>BQKN01065150.1:1130-31904 GCA_022839385.1 Asparagus kiusianus
CTTCTTTTTATGGGGGTGAGGATTTTGATTTTCTGTATCCCGGATTGACCTCTCGCGGGTCATGAAGGAAGAACCGATACCCCTCCCGCGGGGGTTAAGGTTTCAGACTTGTTTTGCTTAGCCAATTCAAGTCTTCGGGTATGTTGGGGCGATCTCGTGTTGCCTTACACCTTATAGGTCGGTATGCATTATCACGTGATTCACGTGACGGCATATACCGTCCTCCCGGTGTAAGGCACTCGAAATCGTCTTCACCAATTATCCCGTGAACAATCTCATTTTGCTTTTATGAGATAAGTGTTTTGACCCTTTTGCTCCATTGCAGTCGAGCTTTCCGGTGGTAGTCTTCCTTCTCATACGACTACCAGTCGCAGCCGCGAAATCATCCTGATATCCGACGATGAAGAGGGAGAGGATCCTGTTGTTGCAATTATATCCGACCAAGGATCTGTCTCCTCGGTTCCCGAATCAGTGCGGGGCATTCTCCAAAAGATAGAGAGGGTTGTGCAACAAACGGTCGATGCCATCAGTTCTGGGCGGGGGAGACCCTGTGATTTGCCCCTTTTCATAGAAGACAGTCTTGAGGACATCCGGCGTGTGGGTGGCCCCCGTCTAGCAGGGCAATGTGAGGCGATGTTGATTTGCGTAGAGGGACTCATATCTCATTTGGAAGAGTTGGTAAACCTCGACTCTTATGATGAGGACACCCCGCTCGTGGTTGAGGCTCAGGTTCAGAGGACGCGTGAGCGCGAGATCCGAATGCGACGCATATCAGAGCAGGAAGTGATTGTTGCGAACTTGTATGAACGACAGCTTCGTCTGCAGAGTAAGATGGATGCTTACAACGCCATGGCTGATAGTACGGGCACCAGGACTGTCCAAGGGGAGAGGACTTTGAGGGATTTTGAGCTTGAGAGCACCAGAGTTCAGAATGCTTATCAAAGAGAGTTGGAGGTTCTTCGCACATTGCGCCGAGAAGGTGTAACCGCCGACACTGCCGCCGCTCTTGCTTACGACAAGCTTCAGAAGGAGGAAGGGGAGAGGATTCGAGCGGAACACGCCAAGAAGATTGCCGCTACTAAGGCTAAGCTTGCCTCCTTCAGTTTGCTAGATCTGATTTGAGACGTTTTCTTGTATCTTCATTTGGCTTGATCTATCACTAGGACTCTGTATTCGCTTTTCTCTGGATGTTTTGGTACACCCCCAGCCCTTAATGTTATGACTTTAAGTTCGTAAACTCTATCATCATTCATTTTTTTTTATATGAAAAAGGGTACCTTGCACCGCGTATTAGGCGATGACTCATCCCTACTTAGGATTCGGGATAAAATTCCCCGTGCGTGTGAAGCCCGGATTATGGTGTTATTAATAACAACCTGCCACAATGTGGAATATGTGGGCTTTTGTCTCTTTTTACGGTTAAGGACTAACCGGCAATGCGTGTTAGGCACTGACTTATCCCTCCTTAGGATTTGGGATAAAATTCCCCGTGCGTGTGAAGCCCGGATTATGGTGTTATTAATAACAACCTGCCACAATGTGGAATATGTGGGCTTTTGTCTCTTTTTACGGTTAAGGACTAACCGGCAATGCGTGTTAGGCACTGACTTTGGGATTTTTGGCAAACCCCCAGCCTTCAACGGGTTTGACTTGCCTTTACCGATTGCCGTTTGAATCGGGCTAGCATGCGAATTATCTAAATCCGTTCCGCATGTAACGTTGTGCTAAGAAAATTGCTTCTCTTAGACTTACTGCTATGATATTGAATACATAGTCTTCATCTTTCTCACGGGAAAGACTACCCGGCAACGCCGGTCAAGCGTTGACTTCATCCCTGTCTTTTCTGAAAGCAAAGACAGAGGAAAAGGTGCTATGATTTTGAATACATAGACTTCGTCTTTCTCACGGGAAAGACTACCCGGCAACGCTGGTTAAGTGTTGACTTCATCCCTGTCTTTTCTGAAAGCAAAGACAGAGGAAAAGGAGACTAGAAGTGGGATTTCCACTTCGAGAATCGAAAAGATTCGGATAATCCTAACTGTCGTAAGGTTTGATTATCGAATCGAAAAGTTCAAACGACCCTAACTGTCGTAAGGTTTGGTCATTTGATTCTGAAGATGAAGAATTTTATATTCTATCTTCAGCAGGAAAGGAAACTCGAAGTGGTATCTCCACCCCAGGATCCGACAGGTGAAACTAGAAGTGGGATCTCCACTCCGAGAATCGAAAAGATTCGGATAACCCTAACTGTCGTAAGGTTTGGTTACTCGAATCGAAAGGTTCAAACGACCCTAACTGTCGTAAGGTTTGGTCATTTGACTCTGAAGAGGAAGAATTTTATATTCTATCTTCAGCAGGAAAGGAAACTCGAGGTGGGATCTCCACCCCCAGGATCCGACAGGTGAAACTAGAAGTGGGATCTCCACTCCGAGAATCGAAAAGATTCGGATAACCCTAACTGTCGTAAGGTTTGGTTACCGAATCGAAAGGTTCAAACGACCCTAACTGTCGTAAGGTTTGGTCATTTGAATTGAAAGTGGACCTCTCGTTCATTGGAGGAATCGAGAGGGGAATTTGGTTGTGGTCCTAACTGTAGTAAGGTTTGACCAAGTGGGAAATTTGAAACAATCCTAACCGTAGAAAGGTTTGATCGATTGATTTGTGGACCTCTCGTTCTTTGGGCGAATCGAGAGGGGAATTTGGCTTTGGTCCTAACTGTAGTAAGGTTTGACCAAGTGGGGTTGTGTGGTGGCGACTATGAGTAGTCAGAAACCACTGAAAGTTTTGTGAGGAAAGATTAATCTATTGAATGATTAAATCTCATCTCAGCAAAAGAGTGCGTGTGAGAGTTAGATTCTGACAAACAGGAATATTCGGAATTCGAACATTGATTTCTTGTTCATCAGCGACCGGGTTATCCCTAAGAATACTCCGATGTGGTATTCTTCCGGGAACTTCCCGGTACCTCAATTCTTCTGAGGATACTAAGGATAGTATCTCTTCAGAAATTTGCCATTTATTGGCATCATGAGCCGGTCACCATCCTTGGTGACTAGGCGATAGGCGCCGTTTGAGTAGACTGTTTCCACTACGAACGGTCCTTCCCATTTGGGTTCAAATTTGCCTTTCTTCTTGGAATTAAGAATCATAGGACGCTTTTCGGTTAAGACCAAGTCCCCTTCCTTAAAACTCCTTTGTCGAACTTTTTTGTCGAAGGCTCGAGAAATTCTGGCTTGGTAAAACTCGATGTGCTGTTGAGCTTCCAGGCGCTTTTCATCGAGCATCTCGAGTTCTTCGAGGCGCTTCTGATGCTGTTCTTCGGTCGTCATCTGGGTTGCGAGAGCGATCCGAAGAGATGGAATTTGAACTTCCAGAGGGAGAACGGCTTCACATCCATACACCAATGAGTATGGGGTGGCGCCAGTCGGTGTACGCACCGTGGTACGATAGGCCCATAGAGCTGCGCCGAGCTTATCATCCCAATCTCGCTTGTTACTTTTCACAAGCTTTGACAAGAGCTTTATGATAGTCTTGTTGAAGGCTTCAGCTAACCCGTTTGCTGTGGGGTTATAGGCTGTTGACGAGATGTCCTGAATTTTGAACTTTTCGCAGAACCTTATGAAGGCGTTGCTGATAAATTGAGGACCGTTGTCGTGTATGATTCGTCTTGGAACACCATGCCGGTAAATGATATGGTGCTTGATGAATGCAATGACGTTGCTCGTCTTGACTTCTCTGAGTGGAACTGCCTCAGCCCATTTGGAGAAGTAATCGGTGATGGCCAGGATGAACCGATCGCCTTTAACCGAAGGGGGATTTATAGGACCAACAATGTCCATTCCCCAGGTCTCAAACGGCCACGACGTAACCGAAGGATGTAGATGTTCCGGAGGCTGGTGCATATAATTCGCGTGTACCTGACACGCGTGACACTTCCGGGCGTATACAATTGCCTCATGCATCATGGAGGGCCAAAAGTATCCCATTCTCCTGATGCGATTATAGAGCTTGGGACCAGGTTGGTGCGCGCCGCACTCTCCTTCATGTGCCTCTTTAAGCACTTCTTCAGCTTCTTTGGTTGATAGGCAACGTGCCAGCATGCCATCATACCCCCTGCGGTATAGCGTTCGATTCTCCGTATTATAGTAGAATCTTGGAGCTCTTCGTCTGATTGACTCTCTCTCCTTCACGTCTTCTGGCAAGATTCCGTGTAGGACGTAGTCGATGATGGGGAATCGCCAATCCTGGGGCTCAAACTCAGCCTGAGTTGTGTGCGCCTCCTGAACCTCTTCTTCCCTGCCATTTTCATCATAAAGTGGCACTAAGAGTTGGTGAGTTCGTACCGTAACAAATTGTTCTGTCCCGGGAGGCTGTGCCAGAGATACAGCTAGAGCTGCTAACGCATCTGCGTAGGTGTTCTGCAACCGCGGAACGTGCTCGATGAAGAATCCTTCAAACGATTCTGCCAGTTCTACCGCTATCTTGTGATATGGGATTAGATCCTGACTTCGAACTTCATATTCCCCTTGGACCTGTTTGACGATTAGTTGAGAATCACCGAAGGCTTCGAGATACTCAACCCCCAGCTCTTTGGCAAAGTTGAGTCCTATAATCAGTGCGTTGTACTCTGCCACATTATTCGAGCATGGCTCGGTTAATGAGTAGGCTCGAGGCATCACATGTTTTCCTGGGGAAACTAGGACCACTCCAACTCCGGAGGAGACCTTCGAACATCCAGAAGCACTTGTGGCATTAGCTGCTCGTGAAGCGCCATCGAAGTATAAACGCCACACTTGTTGGTGTGAAGTTGCGTTGACTTCGTGGGTTTCATCAGGTAAATCGTCATATATCTCGGCGGCGTCCGTCGTTGGATTAGATGCCAGGAGATCGCAGATGGCCTGTCCTTTTACTGACTTCTGCTGTTTGAAGTGCAGATCGTATTGAGACAAGAGTAAAGCCCATTTTGCTAATCGCCAGCTCATGGAAGCCGGTTGAGTCATGAACACTCGGACCGGGTTAACTTTGGAGATGACGTAGATGGTTTGTCCAACCAAGTAATGCCGCATTTTCTGGATGGCGAACACTAAGGCGAGGCATTCTCTCTCGATCATGGGATATCGAGATTCCGCGCCCACCATGGTTCGACTTAAGTAATATACTACTTGCTCGTGACCGTTATCGTCATCTTGTGCAAGCAATGCACTCAATGAGTGGCTCGTCGCCTTAACATAAATCAAGAACGGTTTGCCCGATTTCGGTGCAACGAGTACGGGAGGTTTCGAGAGATATTCTTTGATACTCTCAAACGCTTTTTGACAAGCCTCGTCCCATACAAATGACACGCCCTTCTTTGTGAGCCTGGAGAACGGTTGGCACTTCCCCGAGAGGTTCGAGATAAACCGACGGATATAAGCCAATCGCCCTTGCAGTCCTCTGAGATCTTTGAGGTTTCTCGGAGGTTGCAATTCATTGATCGCCTTCACTTTGTCCGGATCAATGTGAATACCTTTGGTGGTGACGACGAACCCCAGGAATTTTCCACTAGCCATTCCGAGGAAAGACTTAGTGGGATTCATCTTTAATTGATGGGCCCGCATCAAGTCGAACATGGTCTTTAAGTCTTTGATGTGATCATTTTTATCACGACTTTTCACGACCAGATCGTCCACGTAGCACTCGACTGTCTTTCGGAGATGTTCCTGAAAGATCTTCGACATGGCTCGCTGATATGTAGCACCTGCATTCTTCAAGCCGAAGGGCATGACTGTGTAGCAGAAGACACCGAGAGGCGTTCTGAATGCGGTGTGCTTCTCATCATCTGGATGCATCTTTATCTGGTTGTAACCAGAGAAACCATCCATAAAGGACATCCTCTCGAACCCGCACGTGTTGTCGATGATAACATCCGTGATGGGTAGAGGAAAATCGTCTTTTGGACAGGCTGCATTGAGGTCCCTGAAGTCAATGCATATCCGGATCTTCCCGTTCTTCTTTAGGACCGGAACAATATTGGCAAGCCATTCGGGATGTTGCTCCTCTCGGATAAATCCTGAATCAACGAGCTTTTTGACTTCAGCTTCGATTGCTTCCATCATTTGCGGACGAAACCGTCGTTGTTGTTGTTTGACTGGTTTGACCTCCGGCTTGATGTTGAGACGATGCACTGCTACATTTGGATCGAGCCCTGGCATGTCTTCATAATTCCAGGCGAATACGTCGATGTACTCTCGGATAAGAGAAATCAACTCCTCCTTCTCCTCAGGTAGGAGGCTGTCGCTGATGAATATTGGCTTCGGATTTTCCTCGCTGCCCATATTCACCTGAACGACTTGGTCTTCGGTAGGAGGCTCTCTTTGCTCGAACCGATCCCCATACTGCATGCTTAAGTGATGAACCCACGGGTCTTCCCATGTCGGCATCTCATCATCTTCTTCTATTGTCGCTGGATCAACCGTGACCATGTTCGACATTAGCTTCTTAAACACTTCACCAAGACTATCGTCGGAATCCCAACCCGAAGAGTCGGAGGAATATCCCTTCCTAGTCTTGTTAGCAATCTGGTCGATGATTTGCCAGCCACACTCATCATCTGATGAGACATAGCCTAGACCTCTTTTGTGGCGATAATAATCATCGGGTTTTCCCTTCGGTACATAAGCCATCCGGGGTGGAACCCGTGGACCTCGACCAAAGAAAAGACCCTCTCCGATCTTGAAGTCATACCCGTGCCTTTCCATCATGTTGCGCGCTTTCGCATCGTATTTGGATAGATGACGGGCTGGTTTATCATCGTCGTCTTCTTCTTCCATGAAGTGGTCGGGTATCGGAGATGCTCTTCCTTTGCCGTAGACGACCTCCTTTCCACCCCCAATCCCTGCGGGGATGATAAGCGTTGTTCCGCAAGGGTCGTGTACCTGCTTCTTTGTCAAACAAAATGATTGAAGAGGCATATATAAATCAGGGTTAGCATAGAGTTCGTTGGTGATATCATCAAGACCCGTCGAGTACTCTAAATCATCGTTTATTGATAGTTCTTCGGCAAGTTGCCAATTACAACTATCTTCCGATGATTCATCATCGTCAAGATTGATTACAATGGGTACAATGTCGTTTAAAACAAAACCGCCATCATAATCAAACCCTGGTTCGGTATCAGCTTCATCTCCGCTGTCCGTTCCTTGGGCCGATGGTTCAGTATCGGATTCAGCGCCGTACAAAAGGGAATCGGTGAAATAATTCTCCAATCCCTTGAACGGTTGCTTATCCGCGACCACCGTCTTGACTTCATTATCTGTGCCCACATATTTGAGGCATTGATGCAGAGTTGACGGGACTATAAGGTTACCGTGGATCCAAGGCCGACCCAACAGCAAATTATAGGAAGTTTCCGCGTCAATCACATAGCAAGTGACCTCTGACCTCAAATCCCCGATCTGGCACTTAATTCGGACCTTCCCCAAGGGCCTAGACCCGCTGGTGTTGAATCCGTAGATCGTCGTGCCAGTGGACGCTAATTTGCTAGTCGGGATTCCGAGATGATGCATCAATCGGAATGGCATGATGCTCACAGCGGAACCCGGATCGACTTGGATCCGGTTGACAACGCTGGAGCCGATATGCCCGGTGAAGTACAAGGGCCTGTCATGATTTGAGTTCTTTGTCTGCATATCTTCTTTGGTGAAAGAGATGCAGGGGAAGTGATGCGCCGCCAGATTGCATTGTTGAGCTGACGACTCCGGTTCTTCGGAAGATGGTTTGATCCGAGTCAAGAAGGCTTCGGAATCACTCAAGGCTTCTTGTAGTGCTTTCCGTGTATCCTTCGACAATCGCAGCAACTCGTACAGGGTTATGCGAGCCGGGATGTTGGCCAATTGTGCCATAATGTCGAAGTGAGGTGGAGAGCTCGTATTCCCCGGTTTGTCTCGCCCAATCGGGTGATTGAATCGAGATTGCCTCGGGTTCTGAGCTTCTTGACGTACAGGCTCTTTTCCTTTATCCTTCTGTGGGATTCTCTCCGTCGCCACTGCAGGTGTTGGGGGAATTGCTGAAATTCCCAACTCTGCCAGCGTCTTGGAAGGTGGGGTTTTGGTACCCAATTGCTCAGTAGCCTCCGGATACTTGAAGTGATACTCATTCCCGCTTCGGGTTGCAAAAGCTTCTTGCTCGTCCTCAGAAAGTGGGAAGGTTGGAATTTTGTCATCATCCACCCCCGGTATGGCAGAAGCACCGTAGCACGATTTGCCCTTCCTCTTCGACTTCTTCTTATTCTTTGTGGAAGAGGTCCCGGCCCACTGTTCATCTACGATCAAGTCCGGATGAACCCACAAGATCTCGCCATTTGGGGCTGTGTGTGGCACAAGCCCTTTCTGGCGCTGCTGGTGTGGATCATCGTTCACTGTCTTCACCGCCGCTTTGATCACTGACTCGTGTTGGAACCAACTCGAGGGAACCGATCCAAAGCTAATGGATACGGTGTTCGCACCCACCTTCTTCTCTTTGGGCTGTTTCATAGTGATGACCCCAACATCGATCAGGGCCTGAATCTTGTCCTTGAGAGCGTAGCATACCTTGGTAGGATGGTGCACCGCTCGGTGGAATGCACAGTATTTCGGATCGTTGACCCTCTTGGCATCTTCTTGATCCTGAATCGGCGGTAGCTTGATCTTGTTGTTCTCGACCAAATACTTGAAGATACCGGGGATTTCATCTTCTTTGAACGAGTAAACCTTTGGGAACCTCGGCTCCCCAACCTTTTGCTTCTGGGGCTGTTGTTGCCACCTGGGTTGTTGAGGCGCCCTCTGTTGTTGCTGTTGCGGCTGCTGCGGCTGCTGCTGCTGTTGCGGTTGTGCTTGTACTTCAAAGACTTGATTTGCGACCACCGCATTCGCATGCGCCTTCCCTTTACCCTTGGGGGTAAAATTTGGTTGCGGGGCATTGTTGGGTATCTGTCCCCTCTCTGCCTTTTTCCTCTTGAGGAATCGTTCAGCTCGCTCTCCACGCATCTTCAAATCCTTCCAGGTTTTAGATGGCGCCATTCCCATGGCTTCAAGGATGTCGAGCGTGAGGTTGTTGTGGCAAGTCTCGAGAATGAAATCCTCGCTGACCGGATCCCTGCAATTCATAGCTTTGTTCCGGAATCTTTTCACGAAGTTTTCAACCGTCTCGCCGTTCTTTTGTTTTTCATCGAATAGCGTGCCGATTGAAACCTCGGTGTCATCATCAAAGAAGTTTGTTAGGAACATGTCCTCCATGTCATCCCAGCCGTTGATGCTCCCAGGCTTGAGACGGCGGTACCAATCGAAGGCAGCTCCGCGAAGAGTGCCGACGAATGACCGCACCATGAGGGGCTCATTTCCGGAAATGATTCCTAAATGAGACTTGAAGTAGATTAAATGCTGGGTAGGGGAACCCTTCCCATCAAACGGCGTAAAGTTAATCAGATTAAACTTTGCCGGATATGGGATCGATTCCCACTCCCTTGGATAGGGGCAGGGTATACCAGACCTTTTTACCTCTTGAGCACTCATCAACGCATTGATTTTGCTCTCCAGGTCTTTCATCTTCCTGTCCTCACTTGTCTTGGTCTTCGAGTGGCTTCGAGGTGAGGTGACATGGTCTTCTTTTGCATTATCTTCTGCGGGACCACCCCCAGCGCTGGTGTTGACAGGAGGAATGTTGACATTATCCGCTTCCCGCTCATGCTCCTCTGGATTGCGTTGACTTGGTTCTCCTTGGTGAACCGTCATTGCCGCGATCTGTTGGTCGTGCATCTCCCTCATCTGCTGCATGGCCATCTCCATTTCAAATTTGAAGCTCTCCTTTTGCTTGGCCAGGGCTTCTTCAAGTATCTTCGACACTTGTTCGGCGCTGATCATGAGCGATTCATAAGGTCGGCCCGTACTTGAAGTTGTGTCGTCGGATGCGACGGCGGAGCATGTATCAGAATCAGCATCTGATTCTTCTTCTTCTAGGGAAAGTCCCTTATGTACTCTTGGGTAATTCTTTCGTTTGATGGTTCCCGACCGTAACCATGTCATGCATCGGGAAGCCTCGGCAAGCTGATCCAAGTTGGGACGTGGTGTTGATCCCCCTCTGCCGGTCATGTTGACTGACACCTTCGAGTATTCATCCTCTCGGCGGAGCGATTTCTTCTTGTGGAAACGCTTCGGCTTGGAGAGTCTCTCGAACACCGAGATTCTTGTTGGGGTCTGAGCACAGCAACACTCGGACAGCACTGCCTTGATAATGTTGGCACACGGGCAGCGGGACTCCATATCCTGCATGTATCTCTTTCGAGATTTTCCCACACCCCCGGCCCTGTAGTACAGCTCATCAGCTTGATAGCTGGAGCAACCTACAGAGTGTTGGTAGGTGTCCCTTGGTATAACACGCTCACCCTCAGACGAGTGTGTTTCCCTTTGGGAATGCAAAACTTGGTTAGATTTTTCAAGAGTGGCCCGTTCAATTTTACGCTTTTGGGAGCGTAGAAATCGAACGGGCTCTTTTAGTTCGACTCGCAACTCTGTGCGGTCGGTGATAGGGGCTTTCCCTTTTTCATCTTTCTTGGGGGGATTGATTCGACCCCCGGTCTGGTTTTTAACTTGGGGACCTTTCAATGGTCCCAGCCGTTCTTTGACGGGTATTCTTCCTCGGTTCTCCGGTAAGGGACCGAGGCGACTCGTCAAAGGAACCTGGGATCTTGAATGATCCCCTTTCTTACCTGGCCCTGTTGAGGGTGCCGGTACAGGAGGAATAGGCTCTGATTTGGTTGAACTCTGGGCGATAATCTTGCCCTTCTTGGTTTGAGGTGTTGGGTTTGTTTTGCGTACCCACACCAGTTTGTTTGTAGACGGTGTTTTGACCACCGTTCCTTGCTGCATCTCTTCTGCCTTCTTCAGGAGGAGCCGGGCATGTGCGAGTAGAGCGCGGCGCTTCTTGATTCGCTCCTCGAGCGTGGAGCGGTTCCTCTTGACGCGGATCCACTCGTTCGCTTCAGTTTTGGTGGAGGAGTTGGTGGTTCGCCGTGGCTCCTGGCGGTACCTAGATTTTAGATCCTCCTTGTAGCAGATCCCGTCCATCGATTCAGCGGCTTTGGCTTGTTGTAGAGCAAGGCGTTGACGCCGTCTTTGGCGGGCCCTTTTGGACAGAACCGGAGTTGCATCATCCGTCACCTTTGAGGTTGATGACGCGGGAACGTTGCATGGTGCAAAGGCAGCGACGGCAACGGGCTCTTGGATCTTGAAGCTGGAAGTCCCACGAACGTTCTTGGAAGAGGATGCCTTCTTGCGCCGGTTCGGGGATGCGGATCTGGAGGAGGAGGAAGAGAGGTACTCTTCAAACTTCTGCTGATCGAACTCGTATTCGATCTCTTCATTCATCCGGATCTTGAAGGCCGGTTGCGTCACGACGATCTCGGCGGCGAGATCGTTGGCTCCCACTGTGGTCGCCAGCTTGTTTCCGGTAAAAGTTGCTGTTTTCATTACTTTGCTATCTGTTACAACTTCGATTGTTACAACAGTATAAAATGAAAACAAAAGATTTACAACTTTAACGAAAATAAACACGAGAGCCCGGTTTGGTTCGGTCTCGCTTGCGTGGGTTGTTGGCCTGTGACGGGGATGTCGATATCCGTGGACCGCCGACACTTCAAGATCCTTTCCGGTAAAATCCGGCAGAGTTTCGTCTATCCGCAAAGGGATATAGAAACAGAACTTCGTCGATCCGCGTGAGATCTAGAAGTTATAAGCTTATGTCTCGGCTAAAACGAGACACTGGCTCTTCTTAGTGTCGCCTGCGAAGGGCAACACCAAGGAAAAGAAGGGGGAATGAAGAAGAAGTCGATGAAGAGCTCTTGCTCCTCGATCCGGCAGGGCTTCGCCGCTCTCTTTTGAAAACCCCGACTCCTCACTCCGGCAGGGCTTCGCCGCTTCACACAAGAGCAATCCTTGGCTAAGATAATTCAGCCTTGGATTGGGAGCCTCTCACAAAGGAGGCCAAGGAGGTCTATTTATAGGCAAAGGATAGGGGGGGCTGAAATGAAGAGGACACCCCTAGGGGTGTCTCGGCCAGGCCGAGACACCCCTGGGGTGTCTCGGGTTGGCCGAGACACCCCTGGGGTGTCTTGGTTTTGCCAAGACACCCCTCGGGTGTTTCGAGCTTGCCGAAATGCCCCGGGTGCCTCAGTTCAGTCCGAGACTGTCCGCCGTTGTCCCGCCGTTGATTCTTCGTTGACTTTTCGTCCGAACTCGGATTTGAATGATTTCGGATGCGTTGGAATCTTGACGACGAGCTCTGTAGACCCCGATGGTTGGATTATCAGTGTGGTGATTAGGACACGGCGGGCGTTGGCCCAATTGTGGTGATCGCGGGGTTTCCGGTCAATCCGTATCCCTGTGATTCTGACATTCTGTCGGCTCACGTAGTCCGTCGGTTGGCTTCAGGCGCTCACCGACGTCGTTTGAACTCTTGTGAACCGGGTAGTGACGTTCAATCGTCGCTCGTTGACACTGAGGTGTGCGCGGGGACCTATCGGCAATTTTTGACGCCTACATGGCCAAACAACAGGAGAGCTTCAGGCTCGAGATGCAGATGGCCATGCAGACTATGAAAGAGATGCATGACCAACAACTCCAGGCACTGAGGAACCAACAAGGTGAACCAAGCCATCGTAATCAGGTTGTTCAGGAAGTTGAGCATACGGATGCGGATGAAACTCGCAATGCCGATGACCCTCCCATCAACGCAGGGGGTGGTAATGAGGATGCCAACGAAGATGCAAGTGAAAACTTGAAGATCAAGAACCTCGAAAGCAAAATCAATACCTTGATGTCAGCTCAAGAGGTGAAGAAAACGGGCATTCCTTGTCCATACCCAAGGGAGTGGGATTCAATCCCCTATCCGGCGAAGTTTAGTCTAATCAACTTCACGCCGTTCGATGGGAAAGGTTCCCCCACTCAGTATTTGATTTATTTCAAATCGCACCTGGGTGTTATCTCCGGCAATGAGCCTCTGATGGTGCGGTCATTCGTTGGCACTCTTCGTGGAGCCGCTTTCGATTGGTACCGCCGCCTGAAGCCAGGTAGCGTGAGCAGCTGGGACGACATGGAGACCAAGTTCCTCATGAATTTCTTCGACGACGACACCAAAATCTCCATCGGAACGTTGCTCGACGAGAAACAAAAGGACGGGGAGTTAGTCAAAACCTTCGTCAAAAGGTTCCGAAACAAGGCGTTGAATTGCCGAGATCCGATCACGGAGGAGTTCATTCTCCAGACCTGCCATAACAATCTTTCGTTAGACGTGGTGGAAGCAATGGGAACAGCACCGTCCAATACTTGGAAAGACTTAAAGGTGCGCGGTGAACAAGCCGAACGCTTCCTCCGAAGGAAGAAGGCCGAGAGGAGTCAATCGACGACTAATCCTCCAAATTCTAACTTTGCCTCCCGTGGTAAGGGCAAGACACCCGCAACGACTGTCGATGCTAATCAAACATCGCAACAGCAGTCCCGGAGGCAGCAAAAGACTTCGGATCAGAGGCCTCAAAAAGAGTACTCCTTCAAGGACGAAGATGTTCCAGCCATCTTCAAATCCCTCCTTGACAATAACAAGATCAAGCTCCCACCGATCACGAATCAGGAGGAAGCTGACGATATTGCGGATCCGAAGTACTGCGCATACCACAGGAGGATCCTTCACCCAACCAAGGCGTGCTTTACACTCAAGAATAGCATCCAAACCTTGGTTGAAGCCGGTGTCATAACACTAGAGTGAGCCAGTTGAAAATGGCATGACTCCAAAGGGTATACGAGTATAAACTGTTCCTCAAGACTCCAAAGGGTATACGAGTATAAACTGTTCCTCAAGACTCCAAAGGGTATACGAGTATAAACTGTTCCTCAAGACTCCAGTGGGTGCACGAGTATAAACTGTATCCCCTAACTCCGACCGGTATATGAGTATAAACTGCTTCCTGACACTCCAAAAGTATACGAGTATAAACTGCTTCTTAATACTCTAATAGGTATATGAGTCTAAACTATTTCCTTTCTTCCACGGGAAGTTCCTGGAGAGTGTCGTGCGTGGTACTCTTAAGGATAACCCGATCATGCACCCAGTTTTGTAAAGAAAGCTGCGGGTCGATAATTCATGTAACGGGAAGTTCCCGGAAGAATGTTAAATATAATATTCTTAGGGATAACCCGGTCATGATGAATAAAGTGATAAACACTATACGCTTTTTACTAAAATGAAATCATTGACGAATTGTCAAAGCCCCGTTTTTGTTAAGTCTTTATCACTTAACATCAGAAACCCCTTTGAGTGTTTTGTACGAATCAACATTCCTACAGTGATTTGTATTCTCACTCTCACTTTTTATTTGGTCAAACCTTCCTACAGTTAGGACCAAAGCTAAATTCTCCTCTCGATTCCTTCAATGAACGAGAGGTCCACTTTCAAATCGAGTGGTCAAACCTTCCTATAGTTAGGGCCAAAGCTAAAATCCCCTCTCGATTCCTTCAATGAACGAGAGGTCCACTTTCAAATCGAGTGATCAAACCTTCCTACAGTTAGGATCATCTCAAACTCCCCCTTGGTCAAACATTCCTACAGTTAGGTCCAAAGCTAAAATCCCCTCTCGATTCCTTCAATGAACGAGAGGTCCACTTTCAAATCGAGTGATCAAACCTTCCTACAGTTAGGGTCATCTCAAGCTCCCGCTTGGTCAAACCTTCCTACAGTTAGGACCAAAACCACAATTCACTCTCGATAAAAGAGAAATTCATCTTTACCTCGGTAATCAAACCTTCCGACAGTTAGGGTTATCTGAATCTTTTCGATTCTCGGAGTAGAGATCCCACTCTTAGTTTCACCGTTCCAGATTCTGGGGGTGGAGATCCCACCTCGAGTCTCCTTTCCAACTGGGAATAGAGTATAAAATTCTTCCTTCCCACACCAATCCTTTTCCAAGAATTTTGGATTCATCATAGGAAGTTTATCCCGAATCCTAAGCAGGGATAAGTCTGCGCCTAACACGCGCTGCCGGTTTAGTCTTTTTCCGATTAAAAAAGGCACCAGAGTTCGATTCTGGGGTATTTTATCCTGAAACCTAAGCAAGGATAAGTCCGCGCCTAACACGCGTTACCGTTTAGTTCTTAACCGTTAAAAAGAACACCCGTCCACATATTCAACATTGCGGCAGGTTGTTATTAATAACACCGAAATCCATGCCTTATACGCATGGGGAATTTCATCATGAATCCTAAGAAAGGATAAGTCAACGCCTAACACGCGTCGCCGGTTTAGTCTTTTTCCGATTGAAAAAGACACCAGAGTTCAATTCTGGGGTATGTTATCCCGAAGCCTAAGTAGGGATAAGTCAGCGCCTCACACGCGTCGCCGGGTAGCCTATTCCCGTAACAATGGCGAAGTCTATGTATTCGACATCATAGTACAAAGTCTCAGAGAATTCAATCTCTGAGCACAACGTTACATGCGAACGGATTTAAACAATCCGCATGCTAGCCCGACTCAAACGGTAGTCGGTAAAGGCTAATCAAATCCGTTTAAGGCTGAGGGTTAGCCAAAAATCCTAAAGTCAACACCTAACACGCGTCGCCGGGTAACCTATTCCCGTAACAAATGGTAAAGTCTATGTATTCAACATCATAGCATAAAGTCTAAAGGAGTTCATTCCTTTAGCACAACGTCACGTGCGGAACGGATTTAAACAATCCGCATGTAAGCCCGATTCAAACGGTAATCGGTAAGAGCATGTCAAATCTGTTGGAGGCTGAGGATTTGCCAAAAATCCTAAGTCAACGTCTCATACACGTTGTTGTTTAGTCTTTTCACGGGAGAAAGACAAAGTCTATGTATTCAATATCGTAGCACTAAAAGGGTTAACTCTTTTAGCTTAACGTCACATGCGGAACGGACTTAAACAATCCGCATGCTAGCCCGACTCAAACGGTAGTCGGTAAAGGCTTATCAAATCCGTTGATGGCTGAGAATTTGCCAAAAATTCTATAAGTACGAATCATTGACGTATCAATTCTATGGATTGGTCTCGTGACTCGAGTATCCGCCACGCTCCAATACCTTAAGAGCTTAAACTGTGCATACTCCAGCAGACGTACGAGTATAAACTGTGTCAAACGTCGAACAGCGCATCACAATGAAGCCTAGACGCCGGACAACGCGTCGCAATGAAGCTCAAACGCCGGATGACGCCATCAATCGATGGTTAGTTCTGTGTTGAAGCAGCAGACTCGAGCTAAAAGCTAAAAAGCAAGAAATCAGGAATCGACTTCAAGTTCAAAATTCTGACGACGGTCAGACAATAAATGCAGCACCGGAATCCTCACAGGCGTTCTACAAAGCACTGAATGACGTGAAGGAATCGAAGGAATCCAGGACAGAAGCCATTCCAAAGTCCCGTTATACCGACTAAAGGTTGGGACAATCACATCCAAAGTATTCCAGACTCTTCTATAAAAGAACGAGACTAAAATACTTTGGAGGGGGTATCTGTAGGCGTATAAAATTGCCTATAGGTCCCTTATCACAGCTCGACGGCGCCAATTCAACAAACGGACCATCGAGCGACGTATCCAAGCACGACCGTTATCCCGCCAACGCCGAAGCCAAGCCATACGCAACGGAGCAGGTTAACGAGGCGACGAAGCCAACAAATCGCACCCAAGCATTGGAACGCATCCACTCGCACGTGGAATCAAACCAACGTTTCGGGGAATCACCGAGTCATCTAAACAAGAGCGAACTCGGTGATATAACGATCGAATCAAGATCAATTCCGGACTCGAACTCAGAAGCGGATTAACTACCATATTTGGAATCAAGTCAACAAGTCGATTCCAGATCAAGTCAACCACAAACTGAATCAAATCCGAACAACGGAGAACCGGAAACACCGAAAAACGACGGAACCCGAACGACGGACGAAACGAACACACCCGGGGGACTCGGCCCCCACCAAGCCACCCCGGGGTGGCTCGGCATGAGCCGAGCCATCCCAAGGTGGCCGGCAAACCCCCCCTCTCCCTTTTGTGTTCTGACACGTGCACGGGCACAGGTTCGAGTGGCTATAAATAGGAGAGGTGTTGTTCATTCTAAAAGGTTGGATTTTGGGAGGAGGCGAAGCCCTGCTGGATTGAAGACTCAGATCTAAAAAAGATCTCAACTTTGAAGGCTTGAAGGCTTGGACTTCCAGATCCGGTGCTCGGCGATCGTCAACGCCAAATAAGGCAGGAGTTCGAGAGAATCGGATCTGAGATCTACACGATCACACTCCGGATCTAAGCTTGGTTCTTAGATCCCGAGCATCGAGCGGTTGTTTCCTTGGTGAAACAATCCCTCCCGGCTATTATTCCCTTGGTGGAATAGTACCCGTCATATCGTGTAGATCCGACCGGATAGAGATCACGCGGTGGTCCACAGATTAACCCCGGCGCAGGCAAAGAACCCACCAAAGCGAGTGACCGCAAAACAGGAGCTCGCGATTCGTTCGGCAAACAAGGATAAAATTTGTAATCTTTCTTTTTCTTATTTTTGATTTTCATTGTAACCGGATCTTATAAAAAGACCGGATCTTTGTAACCGATAAACAGTTATTGAGATGGCAATGATATCAATGAAGAAAGACATGAATTTTCCCGCGAACAGCGGCGAAGCCCTGCCGGAGCGAGGAGTCGAAGTTCTCAAGAGAGCGGCGAAGCCCTGCCGGATCGAGGAGTGAGAGTTCTTCATCAACCATCATTCACCCTCTTCTTCTTTTCCTTGGTATTACCCTTCGCAGGTAATACTAAGAAGAGCTAGTATCTCGTTTTAGCCGAGATATAAGCTTTAAAACTTCTAAGATCTCACGCGGATCGACGAAGTTCTGTTTCTATATCCCTCCGCGGATAAACGAAACTCTGTCGGATTCTTCCGGAAAGGATCTTGATCGACCGGCGGTCCACGGATATCTACATCCCCATCACAGGCCAAAGACCCACGCAAGCGAGACCGCACCAAAACGGGATCTCGTGTTTATTTTTGATAAAGTTGTAATATTTTGTTTTCATTTAATTCTGTTGTAACGATTGAAGTTGTAACAGATCTCAAAAAGAGCAATGAAAACAGCAACTTTTCCCGAAAACAATCGATGGTTAACTTTTTGTCACAATGCGTTGAATGGCGTTGACTTAGGGCTACGCGTTGACCGGCGCCACCCTTAGGGTTTCGAACGTCGATGGTTAACTTTTTGGTCGCAACGCATTGACGGGCGTTGACCTAGGGTTACGCGTTGACCGGCGTCTACCCTAGGGTTTGGAATTGCCGTGTGTTGACTTTTGTCGTAACGTGTTGACCGACGTTGACCCAGGGTTATGCGTTGACCGGCGTTGACCCAGGGTTACGCGTTGACCGGCGTCTACCCTAGGGTTTGGAATTGCCGTGTGTTGACTTTTGTCGCAACGCGTTGACCGGCGTTGACCCAGGGTTACGTGTTGACCGGCGTCTACCCTAGGGTTTGGAATTGCCGTGCGTTAACTTTTGTCACAACGCGTTGACCGGCGTTGACCTGGGGTTACGCGTTGACCGGCGTCTACCCTAGGGTTTCGAATCGTCGAAAGTTGACTTGTGGAATTCATCAACATATTCAACAATCGGCGAAGAATCGTCGCGATTCGAACTTGTTCTCTCTTCATTTCAAAATTCAAAAGAGATTCTTCTCCCCCTTCTTCTTCCTCTCTTCAAGCAAGCTTCCTCCATTGATTTGCTTTCAAGAACCCCTCAATCCATACGAAAGTTTGGATTTTTGGCGGGTACCCATTGGCCGAAATTTTCTCCTTTCTCAAGCTAGGGTTTCAACTTACATTCCCAAGCTCAAAGAAGCCTCTTTGATTTGGTAAGATCCCCTTCACTATCCTCTCATTTTTTTTGATAAAGATTGGATCTTTATGCTTAGTAGATAATGGGTTGTATATGGACAAGACTTTAGGGGTTTTTGTGCAAAGAGGTCAATATGGCCGAAATTTGAGGGGCTTATTTGCAAAATAGGGCTGAAATTCGTGGGTTTTTTTTGCAAAAAATGGTGCTGAAATTTTGAGGCTTGGATTTTATACCCACTTGATCAAAAGAGGTGAGGGGTGCTTTATGCAAGAGGATTGAAGGATTGTTGAGGGGTTTATTTGCAAAACAGCCCATAAATGTTTTAAAGGGGCTTATTTGCAAAAGGGCAGCGAATTTGAGGCTGAAATCTAAGGAGTTTGGACCACAAATTCATGATCAAATTTTTGGTAAAGGCATGTGGAAACCAAACCAAAAATTTGTGGAGGGGCTTTTGTGCAAAATTGGCTAAATTCGGCAAAAGGGTTTATTTGCAAAATTTAACCAAAATTGTGGGGTATTGGGGTGCTATATGATCGATTATGATGATCATGACCCCGATCACGCGTGTCCTTGACCCGAATTTGGCCTTGAACACGAGGGGTATTTTGGGTATTTCACCAAAATTCACCGTGAAAATGGTAATTATTGTTTCGCGTGCACGAAATTTGTAGGTTTAATTAGACTTCAACTATAAAACCCTATTTATTCATAGGATTTAAGTTCAAGTGCTTAATTTCCCCTTTTAAATTTCGCGTATGTATATTATACCTGACGCATTGCTCTGTTTTTTATTGCAGATTTGCGATGTCTCCGCGTCACCCTCGGCCTTCCAGGAGTCGCTCTCACTCGCAGCACAGCGAGGAAGAGGCTCCTGCGGCATCTTCTTCAGCGGCCTCTTTCTTCGGGGGTGATGATTTACATTTTCTGTATCCCTGATTGACCTCTCCGCGGGTCATGAAGGAAGAACCGATACCCCTCTTTGCGGGGGTTAAGGTTTCGGACTTGTTTTGCTTAGCCAATTCAAGTCTTCAGATATATTGGGGCGATCTCGTGTCGTCTTACACCTTACAGGTCGGTGTGTGTTACCACGCTATCTACGTGATGATGCATACCGTCCTCCTGGTGTGGGACACTCGAAATCGTCTCTCCAATAATCCCGTGAGTAATCTCATCTCACCTTTATGGGATGGATTTTCTGACTTCATCCTTGCTTTGTTGCAGTCGAGTTTCCCGGGGGTAGCCTTCCTCATCATGTTGCTACTGGTTGTAGTAGGGAAGCTTTCTCTTCGGCTTCCGCTAAGCAGGCCGTTGATCCACTTCCTCAGTTCGACAGGGATCGTTCTGATGAATCCTGTCGCTTGATCCGGGATGGAGGGCGTCATTGTTTACGCCAACTTATTACAGATGCTCCCTTTACCGCGGATGCCACCTCTACTCAGGCTTTACAGAAGCCCGGTTTCCTGTTTGGAGATCACACTGAGGATCCCGCTACATTGACTCTTACTGAGGAGCACTGGCTGACTCTCGACGAAGGAGCTCTTTTGTACATCCCCTCCATTCCTCGTCAATATTCTTTTACTCATTTGGAGAGACAGGCTGTGGGGCGACAGATGTCCTGGCACCTTACTGATGATGCTGAGCGAGTTCAGTGTGGATACGTCTCTCATCATAAGAGTCCTGGTTCTATTGGGTATCATTCCATTCGCGGTCTTTGACCAGGGATCATGGGTCTTAACACCGCACCCCCAGGCGAGGTATCAGTAGCTGCTCTTACCGTGAGGAATCGTCTGTCTCAGCTTGGAAGACGGTTACCTCCACCAGATTACAGATGTTACGGTTGGGCTTCCTCACTAGCCAAGGGATGGTGGACCCGCTTGACCAGTTATGTCTTGGGGCACTGGGAGAGGGATTTAAAGAGCAGTGGATTATATGCACCCATACGAGCTACCATGCACGGACTCCCAGTCAGCTGTCGCCACTTCTTGGCGTTGCTAGAGACATATATGCCAGACAGTAACACCTTCTTGACCAGTGGCGGAGAGTTAGGGTTGGCCTTGCATGAGATGCATCAGGTTTCCGGCCTTCCGATGGGGGATTGTCCGTATCAGGAGTACTTTCCTTCGAACCAGCAGTTGGGGTGGTTGAAGAAAGATAATTCTGATATGTATGATACTCTCTGGGACCTCACTTGTCATTATCATATCTCCTTGCTCCAGACTTCTCCTCCAGCGAAGACGAAGAAGAAGATCAGCTTGAAGCAGTTTGCTCTCTATCTGTTTCCTAATTTGGAGGATGATTCCGGAGAGCCCATACATGAGTTAGACGTCTTGACCCCTGCCGCTATTAACGAGCTGATGGAGAAGAATGAGACTCGCTCTTATACCCTTGCTAGTACTGAGGGAGCTTTTCCTGCAGGAACCAAGTTCCGTTCGTTCTTCCGTCGCGCACAGAAGTCTATCGAGCCTCGGTCTCTGCTGGCAGGCTATCTTGCGCTCTGGTTGAAGAAGTGTGTTGTTCCATACCAGGCTTCAGACGCTCTCCCTCTCGAGGTGCTCTTCCCTGCGGTTCAGCTAGCTCATGGGAGGGAGCTTTCTTTGCTCCCAGCGATGGTTGCCAGCATCCATTGCGGGCTCAGGAACGTGGTCAGTGGTTTTACTCAGGTGGGTTCCGAACCATCGACTGAGCTTGTTTGTCCGAAGGTCGAGCTTCCCTACGCGTATCTGATGGCGTAGCTCGTTCTTCACCGTCCTGACCTGATGTCGGCTCCCAGTGCTGTTGATGTTCCTGTTCCTTTCATTCAGCTGTTGGAGAGGAGCAAGTGGCTTGGGAAGAAATTTAGCGATGTGCAACAAGAACTTCAAGTTCGTAAGAGCTGGGAGTTCTTCAAATGTTTCCCTCACTTCTCGGGTCGCTATGGCGACGTGCTGGTCGACGAGGAAAAACCCAGGAGTGGTCGGACTGTTCTCGACGTCGGTTGTTTCCGCTGGTTGGTGAACATCCGTGTCGGGTATCTTGTTCTCCGGGTGAAGAATCGGTGCCACATAGAGCCTTATCTCCCTTGCCGTTTTGCCCGTCAGTTCGGCTATGACCAACTATATGTTGGGAATCCCATCCATAGTTTGAAGGTTGAAGGAGGGCTTATCGACGGCGTACGAGCATGGTTGTGGACTATGGTGGGCTGCACTGGAGCCCATTTTGCCCTCCCCTCATATAGACGCAAGCCGATGATTACCTTGCTTAGCTGCAAGTGGTTCCTCTCTGCCAGCGAATCCATAGGTGTGAGGAGTCTTTCAGAATTACAGTCCGAACACTTGGTTCAAGCTGCTATGAAGGTTGCTCGCCAGGCTGAGCTTGCTCGGAAGCAGGGGAAGAGGCCCGCCCAATCCCCTTTTCCCAGCAAAGCTGATGACGACGAAACTTTTGAGGAGGAATGTGTAGACATAGACACCGACCAAGGAGACCTTGATGCAGGTTTGTCATGCCCTTGATTTCCTCTTTTAATTGGTATCAATGAAAGATCTTTGCTTGTTTGATGACCCTTATCACTTTAGGTAGAGCAGTTGATGAGTCGCTCGCTTCTTGCTATACGAGCTCGGGACCCAACGACCCAATTCATATACACGTTGAGACGTGTGACCAGCCCGGGCATGACCGACCCGTTGGTTCTAGGAGGGTTGGTACCTCAAAAAGGAAGAAGATCGCTCACAAACCACCCGTCGGCCATCGTCCTTATGGAGTGGATTTAGGCGACATTGCCGGTGGAGAGGAAGGTATCATCTTGTTGTACACCTTTTTATTGCTTTAAGGTGATTTACCTTTTGGGATTCGTAATCACGTTTTATGCTTCAGGGTTCTTTGAAGAGGGCGAGCTTCCACCGGATCCGGTATTCCCTGGGTCTGATAACATGGACTGCTTCATGCAGCAGATGTGCGACGCCCTTCGTGATGGTTCCCTGGGTATCAATCTAAACATTGATCTTGAGCAAGCAGACGGTGTTGAGCCCACCGGTCGATACTCAGGCATACCTGCATCCGATGATGCCCTCCTCCGACACGGGGAAAGAGAATCTTCTGCTTCTGCGGCAGGTGTTGCAAAGCTTTTCCTTTCGTCTTTATCTTCTTGTACATATCTCCAACATCTGGGTTGCCCTGCAGATGTTGCGATGGAAAAGCCAGCTGGGGAAGAAGCCTTTCACGGCGTAGGTTTCGAGGAACAGGGGTGTGCTCCTGTACCAAGCTTCTCGAAACCCGACGCCGGGTTATTAGCCGATATGTTGGCTGAACAGACTTCCAGAGGGACCGTGAGACCACTCTTTGGGAGTGATTCATTCACAGGTACACATCTGATTCCCTTCATTTTCTTTCTTTTTATTATCCCACTTTCCATGTTGACTAATGAATAAGTGTAACTATAGGACCAAGCATTGCGCCTGATACCACTACGGTTACTGGAGCTGATAGTTTGCATGAGGGCGGTGTTTCCCTGTCACAGCCGGGAGGTATGACTGATCTGCCTACAAGAGTTGATATACCCTCCATGACCACCCCTGCCGTTATCCCGGAGTCTGTTAGACCTCAGTCCGAGGGAACCTCCGTCGGCATAGGTACGCTCGGAATTTGACTTTGAATTTCCTCATCGTACTCGATGATCCCTTAGCTTTCTATATCGTTGCTTGCAGGATCTCGCTCTTCTCTGTATGAGCGTGTCCGCGCCCTTCTGGCCGATACCGATCCAGACAGAGACATCTTCCGTATGGACCTTGGCTTTTTTACCGCCTTTTATAACAGCATGATCGAGAAGCTTCTTCACAAAGAGTACTGTTTCGATCAGTTCAGGCGTTCCTTTTCTCGTCATATGATGATGATGAGGGAAGAGGGACATCCAGAGTTGGCTGATTCCTTCACTACCGAATTCGCTGTTCTGGAGTCAGAGATCCGAGAGCTGAGGGAGTTGAAGGCTGGTGGAGCTTCTTCTTTTGTATCCTCTCAGATGGAGGATAAGCTGATGCAGTGGCATGACCTGTGATCTTCCATTGGCAGCGAGCTTCGATCACGTGAGCATTCTGTTGCGCAGCTGATGGCTACCCTAGCGAAGAAGGATGCCGGCAGAGCCGAGCTACTCAGCTCCTTAGATTCCACCCACGAGGAGATAGCTAGGCTGAAGGAAGCCTTAAGGCGTGCCGAAGAGTCCGCTACTCTTATCGCCGAGGACCTGGCTGGATTAGAGCGTTCTCGTGAATGGACGCTCGATAAGCTGGGATCGACACAGGAGGGATTGATGAAGCTGCAAAGTGAAGCCGCGGAGGTCTTAAGCAGTTCTGAAGACTCTGTCCGAGCTAGCCTGCAGGCAGAACTTGAGCAGGGCTACATGGACAGGCTCTCTAGTTTAGAGTCCCATGTTCTTAGCTGTCAGTTGCCTTCGGGCTAACGAACTTGTTGTTGTATGCTTTTGGCTTGATCTATTACTAGAGACTTCGTATTCGCTTCTTTTATAGGATGTTTTGGTACACCCCCAGCCCTCAATGGGTTTGATATGCCTTTACCGACTACCGTTTGAGTCGGGCTAGTATGCAGGTTGTTTAAATCCGTTCTGCATATAACGTTGTACTAAAAGAGTTAACTCTTTTAGTGCTACGATATTGAATACGTAGACTTCGTCTTTCTCACGGGAATAGACTACCCGGCAATGCGTGTTAGGCACTGACTTTGGGATTTTTGGCAAACCCCCAGCCTTCAACGGGTTTGACGTGCCTTTACCGACTACCGTTTGAATCGGGCTAGCATGTGAATTATTAAATCCCGTCTCATATGTGACGTTGTGCTAAGAAAATTGCTTCCCTTAGAATTAGTGCTATGATTTTGAATACATAGGCTTCGTCTTTCTCACGGGAATAGACTACCCGACAACACGTGTTAGGCGTTGACTGCATCCCTGTCTTTTCTAAAAGCAAAGACAGGGGAAAATGGGAGAGGAAGAATTTTATATTCTATCTCCTAGTATTGAAGAGGAAGAATTTTATATTCTATCTTCAATTGGAAAGGATACTCAATGGGAGAGGAAGAATTTTATATTCTATCTCCCATTGCTGAAGAGGAAGAATTTTATATTCTATCTTCAGTTGGAAAGGAAACTCGAGGTGGGATCTCCACCCCCAGAATCCGAAAGGATGAAACTAAGAGTGGGATCTCCACTCCGAGAATCGAAAGGTTCAAACGACCCTAACTTTTATAGGATTGGTCATTTGACTCTGAAGAGGAAGAATTTTATATTCTATCTTCAGCAGGAAAGGAAACTCGGGGTGGGATCTCCACCCCCAGAATCCGAAGGATGAGACTAGGAGTGGGATCTCCCCTCCGAGAATCGAAAAGATTTGGATAACCCTAACTGTCGGAAGGTTTGATTACCGAACTAAAGATGAATTTCTCGTTTATCGAGAGTGAATCGTGGTTTTGGCCCTAACTGTAGGAAGGTTTGACCAAGCGGGAGTTTGAGATGACCCTAACTGTAGGAAGGTTTGATCACTCAATTTGAAAGTGGACCTCTCGTTCATTGGAGGAATCGAGAGGGGATTTTGGTTGTGGCCCTAACTGTAGGAAGGTTTGACCAAATGGGAGGTTTGAGACGATCTTAACTGTAGGAAGGTTTGATCGCTCGATTTGAAAGTGGACCTCTCGTTCCTTGGAGGAATCGAGAGGGGAATTGGCTTTGGTCCTAACTGTAGGAAGGTTTGACCAAGTGGGAATTGTGTGGTGGAGACTATGAGTCGTCAAACACCACTGAAAGTTTTGTGAGGGAAGATTAATCCATCGAATAATTAGATTTCATCTCAGCAAAAGAGTGCTTGTGAGATTTAGAGTCTGTCAAACAAGAACATTTGGAATTCGAATGAGGATTGCTTGTTCATCTCTCTTACAGCGACCGGGTTATCCCTAAGAATACCCCAATGCGGTATTCTTCCGGGAACTTCCCGGTACATCAAAATTTTCTGAGGATACTAAGGATAGTATCTTTTCAGGAATTTACCATTTATTGGCATCATAAGCCGATCACCATCTTTGGTGACTAGGCGATATGCACCGTTCGAGTAAACTGTTTCTACTACGAACGGTCCTTCAGATTTGGGTTCAAATTTGCCTTTCTTCTTGAAGTTAAGGATCATAGGACGTCTTTCAGTCAAGACCAAATCCCCTTCCTTAAAACTCCTTTGTTGAACTTTTTTGTCGAAGGCTCGAGAAATTCTGGCTTGGTAGAACTCAATATGCTGTTGAGCTTCCAAGCGCTTTTCATCAAGCATCTCAAGTTCTTCGAGGCGTTTCTGATGTTTGTAGGCATCAAAAATTGCCGATAGGTCCCCACGAACAGCTCAGTGTTAAACAAATGATGATGAACGTCACTACCCGGTTCACAAGAGTTCAATTGACGTCGGTGAACGCCTGAAGTGAATCGACGAGCTACGTGAGCCGATAGAGTTTCGGAATAACGGGGATACCGACTAACTGGGAACCCCGCGACCGCTGCAAAAGGAGCAACGCCCTTCAGACCCTATTCGCCTCACTGATAATCCAACCAATGGGATCGACAGAGCTTTTTGTTAGAATTCCAACGCATCCGAAATCACTCAAATCCGAGTTGGGACGAAAAGTCAACGGTGGAACAACGGCGGACGGTCTCGGACTGAACCGGGACACCCGGGGTATCCCGGCGAGGTCGAAACACCCGAGGGGTGTCTTGGCAAAACCAAGACACCCTAGGGGTGTCTCAGCCAAGCCGAGACACCCAGGCCGAGACACCCCAAGGGGTGTCCTTGTGATTTTTTACCCCCTCCCCCCTTTGTGCCTATAAATAGACCCCTTGGGTCTTCATTCAAGTGGCTGGATTTTTGGGAGAGCTAAGGCAAGGCTAATTTTGGAGCTGGAGTTTTAGAGAGAGCGGCGAAGCCCTGCTGGAGCGAGGAGAGTTCTTCATCAGTCTTCTTCATTCCCCCTCTCTTTTCCTTAGTGTTGCCCCTTAGCGGTGATACTAAGAAGAGCTAGTGTCTCGTTTTAGCCGAGATATACGCTTTAAAACTTCTAGATCTCACGCGGATCGACGAAGTTCTGTTTCTATATCCCTTCGCGGATAGACAAAACTCTGCCGGATTCTTCCGAAAAGGATCTGATCGACCGGTGGTCCACGGATATCAACATCCCCGTCACAGGCTAAAGACCCACGCACGCGAGACCGCACCAAAACGGGATCTCGTGTTTATTTTTGATAAAGTTGTAATCTTTGTTTTCTTGCACAAGTAGATCTTATAAAAAGATCGACTTTTTATTTGATTTTGTTGTAACGACTGAAGTTGTGACAGATCTCAAAGCAATGAAAACAGCAAGTTTTCCCGAAAACAAGCTGGCGACCACAGTGGGAGACGCCGATCTTGCTGCCGAGATCGTCGTGACGCAACCGGCCTTCAAGATCCGGGTGAATGAAGAGATCGAATACGAGTTCGATCAGCAGAAGTTTGAAGAGTACCTCTCTTCCTCCTCCCCCAGATCCGCCTCTCCAAACAGGCGTGGGAAGACTCCATCTCCCAGAAGGGCTCGCGGGATCTCCAGCTCAAAGATCCAAGATCCCGTTGCCGTTGCTACGCCCGCACCACGCAACGTCCCCGCGTCGTTTAGCGTGGTTGAGGCTGCAACTCCAGCTCTCCCTCCCGCCACAAAGGCAATTGTTGAGGATGCTCCAGCTCCATCAAAGAGGGCCCACCAAAGACGGCGTCAACGAGCCAAGGCTGCCGAATCGACGGACGGGATCCACTACAATGAGGATCTAAAGTCCAGGTATCGCCGAGAACAACAACGGCAAACAACCCACCTCTCCTCCAAAACAGAAGCGAACGAATGGGTTCGTGTCAAAAGGAATTGCTCCACTCTCGAAGAGCGAATCAAGAAGCGTCGAGCATTACTCACGCATGCTCGACTCCTTCTACAAAAGGCGGAGGAGATGCAGAAAGAAGAGGCGGTCAAAAAGCCGTCTACAAACAAATGGGTATGGTTGCCAAAGTTAAGACCAGCACCTCAAACTCCTTCAAAACCAGATGTTGTTTCTCCTGTTCCGGTGCCTTCAACGGAGCCAGGTGAGAACGGGGACCCTTCAAGCTCCAGGGCTCCTTTGAAAGGTCGCCTCGGTCCTTTACCGGAGAACCGAGGAAAAGTACCTATCAAGGAACGACTGGGACCATTGAAGGGTCCCCAAGTTACAAATCAGGCTGGGGGTCGTATCAATCTCCCTAAGAAAAATGATAAAGGGAAAACCCCTATTACCGACCGCATTGGGTTGCGGATCGAAGTACAAGAGCCCGTTCAGTTTCTACGCTCACAAAAGCGTAAAATTGAACGGGCCACTTTTGAAAAAGCTAACAAAGCACCGCATTCCCAAAGGGAAACACACTCATCTGATGATGATGGTGTTATACCGGGGAACACATGCCAACACTCTATAGGTTGCTCCAGTTATCCAACTGATGAGTTGTACTATAGAGCTGGGGGTATGGAAAAATCTCGGAAGAGATATGTGCAGGACATGGAGTCTCGCTGCTCGTGCGCCAACATAATCAAGGCGGTGATGAAGCTGATACCGAACCTGGGATTGATTATGATGGAGGTTTTGTACTTAATGACATTGAACCCATTGTAATCAATCTTGACGATGATAAATCATCGGAAGATAGTTGTAATTGGCAACTTGCCGAAGAACTATCAATAAACGATGATTTAGAGTACTCGACGGGTCTCGATGATGTCACTAACGAACTCTATGCTAACCCTGATTTGTATATGCCTCTTCAATCATTTTGCTTGACAAAAAAGCAGGTACACGATCCGTGCGGAACGACGCTTGTCATCCCCGCAGGGATTGGGGGTGGAAAGGAGGTCATTTACGGCAAAGGAAGAAAATCTCCGATACCCGACCACTTCGTGGAAGAGGAAGACTATGATGATAAACCTGCCCTTCATCTATTCAGATATGATGCGAAAGCGCGCAATATGATGGAAAAGCATGGATATGACTTCAAGCTCGGAGAGGGTCTTTTCTTTGGTCGAGGTCCGCGAGTTCCACCTCGGATGGCCTATGTACCAAAAGGAAAACCTGATGATTATTATCGCCACAAAAGAGGTTTAGGCTATGTCTCATCGGATGACGAGTGTGGCTGGCAAATCATCGATCAAATTGCTAACAAGGCTAGAAGCGGATACTCTTCTGACTCTTCGGGTTGGGATTCCGACGCTAGTCTTGGTGAGATGTTTAAGAAGCTAATGTCGAACATGACTACGGTTGATCCAGCAACAATAGAAGAAGATGATCAGATGCCAACATGGGAAGATCCGTGGGTTCATCACTTAAACATGCAGTACGGCGATCGGTTTGAGCAGAGAGAACCTCCTACCGAAGACCAAGTAGTCCAGGTGAATATGGGAAGCGAGGAAAATCCAAAGCCGATATTCATTAGTGACAGCCTCTTACCCGAGGAGAAAGAAGAGTTAATCTCTCTTATCCGGGAGTACATCGATGTGTTCGCCTGGAATTATGAGGACATGCCAGGTCTCGACCCAAACGTAGCAGTGCATCGTCTCAACATTAAGCCGGATGTCAAACCAATCAAACAACAACAAAGACGGTTTCGTCCGCAAATGATGGAGGCGATCGAAGCTGAGGTTAAAAAGCTTGTCGACTCAGGATTCATTCGGGAGGAGCAACATCCCGAATGGCTTGCCAATATTGTCCCGGTCCTTAAGAAGAACGGGAAGATCAGGATATGCATCGACTTCAGGGACCTCAATGCTGCTTGCCCAAAAGATGATTTTCCCCTTCCCATCACGGATGTTATCATCGACAACACGTGTGGGTTCGAGAGGATCTCCTTTATGGATGGTTTCTCTGGTTATAACCAGATAAAGATGCATCCAGATGATGAGAAGCATACTGCATTTAGAACGCCTCTCGGCGTTTTTTGCTACACAGTCATGCCCTTCGGCTTGAAGAATGCAGGTGCTACATATCAGCGAGCTATGTCGAAGATCTTTCAGGAGCATCTCCGAAAGACTGTCGTGTGCTACGTGGATGACCTGATCGTGAAAAGTCGTGATAAGAATGATCACATTAAAGACTTGAAGACCATGTTCGACTTGATGCGGGCCCACCAATTGAAGATGAATCCCACCAAGTCTTTCCTCGGAATGTCTAGTGGTAAATTCCTGGGATTCGTCATCACCACCAAAGGTATTCACATCGACCCTGACAAAGTAAAGGCGATTAATGAATTGCAACCGCCAAGAAACCTCAAAGAGCTCAGAGGATTGCAAGGACGATTAGCTTACATCCATCGGTTCATCTCGAACCTTTCGGGAAAATGCCAACCGTTCTCCAGGCTCACAAAGAAGGGCGTGTCATTCGTGTGGGACGATGCTTGTCAAAAGGCGTTCGAGAGTATTAAAGAATATCTCTCGAAACCTCCCATACTCGTTGCACCGAAATCAGGCAAACCGTTCTTGATCTATATCAAGGCGACGAGCCACTCATTAAGTGCATTGCTTGCACAAGATGATGATAACGGTCACGAACAGGCGGTATATTATTTAAGCCGAACCATGGTAGGCGCTGAATCTCGATATCCCATGATCGAGAGAGAATGCCTCGCTTTGGTTTTCGCTATTCAGAAGATGCGGCATTACTTGGTCGGACAGACCATCTATGTCATCTCTAAGGTTAACCCTGTCCGAGTATTCATGACTCAACCAGCTTCCATGAGTTGGCGATTAGCAAAGTGGGCCTTACTGAAAGTACCCTAGAGGGGGGTGAATAGGGTTATTGCTAATCTTATTAGATATTAATGCCGATTATGA
>BQKN01065150.1:31914-43739 GCA_022839385.1 Asparagus kiusianus
AGTCATAAATTGTTTGTTTGTCATTATCAAAACAAGATGATCCAACACTTACTCTTGTCCCAATACGATCTGCACTTCAAACAGCAGAAGTCAGTAAAAGGACAGGCCATCTGTGATCTCCTGGCAGCTAATCCAACTTCGGATACCGCCGAGATATATGATTACCTACCTGATGAAACCCACGAAGTCAATGCAACTTCACACCAGCAAGTGTGGAGTTTGTACTTCGATGGCGCTTCCCGAGCGGCTCTGGTCACAAGTACTCCTGGATGTTCTAAGGTCTCCTCCGGAGTTGGAGTTGTCTTAGTTTCCCCGGGGAAACATGTGATGCCCCGAGCCTACTCATTAACCGAGCCATGCTCGAATAATGTGGCAGAGTATAACGTATTGATTATAGGGCTTAATTTCGCCAAGGAGCTGGGGGTTGAGTATCTCGAAGCTTTCGGTGATTCTCAACTGATAGTTAAACAAGTCCAAGGGGAATACAAAGTCCGAAGTCAGGATTTAATCCCATACCACAAGATAGCAGTGGAACTAGCGGAATCATTTGAAGGATTCTTCATCGAGCACGTTCCGTGGTTACAGAACACCTACGCAGATGCGTTAGCAGCTTTAGCTGTATCTTTGGCACAGCCACCCGGGACAGAACAATTTGTCACAGTAGGAACTCACCAACTCCTGGTGCCACTCTGCGATGAAGAGGACAAAGAGGAGGAAGTTCAAGAGGTGCACGCAACTCAGGCTGAATTCGAACCCCGAGATTAGCGTTTCCCCATCATCGACTACGTCTTGCATGGAATCTTGCCAGAAGACGTGAAGGAAAGAGAGTCAATCAGGCGAAGAGCGCCAAGATTCTACTATAATACAGAGAATCGAACGCTGTACCGCAGGGGGTACGATGGGTTGCTAGCACGTTGCCTATCAACCAAAGAAGCTGAAGAAGTCCTTAGGGAGGCACACGAAGGAGAGTGTGGCGCGCACCAACCTGGCCCTAAACTTTATGATCGCATCAGAAGAATGGGATATTTCTGGCCTCACATGATGAGTGATGCAATCACATACGCCCGGAAGTGTCACGCATGTCAAGTACACACGAATTATATGCACCAACCTCCGGAGCATCTGCATCCTTCGGTAACGTCATGGCCATTTGAGACTTGGGGAATGGATATTGTTGGTCCTATAAACCCCCCGTCAGTCAAAGGTGACCGGTTCATCCTGGCAATTACCGATTACTTCTCCAAATGGGCTGAGGCAGTTCCGCTCAGAGAAGTTAAAACGAGCAACGTCATTGCATTCATCAAGCACCATATCATCTACAGGCATGGTGTTCCAAGACGAATCATACATGACAACGGTCCTCAATTTATCAGCAACGCCTTCATAAGGTTCTGCGAAAAGTTCAAAATTCAGGACATCTCGTCAACGGCTTATAATCCCACAGCAAACGGATTAGCTGAAGCCTTCAACAAGACCATCATAAAGCTCTTGTCGAAACTTGTGAAGAGTAACAAGAGAGATTGGGACGACAAGCTCGGCGCGGCTCTATGGGCCTATCGTACTATTGTGCGTACACCGACAGGCGCAACCCCGTATTCATTGGTGTACGGGTGTGAAGCCGTTCTCCCTCTAGAAATCCAAATTCCATCTCTTCGGATCGCTCTTGCAACCCAGATGACGACCGAAGAACAACATCAGAAACGCCTCGAAGAACTTGAGATGCTTGATGAAAAGCGCTTGGAAGCCCAACAGCATATTGAGTGTTACCAAGCCAGATATTCTCGAGCCTTTGACAAAAAAGTTCGACAAAGGAGTTTTAAGGAAGGGGATTTGGTCTTGACTGAAAGACGTCCTATGATCCTTAACTCCAAGAAGAAAGGCAAATTTGAACCCAAATGGGAAGGACCGTTCGTAGTAGAAACAGTTTACTCGAACGGCGCATATCGCCTAGTCACCAAAGATGGTGACCGGCTTATGATGCCAATAAATGGCAAATTCCTGAAAAGATACTATCCTTAGTATCCTCAGAAAATTTTGATGTACCGGGAAGTTCCCGGAAGAATACCGCATTGGGGTATTCTTAGGGATAACCCGATCGCTGTAAGAGAGATAAACAAGAAGTCCACATTCGAATTCCGAATGTTCTTGTTAGTCAGACTCTAACTCTCACAAGCACTCTTTTGCTGGGATGAGATCTAATCATTCGATGGATTAATCTCCCCTCACAAAACTTTCAGTGGTGTTTGACGACTCATAGTCTCCACCACACAATTCCCACTTGGTCAAACCTTCCTACAGTTAGGACCAAAACCAAAATCTCCTCTCGATTCCTCCAATGAACGAGAGGTCCACAAATCGAGCGATCAAACCTTCCTACAGTTAGGATCGTCTCAAACCTCCCATTTGGTCAAACCTTACTACAGTTAGGACCAAAACCAAAATCTCCTCTCGATTCTTCTAATGAACGAGAGGTCCACTTTCAAATCGAGTGATCAAACCTTCCTACAGTTAGGGTCATCTCAAACTCCCGCTTGGTCAAACCTTCCTACAGTTAGGGCCAAAACCACGATTCACTCTCGATAAACGAGAAATTCATCTTTGATTCGGTAATCAAACCTTCCGACAGTTAGGGTTATCCGAATCTTTTCGATTCTCGGAGTGGAGATCCCACTCCTAGTTTCATCTTTTGGATCCTGGGGGTGGAGATCCCACCCCGAGTTTTCTTTCCTACTGAAGATAGAATATAAAATTCTTCCTCTTCAGATTCAAATGACCAATTCTATAAAAGATAGGGTCGTTTGAACCTTTCGATTCTCGGAGTGGAGATCCCACTCCTAGTTTCACCTTTCGGATCCTGGGGGTGGAGATCCCACCTCGAGTTTCCTTTCCAACTGAAGATAGAATATAAAATTCTTCCTTTTCAGCAATGGGAGATAGAATATAAAATTCTTCCTCTCCCATTGAGTCCCCTTTCCAATTGAAGATAGAATATAAAATTCTTCCTCTTCAATACTGGGAGATAGAATATAAAATTCTTCCTCTCCCATTTTCCCCTATCTTTGCTTTCAGAAAGACAGGGATGAAGTCAACGCCTAACACGCGTTGCCGGGTAGTCTATTCCCATGAGAAAGACGAAGTCTATGTATTCAAAAGCATAGCACTAAGTCTAAGGGAAGCAATTCTCTTAACACAATCCTTTCCCATTTTCCCTTATCTTTGCTTTCAGAAAAGACAGGGATGAAGTCAACGCCTAACACGCGTTGTCGGGTAGTCTATTCCCGTGAGAAAGACGAAGTCTATGTATTCAAAAGCATAGCACTAAGTCTAAGGGAAGCAATTCTCTTAGCACAGTCCTCTCCCATTTTCCCCTATCTTTGCATTCAGAAAAGAAAGGGATGAAGTCAACGCCTAACACGCGTTGCCGGGTAGTCTATTCTCGTGAGAAAGACGAAGCCTATGTATTCAAAATCATAGCACCTTTTCCCCTGTCTTTGCTTTCAGAAAAGACAGGGATGAAGTCAACGCCTAACACGCGTTGCCGGGTAGTCTATTCCCGTGAGAAAGACGAAGTCTATGTATTCAAAATCATAGCAATCCTCTTCCCTTTTCCTCCGTCTTTGTTTTCAGAAAAGACAGGGATGAAGTCAACGCCTAACACGCGTTGCCGGGTAGTCTATTCCCGTGAGAAAGACGAAGTCTATGTATTCAAAATCATAGCAATCCTCTTCCCTTTTCCTCCGTCTTTGCTTTCAGAAAAGACAGGGATGAAGTCAACGCCTAACACGCGTTGCCGGGTAGTCTATTCCCGTAAGAAAGACGAAGTCTATGTATTCAAAATCATAGCAAACCTCTCCCATTTTCCCCCGTCTTTGCTTTCAGAAAAGACAGGGATGAAGTCAACGCCTAACACGCGTTGCCAGGTAGTCTATTCCCGTGAGAAAGACGAAGCCTATGTATTCACAATCATAGCACTAAGTCTCAGAGAGCTTGCTCTCTTAGCACAACGTTACATGCGGAACGGATTTAGACAATTCGCATGCTAGCCCGACTCAAACGGTAATCGGTAAAGGCATGTCAAACCCGTTGAAGGCTGGGGGTTTGCCAAAAATCCCAAAGTCAGTGCCTAACACGCATTGCCAGTTTAGTCTTTCACCGATTAAAGAAGACACCAGAATTCCAGTCTGGGGAATTTCATCCCGAAGCCTAAGAAGGGATGAGTCAGCGCCTAACACGCGTTGCCGGTTAGTCCTTAACCGTAAAAAAAAAGACAAAAGCCCACATATTCCACATTATGGCAGGTTGTTATTAATAACACCATAATCCGTGCTTCACACGCACAGGGAATTTTATCCCGAATCCTAAGTAGGGATAAGTCATCGCCTAACACGCGTTGCCGGTTAAGTCTTTTACCGGTTGAGAAAAGACACCAGGGTCTAAACCTGGGGAATTTTATCCCAAAGCCTAAAAGGGGATAAGTCCACACCTAACACGTGTGGCCGGGTAACCTATTTTCGTAACAAAGGTGAAGTCTATGTATTCAACATCATAGCATAAATTCTAAGGGAGTTCATTCCTTTAGCACAACGTCACATGCGGAACGGACTTAAACAATCCGCGTGCTAGCCGACTCAAACGGTAGTCGGTAAAGGCTCATCAAACCCGTTGATGGCTGAGAATTTGTCAAAAATTCTATAAATGCGAATCACTGACGCACCAGCTCTATTAGTTGGTCTCGTGACTCGAGCATCCAACAACTTCAGAATGAGATCCACATATGCAGATGAATCAGCTTTAACAAGTTGGTCCTGCAACCCCTCCACAAATCTTTTGGTTTGGTCTCTGCATGCCTTTATCAAAAAAATTTCCGCTGCCCTTTTGCAAATAAGCCCCTCTAAAACATTTATGGGCTGTTTTGCGAATAAACCCCTCAACAACTCTTGCATAAAGCATTCCTCACTTTTCTTGAGCAAATGGATATGAATCCAAGTGCCAAAATTTCAGTTCCATTTTTGCATAAAAGTCCCCACGAATTTCAGTCCCCTTTTTGCAAATGAGCCCTCCTAAATTCGGCCATTGCCTCTTTTGCACAAAAAACCCGCCAAAATCCAAACTTTCCTATGATTTGATGGGTTCTTCAAAGCAAATCAATGGAGGAAACTTGATTGGAGAAAGAAGAGAGGAAGAAGAAGGGAATCTCTCTCCTTGAATTTTGAATTAAAAGAGGGGGGGGACCATAAACAAAAGACAAAACAAGAAAGAAGACAAAACCCAAGGAGGGACCACGGTTGAGCCAAGACACCCCTAGGGGTGTCTCGGCAAAACCGAGACACCCCAAGGGTGTCTCGGTAATGCCGAGACACCCCAAGGGTGTCTCGGTGTTGTGGAGACACCCCGGGGGTGTTTGACCCAGTTTTGACCCCCCGAACTTTTCTGATCCCCCGATTGTTTTTGTGAACACCGATTCCTTACCGATTGTTGAATGTGTTGATGAATTCCACAAGTCAACTTTCGACGATTCGAAACCCTAGGGTAGGTGCCGGTCAACGCGTAACCCTGGGTTAACGCCGATCAGCGCATTGCGACAAAAAGTCAACCGTCGACGTTCGAAACCCTAGGGTAGACGCCGGTCAACGCGTAACCCTGGGTCAACGCCGGTCAGCGCGTTACAACAAAAGTCAACGCACGGCGATTCTAAACCCTAAGGGTGGTGCCGGTCAACGCGTAGCCTTAGGTCAACGCCGATCAGCGCGTTGCGACAAAAAGTTAATCGCCGATATTCTAAACCCTAGGGGTAGCGCCGGTCAACGCGTAGCCTTAGGTCAACGCCGATCAGCACGTTGCGACAAAAAGTCAACCGTCGATGTTCTAAACCCTAAGGGTGGCGCCGGTCAACGCATAGCCCTAGGTTAACGCCATTCAACGCGTTGCGACAAAAAGTCAACCGTCGACGTTCTAAACCCTAAGGGTGGCGCCGGTCAACGCTTAGCCCTAGGTCAACACCATTCAACGCGTTGCGACAAAAAGTCAACCGTCGATGTTCGAAACCCTAAGGGTAACGCCGGTCAATGCGTAACCCTAGGGCAACGCCCGTCAACGCGTTGCGTCGAAAAGTCAACACACAGCGATCCGAAACCCCAAGTCAACACGATGTGACAGAGATAGTAAGTTCAAAAGTCAACTGAATGACACGAGCCAAACTCAACTCACCAGTGTAGACTCGAGACTCCGACGACGGCCAGTCGATAAACGCAGCGCCGGGAGAACTTCGGTTATTCGTCAAAGCATCGGATAAACCGAAAATCGAAGGAGCCGAGAGTTGAAGCTAACCACAGGTCCCTTTTGCCGATCAAGGGCTAGACCAATCATATCCAAAGTATTCCGGTCTCTTCTATAAAAGAAACGAGTCCGGAACACTTTTGAGGGGGTATCTGTAGGCATCAAAAATTACCGATAGGTCCCCACGAACAGCTCAGTGTTAAACAAATGACGATGAACGTCACTACCCGGTTCACAAGAGTTCAATTGACGTCGGTGAACGCCTGAAGTGAATCGACGAGCTACGTGAGCCGACAGAGTTTCGGAATAACGGGGATACCGACTAACCGGGAACCCCGCGACCGCTGCAAAAGGAGCAATGCCCTTCAGACCCTGTTCGCCTCACTGATAATCCAACCAATGGGATCAATAGAGCTTTTTGTTAGAATTCCAACGCATCCGAAATCACTCAAATCCGAGTTGGGATGAAAAGTCAACGGTGGAACAACGGCGGACGGTCTCGGACTGAACCGGGACACCCGGGGTATCCCGGTGAGGTCGAAACACCCGAGGGGTTTCTTGGCAAAACCAAGACACCCCAAGGGGTGTCCTTGTGATTTTTTACCCCCTCCCCCCTTTGTGCCTATAAATAGACCCCTTGGGTCTTCATTCAAGGGGCTGGATTTTTGGGAGAGCTAAGGCAAGGCTAATTTTGGAGCTGGAGTTTTAGAGAGAGCGGCGAAGCCCTGCTGGAGCGAGGAGAGTTCTTCATCAGTCTTCTTCATTCCCCCTCTCTTTTCCTTAGTGTTGCCCCTTAGCGGTGATACTAAGAAGAGCTAGTGTCTTGTTTTAGCCGAGATATACACTTTAAAACTTCTAGATCTCTCGCGGATCAACGAAGTTCTGTTTCTATATCCCTTCGCGGATAGACGAAACTCTGCCGGATTCTTCCGGAAAGGATCTGATCGACCGGTGGTCCACGGATATCAACATCCCCGTCACAGGCTAAAGACCCACGAAAGCGAGACCGCACCAAAACGGGATCTCGTGTTTATTTTCGATAAAGTTGTAATTTTTGTTTACTTGCACAAGTAGATCTTATAAAAAGATCGACTTTTTATTTGATTTTGTTGTAACGACTGAAGTTGTGACAGATCTCAAAGCAATGAAAACAGTAACTTTTCCCGAAAACAATGTTGTTCTTCGGTCGTCATCTGGGTTGCAAGAGCGATCCGAAGAGATGGAATTTGGATTTCCAAAGGGAGAACGGCCTCACATCCGTACACCAATGAATACGGGGTTGCGCCGGTCGGTGTACGCACAGTAGTACGATAGGCCCATAGAGCCGCGCCGAGCTTGTCGTCCCAATCCCTCTTGTTACTCTTCACAAGTTTCGACAAGAGCTTTATGATAGTCTTGTTGAAGGCTTCAGCTAATCCATTTGCTGTGGGATTATAAGCTGTTGACGAGATGTCTTGAATTTTGAACTTTTCGCAGAACCTTATGAAGGCGTTGCTGATAAATTGAGGACCGTTGTCTTGTATGATTCGTCTTGGAACACCATGCCTGTAGATGATATGGTGCTTGATGAAGGCAATGACGTTGCTCGTTTTAACTTCTCTGAGCGGAACTGCTTCAGCCCATTTGGAGAAGTAATCGGTAATTGCCAGGATGAACCGGTCACCTTTGACTGATGGGGGATTTATAGGACCAACAATGTCCATTCCCCAAGTCTCAAATGGCCATGACGTTACCGAAGGATGCAGATGCTCCGGAGGTTGGTGTATATAATTCGCGTGTACTTGACATGCGTGACACTTCCGGGCGTATGTGATTGCATCGCTCATCATGAAGGGGCAAAAATACCCCATTCTTCTGATGCGATCATAAAGCTTGGGACCAGGTTGGTGCGCGCCACACTCTCCTTCGTGTGCCTCTCTAAGGACTTCTTCAGCCTCTTTGGTTGATAAGCAACGTGCTAGCAACCCATCGTACCCCCTGCGGTACAGCGTTCGATTCTCCGTATTATAGTAGAATCTTGGCGCTCTCCGTCTGATTGACTCCCTTTCCTTCACGTCTTCTGGCAAGATTCCATGCAAGACGTAGTCGATGATGGGGAAACGCCAATCTCGGGGTTCGAATTCAGCCTGAGTTGCATGCACCTCTTGAACTTCCTCCTCTTTATCCTCTTCATCGCAGAGTGGTACCAGGAGTTGGTGAGTTCTTACCGTGACAAATTGTTCTGTCCCGGGTGGCTGTGCCAGAGATACGGCTAAAGCTGCTAACGCATCTGCGTAGGTGTTCTGTAACCGCGGAACATGCTCGATGAAGAATCCTTCAAATGATTCTGCTAGTTCCACCGCCATCTTGTGATATGGTAGTAAATCCTGACTTCGGACTTCATACTCCCCTTAGACTTGTTTAACTATTAGTTGAGAATCACCGAAAGCTTCGAGATACTCAACCCCCAGTTCCTTAGCGAAATTGAGTCCTATAATCAGTGCGTTATACTCTGCCACATTATTCGAGCATGGCTCGGTTAATGAGTAGGCTCGGGGCATCACATGTTTCCCCGGGGAAACTAAGACAACTCCAACTCCGGAGGAAACCTTAGAACATCCAGGAGTACTTGCGACAAGAGCCGCTCGGGAAGCGCCATCGAAGTACAAACGCCACACTTGTTGGTGTGAAGTTGCATTGACTTCGTGGGTTTCATCAGGTAGGTCATCATATATCTCGGCGGTATCCGAAGTTGGATTAGCTGCTAGGAGATCACAGATGGCCTGTCCTTTTACTGACTTTTGCTGTTTGAAGTGCAGGTCGTATTGGGACAAGAGTAAGGCCCACTTTGCTAACCGCCAACTCATGGAAGCTGGTTGAGTCATGAACACTCGGACTGGGTTAACTTTAGAGATGACATAGATGGTCTGTCCAACCAAGTAATACCGCATCTTTTTGATGGCGAACACTAGAGCGAGGCATTCTCTCTCAATCATAGGATATCGAGATTCCGCGCCTACCATGGTTCGGCTTAAATAATACACCGCCTGCTCGTTACCGTTATCGTCATCTTGTGCAAGCAATGCACTTAATGAGTGGCTCGTCGCCTTGATATAGATCAAGAACAGTTTGCCTGATTTCGGTGCGACGAGCACGGGAGGTTTCGAGAGATATTCTTTAATACCCTCGAATGCCTTTTGACAAGCATCGTCCCACACGAATGACATGCCCTTCTTTGTGAGCCTGGAGAACGGTTGGCATTTTCCCGAAAGGTTCGAGATGAACCGACGGATGTAAGCTAATCGTCCTTGCAATCCTCTGAGCTCTTTGAGGTTTCTTGGTGGTTGCAATTCATTAATCGCCTTTACTTTGTCAGGGTCGATGTGAATACCTTTGGTGGTGACGACGAATCCCAGGAATTTACCACTAGACATTCCGAGGAAAGACTTAGTGGGATTCATCTTCAATTGATGGGCCCACATCAAGTCGAACATGGTCTTCAAGTCTTTAATGTGATCATTCTTATCACGACTTTTCACGACCAAATCGTCCACGTAGCACTCGATAGTCTTTCGGAGATGCTCCTGAAAGATCTTCGACATAGCTCGCTGATATGTAGCACCTGCATTCTTCAAGCCGAAGGGCATGACTGTGTAGCAGAATACGCTGAGAGGCGTTCTAAATGCAGTATGCTTTTCATCATCTGGATGCATCTTTATCTGGTTATAACCAGAGAAACCATCCATAAAGGACATCCTCTCGAACCCACACGTATTGTCAATGATAACATCCGTGATGGGAAGAGGAAAATCATCTTTTGGGCAGGCTGCATTGAGATCCCTGAAGTCGATGCATATCCTGATCTTCCCGTTCTTTTTAAGGACCGGGACAATATTGGCAAGCCATTCGGGATGTTTCTCCTCCCGAATAAATCCTGAGTCGACAAGCTTTTTGACCTCAGCTTCGATCGCCTCCATCATTTGCGGACGAAACCGTCTTTGTTGTTGTTTGACTGGTTTGACATCCGGCTTAATATTGAGACGATGCACTGCTACGTTTGGGTCGAGCCCTGGCATGTCTTCATAATTCCAGGCGAACACATCGATGTACTCCCGGATAAGAGAGATTAACTCTTCTTTCTCCTCGGGTAGGAGACTGTCGCTAATGAATATCGGCTTTGGATTTTCCTCGCTTCCCATATTCACTTGGATTACTTGGTCTTCGGTAGGAGGTTCTCTCTGTTCAAACCTATCACCGTACTGCATGTTTAAGTGATGAACCCACGGATCTTCCCACGTTGGCATCTGATCATCTTCTTCTATTGTCGCTGGATCAACCGTAACCATGTTCGACATTAGCTTTTTAAACATCTCACCAAGACTAGCGTCGGAATCCCAACCCGAAGAGTCAGAAGAGTATCCGTTTCTAGCCTTGTTAGCAATTTGATCGATGATTTGCCAACAGCATTCATCATCCGATGAGACATAGCCTAAACCTCTCTTGTGGCGATAATAATCACCGGGTTTTCCTTTTGGTACATAAGCCATCCGGGGTGGGACCCGTGGACCTCGACCAAAGTAAAGACCCTCTCCGAGCTTGAAGTCATATCCATGCTTTTCCATCATATTGCGCGCTTTTGCATCATATCTGAATAGATGAGGGGCAGGTTTATCATCGTCGTCTTCCTCTTCCACGAAGTGGTCGGGTATCGGAGATTTTCTTCCTTTACCGTAGACGACTTCCTTTCCACCCCCTATCCCTGCGGGGATGACAAGCGTCATTCCGCACGGATCGTGTACCTGCTTTTTTGTCAAGCAAAATGATTGAAGAGGCATATACAAATCAGGGTTAGCATAGAGTTCGTTAGTGACATCATCGAGACCCGTCGAGTACTCTAAATCATCATTTATTGATAGTTCTTCGGCAAGTTGCCAATTACAACTATCTTCCGATGATTTATCATCGTCAAGATTGATTATAGTGGGTACAATGTCATTAAGTACAAAACCTCCATCATAATCAATCCCAGGTTCGGTATCAGCTTCATCACCGCTGTCCGTCCCTTGGGCCGATGGTTCAGTATCGGATTCAGCACTGTATAAAAGGGAATCGGTGAAATAATTCTCCAATCCCTTAAACGGTTGCTTATCCGCGACCACCGTCTTAACTTTATTATTTGTGCCCGCGTATTTGAGGCATTGATGCAGAGTTGACGGGACTATAAGGTTACCGTGGATCCAAGGTCGACCCAACAGTAAATTATAGGATGTTTCCGCGTCAATCACATAGCAAGTAACTTCCGACTTTAAATCCCCGATCTGGCACTTGATTCGGATCTTCCCCAAGGGTTTGGACCCGCTGGTGTTGAATCCATAAATCGTAGTGCCAGTGGAGGCTAATTTGCTAGTCGGAATTCCGAGATGATGCATCAATCGGAATGGCATGATGCTAACAGTGGAACCCGGATCAACTTGGATCCGGTAGACCATGCTGGAGCCAATATGCCCGGTGAAATATAAAGGACGATCATGCTTTGAGTTCTTCGTCTGCATGTCTTCTTTGGTGAAAGA
>BQKN01065152.1:9729-42735 GCA_022839385.1 Asparagus kiusianus
CCTCCTGAAAAAAAAAACATTATTTACAATTCGGTATTGGTGTACCTATGTTGATATGTTTTATTAAAAAAGATCACCCTGCATAATTACATCATACATCATGTAATTGAATTGTAAACAATCCAAATCTAAATATATGTACATGCTAAAAAAGTTTGGCAAATGTTATTGTTATTTTAGTTTGTCTTGAAACCCAACCTTTTAACATTACGCCCCCAAGAAACTCGGAAAAAAAAAAGAATTCACGCGGTGCTACTCATAGAATTAACTATACGCTGAAAGTGTTTTAAGCATTGATTTAAGTAGTTTCCGAAATTCTCTCATTTGATATGAAAAATTCCTCAAGGACCCAAAATATGGGACCAATAGGGGGGACAAGTGAGGTGTCCCCCTCCTATTGGATAATGAGTTGGTCATCATTAATGATGGCCAACTCATTATCCAATAGGAGGGGGACACCTCACCTGTCCCTCATATTGGTCCCATATTTTGGGTCCATGTAGCAAAGCCTATATAGAGCTTTGCTATAGAGACCCAAAATATAGGACCGATAGGGGAGACAAGTGAGGTGTTCCCCTCCTATTGGATAATGAGTTGGTCATCATTAATGATGACCAACTCATTATCCAATAGGAGGGGGACACCTCACTTGTCCCCCTATTGGTCCCATATTTTGGGTCATTGAAGAATTTTTCATATAGATAATGGATTGATTCCGGAAGACCGTCCTTAGCTTTCAAAAAATCGCAAAATCCCACTTAAGTTTTAAGCTCTCGAGAAACCCCCCTCAACTTTAAACGTTTTCAAGAACAACCCCCCCCTCCCCTCCACCCACCCACCCACCCAACCCAATCCAACCCAACAAAAGCAATGTTAGTTTGGGGGGTTTTCTGAGAAACCTGATGGCGGTTTTGTGAATTTTGAAAGTTAAGGAGGTTATTTCATAAATGTTACACTTAATGATAGTGTTTAACAATTCTTACAAAACTAGAAGAATATGATCAATCTTCGCATAGTTTTATTCTAAACCGGATCAAGTTCAAACCAGGGGAGTTTGGGGGGGGGGGGGGGGGGGAATGAATCAATTTAATTTTGGAGACTAGGAACTAAGTTTTTAGATGGGGAGTTGGGGGGGAATGAATCAATTTAAATTTTGGAGACTAGGAACTAATTTTTAATCTAAAAACTATATCTACCTAGTATTGACATTAACTCTTATTTTAAATTCATTGTTCTTTCTTATCCTATTCGATGTGGGATTATATGTGCACATCAATATCCAACATCAAAGACCAACTTTTTTTTTAACATTTACAACTCGTTAAAGCATTAATAACTATTTTGACATTTTCCTGATGCTTGGGTGGGCAATTTGGTGAGCACGATACAAAAAGTTATTTTTGAATATCCCTCTTGAGCTTGTCACAATTGTTGAGCCAGCTTTGACAATGCATAAAGATTACATTGAGGGGTTGTTTGGTTCAATTTCTATAAATTATAGGAAAAAGGAAAACACCTAAAATATGGTTTTCCTTGTATTTCTTAAAAAGATTATAGGAAAAGTTTTGAGAAGTCAAAATGTACAAATTTTCTTATTTTTTTATTTGCTTGTTTGGTTCAAAACAAGAAAATGAGGCTCATTACTTTATAGAAATGTCAAGTTTTCCTTTTTTTGTTTGGTTACATATGCTAAATATATAGAAAAGTGTCAACTATCATATTTATCACTTTATAACGGCTAGTTTTACATTCTCAAATCTTATAAAATTATTTTATCCTCAACTATCCATGAACACAAAATTTTGACAATTGAAAAACATGAGTAAGTGTGTAGAGACCATAGTGACTCATCAAGTTATTAAATACAAATGTATGTATTTTGGTTAGAAAAACTACAAATTCTATTTATATTTTCACAATGATCAGAGTCTATTTTTTCTTTTTTGTAATTAGCATGCTCGGAAAAATACCGCAGAAACCAACATATGAAGAATTATTTTCATATACAGATGAAGATCGAGAACGTGATGAGATGTGGGATATAATGGAAGAAGCAAAAATAATGCTAAGAGCCAATGCTTTGAAAGTTAGAAACCAAAACGGGTGGTGGAAGTGTCCCTATTGCAATGATATCACCTACACAAATTGGAATATGAATGATGTGGGATATAATGGAAGAAGCGAAAATAATGCTAAGAGCCAATGCTTTGAAAGTTAGAGACCAAAACGGGTGGTGGAAGTGTCCCTATTGCAATGATATCCCCAACACAAATTGGAATATGAATGATCTCTTAACTCAAGCGCAAGATATTGGTAACAATGGGTTTGTGCCCAACATGGGTAAAGAGGTGATTAGCCAGCATCGTGGACTAGAAGTTTATTTAATTTGGTAAAGATCAAAATTAATGTTCTAAATAAATCATGTATCACTTTGAAAATTCCGTGCGCCTAATTTGATATTTTCATGAAGAAATTTGGCTCAGCTAATGGTTTATCAAAATTGATTGCCTCAAGTGAAACGAACAAGTTCACGTAGATTACGTTCCAATAACGTAGTAAAGAACGCCTTATCTTATTATGAACATTATAAATTAGTTTGCAATCTTATTTAATTGATCATCATCATTGGTAAAAGCAAGAAATCCACAACATAGAGCTAAACAAGCTCAAAATCAGCATAGTAATAAAAAAACAGCCGCAACAGCTCTACTATGAGCACGAGTATTAACCAAAAAATCCACAACATAGAGCTAAACAAGCTCGAAATTAGCATTATAATCAAAAAATAGCCACAACAGCTTGACAACGAGCACAAGTATCAACCAAAAACTCCACAACATAGAGCTAAATAAGCTCGAAATCAGTATTGTAACAAAAAACGACCGCAACAGCTCGACAACGAGCACAAGTATCAACTCAAAAACTCCACAACATAAGCTAAACAAGCTCAAAATCAGCGTTGTAACAAAAACCAGCTACAACAGCTCGACAACGAGCATAAGTATTAACTCAAAAACTCCACAACATAGAGCTAAACAAGCTCAAAATCAACATTGTAACAAAAAAATAACCGCAACAGCTCGACAACAAGCACAAGTATCAACAAAAAACTCCACAACATAGAGCTAAACAAGCTCGAAATCGGCATTGTAACAAAAAAACTGTCGCAACAGCTCGACAACGAGCACAAGTATCAACCCAAAAACTCTACAACATAAACAAGCTTGAAATCATCATTGTAACCAAAACATAGCCGTAACAGCTCGACAACGAGCACAAGTATCAACCAAAAACTCCACAACATAGATCTAAACAAGCTCGAAATCAGCATTATAATTAAAAAATAGCCGCAAGAATGCCGAGGAACCCAAAGTAGCCGCAAGAATGCTGAGAACGAGAGCTCGAGGTAAGGAAATCTTAAGTCCTAGAATCTGGTTTATGGGCGGGAACGAAGGGCGAAGCCCTAGAATGCCGACGATGAACGAAGAAAGAAGGAATGGGTTTGGCGGCTGGAATAATCGACGACGAGAGCTCAATGTAAGGAAACCTCGAGCGCTCAAGACTGGTTTAGGGGCAGGAACGAAGGGCGAAGCCTAGAACGCCGACGAAAGTGGTTTGGGGGCGGGAATAATCGACGATGAGATCAGGAAAATGGGTTTGGGGGCGAGAACGAATGAGGATGCTCCAGGATTTTTCTGAATTAAGATAGACAAAATAAAAGTTTTCCATTCAATTGGGGGTGGACATGTGGTTAGGGGGTAGGTTAAATAATATAATAATGGGTGTGTAAGATTTTTGGGTGTTTTTCACTCATTTTTAGTAGAAAATATTTTATGTAAAATTGTATAATTTTTATACTTTACAGAAAAGTTTTCTGTAAATTAAAGGTTGAACCAAACACAGTTTATGAAAATGGTGAAAAAAAATTAATTTATGAAACTACCACTATCAAAACTTTTCCATAAAATACCCTAACCAAACACCCCCTAAGGCCAAAAAGTCAGCCATTATCGCACCCCCTACATTCTCAAACCCACGTGGTGTGATCATATGAAAACCTCCATCAAATGGTGACCAAATGAAATTAAATACGGACGCAGTAATTTTTAGTAGGTTGTATTGTTTAGAGGTGGGCATGGCGATTCAAAAATTTAAGGGGAAGGTCATGGTAGCAGGTTCAAGAAAAATGGGACCAATGACAAATGTATTGGTAGCTGAAGCAATTAGTATGAGAAGGAGTTTGGATATAGCCTTGCAGGCATGTTTTACTATATTAGAAATTGAGTCTGATTCTATCCAACTCATTGAGCTCCTAAAATCTAAGGACACTGATGGCGAAATAGGATTGTTAGTGGGTGACACTTTAAAGCTTCTTAGTAGATTGAATTTATTTTCTTTAGCTAATGTTCGTCGAGATGACAACAAAGTTGCTCATGCTTTAGCAAAACTTGTCTCTCATCTTGAGAAGTTGTTTATATGAATGGAGGAAGTTCTGCTTGCTACGGCGGAGTTCGTGCACAATGATGTAATTGTTTTCAATCAATAAAATCTTGTGTTTAGCCCTGAAAAACTATTTTGGTTCTCTGTATTGATATTGCAACTGTAACTATAACAACTATATATAGTTGAGTTTATATAGCTATAATCAGAGCTACAATTGTGTGTGAGTTAAGTTCATATGACTATAACGTACAATCAAGCAACAACAATGTAGCTATGATTATATAACCATAATTAGAGTTGCGACTGAGTTAAATTTATATGAATGGAGCCATCCAAGTTTGTGACTACTGAAAAGAATAAACTTTTGGTAATATATAATGAGATTGTCACAGAAGACTTGAAGATTTGCATCCGGAAAAGAAGAACCACATCTACCGAGATTCCTTCTAAGGTGAAAACCACTGTTGCAACTAAGATTCCTGGTGTGGACGGTGACATATCAATGAAGATGGATATTATAAATGAAATTTCTGAAGCTACTGTGAGTGAAATTATAGTTGCTGATGTTGTTATGATTGAGGAGAATTGTAGAATAGAGAGTGGGACAATTGATGATATGTATAACTTTTTTGGCAGAGGATTCATAGTAAAATAGATGAAAGAATTGGGGATAGAGTATGAGGAAAATTCTTTTAAAAAACAATAATTGTCAATGAGTACAACAAGGTTGATATGATGTTTCTCGCACTAGAATGTGGGAAGCAATAAGGAACATATTTGGAAGAGTTTTTTTAAAAATCAATTACAGATCCATATGCCCCCAGTTACATACGCACGGTGTGAGAAATATTCATACAGAAGTATGATTCAGAAGAAGTCTTAGCCTAGGAGGTAAAAGAAAATATGGAGAAAATCGATGCTAAGTACGAGGAGGATGTTGATGGACACAGGAGAAAAAAGTGTTTATAAAAAAAACTACAATTTAAACAAATATAAGCTCAGGGTCGAGCTTCTTTCAACAAATGGAGATTGACATATGATGTATAACGAGCGAATTCATGGAGAATTGAGATGTTCATGAGTCAAATACAAATATAGATGAATTATTAACTTGTTCTAAAAAATATGACCTTATCTCACAATTCGGAAGGTGAATTCTCACATACTATATGTGAAAGATGCCTATCTCAACTAGAAGAAATCATTCAGATTGACAATTTTCCAAAATCACATTAGTAGTACCCTTTTTTGACAAGATCTAAAAATAGTCGGCATTTACTTTATTTTTAGTAATAAAATTAGAGTCTATTTAGATTAGAAAATAAATTCAATTTTAATTCATGTTGCACTGATTTGTTTCCTTTATTATATGGAGTATAGGGTGGGATTTGAAACATTCTATTTGTTTTTAATAATTCTAGTATTATTAGGAGTCTATTTTATTTGTCTATTTAAGAAGAGACATGCAACCCTAAAATTATTAGATTACTTTTATCAATATGTTTTCTTTTATTATATTTCCTTCGTGGATAAGGAGACTAGACTTATAAAAAAAATAGGAAATATCAAATCTTACTCTAAAAGGACTCTCTATAATACAACAAACAAATCAGTCCAATGCGGATCAAAATTGAATTTATTTTCTAATCTAAATAGACTCCAACTTTGTTACTAAAATAAGCTAAATGCTGACGACAAACATCAGTGATATTGATGTGATTTTAAGAATCCGTCAAACTGTACGACGTTGTCTCGTCGAGATAGGCTACTTTCATACAATACATAATATATTGACGTGTCCGTTCTCAAATTCATCCTGACTTTAATAAGAGAAACAACAAAGTGATTCGAACAGGGTCCATACAGCAAGAAGGGGCAAACCAAACCAAACCAATCATTCTTACGGACCCCAGCGGGTAAAATGTAAGTTTTCAAGTGCCGAGCACGCTATAGGGCACATTGTCAAGGACCAAGATGTAAAAGTCCTAATCCCAAAACGAAAGAATACATACTTTTTTAATCCCATAACTAATTATTTTAGGCTATGACCAGCAGAAAGTCCTCTCTTGGTCCCCCACTGACCGCAAGAAGAAGAAGAGTGAGAAAGTAGTCTTTTTTCTCATTCTCCCCCTCCATTAAAAGGAGGCATCAACAACTAAAAAGGGATCTCAATCTCAAATCTCACAAAAAAGAAGAAGAAAAAAGAGGAAAGAAATTAAAAAAAAAAAGTTGGGTTCATTTGTGGGTGCAACGGTTATTAAGGCTCTGCGCAGCGCCGCACCACCGAAAGCGACTTCAGCAGGCAACAACAATATCAGCAGCTGCTGCGTCGACTCCTCTCTCCTCGAAAATCTTTTTTATTCTTCTCAGAGAGAGAGAGAGAAAGAAAAACATTGCAATAATCATCACAAGACCACGTATTTTCCTTTTCCTACCCCTGTTTTTATTTGGGCTGACGTTCCTTCTACCCTTTGTTTCTAGAAGAGAGAGAGAGAGAGAGAAGGCTCTAGGACGGAGAATTTTAGAGAGAGGAACTAAAAAAGCTTGGTGGGTTTCGGTTGGGAGAGAGAATGGAGAGGTGGGTTTGAGAGTTTTGTTGAATTTGAGGGAAGAAAGATGAAGTTTATGAAGCTGGGATCGAAGCCTGATGCGTTTCTAACGGAAGGGAATGACGTTAGGTGAGTATGTTTAGTTTTTTTTAGGAAAAAAAAAACGAGTTTTTGTTGTTGCATGTGGTTGTTCATGATTTGTTATGGGTTGGTGGGTAATGGGTAATTGCCCAAATCTCTTTTTTTTTTTTGCTTTATTTTCTCTGTTTTTATTTCTTTTTTTAGCCATTTTCTTAGGTGAGGTGAGAACTTTGGGAGAAGTTTTGGCACTCTGTTGCTAACGAATAAACTTTCTGGAGTTTTGTCTCTGTTCCCTTGTCTCTTCTCCCCCTTCTGTCTTTCCCTCTGAATGTTTTTTTTTTGTTGTGTTTTTTTTTCAAAGCTTTAGGGATTTATTTTGTGGGCTGTTTGTGTATATGAAATGTACTATGAAATTGTGGTGTCCAGCAGGAAACAAGGGGAGATGGGTCTCTGCCGTTTTGTCTTGTCTTTTCTGAGAGTAGAAATCTAACTCTTTTTTCCCCCCGCACTCTTTGGAATTTTTTTTTTCAAATCTTGGCTTATTCTCTGTTAATGTGGATGTCTGAAGGGCAGAGCTTTTGCTGCTATTCTGTGCTAAAATTTACAGAGGAATCATGGAACTATTTTCGGAGTTTTTAGAATTATTGTAGACTTGGCACAGTTATGGCATTAATGCTCGCTTTTTCTTTCATGGACAACATTGCTGCCCATTTTCATGTTTTTTTCCCCCAGTGTTGTTTTCTTTCCTTCTTTCCTTCCTTTTTCTGGGGACTTTGATGAGGGTAAGTGATCTAGCTATGACTATGATTATTAGCATAACATTTGACATTCTGATTTGTAATGCGGAGGAAGGTGTTCATATTTTTTTGGTTCGGTACCTCAAATTGATACACATTGAAGGATATATTACTGAAAATGCTGAACTAGAGCTGTTCTTAGGTCGCACTTGTTGTCTTCATTATTAGTTCACTATTTGTTCTTAAAGACGAGTGGGGAAGATTTTTCATCTATATAGTTTCTCATGATGAAATTTTCATCTTAGATATTATGGGTATCCTTATTGAGTAATACAGATAAAATGATGGTTTATTACCCTTCTTAGTAGACAAAGGCTACTATGCATCTTGTTGGTGTGATTTATTTAGGGCTCTATGTGCTAGCAAACTTTGCTGATTCGGGCATAATGTGTGATCCTACTTTTGTGACTGTAAAAATATTTCTCCAGCTCATCAACAAAAATATTTTAGCCAGAAGTTTGGCTTAAGGGTAGTGCATCTGCACCGTGTGTTCCCTGAATTAAGCAAAGAATATCGCACAAAAACTGCCATACACAATTCAAGTGATTATTTGGTCCATCGACTGAGAAAGCAAGCAGCTGTCATAGTTAAGTTTCAGCTAGCAAGAAGTTTCTTTCATTATCTGCTTTGTCCAAAAAACATTTTAAGTAATTCATTATGCTAGGGAAAAGGTATCGTTTTTAGCCAAAAATACTTGATATAGTCTGTGTCCATGGTTTTATCTGATCACCTCAAGTTCATCTGGGGTTAGGCTGTGTGTGTGGAGGCTATCAAACACGGATAGGACCTGCACCATGTAAGATGTCAATGCACACAAAACGCCGTTGTGGCTTCTTTTGTCTGTCTTTGTTTGCTGACGTTTATTGCATCTTAAAGTTAAAGGAACAAAAATAGTTTCTGTTGCAGTGTCAGCAATCTATATCATCACAATGAAAGTAAGCCCCATCTACCTTACCTCACTTATAAGTATCTATTTCCCTCTCCAATTGATTTGCCTTCAACTCAGTGATACTTTTACCATTTTATGGTTTTACAATTTCATATTAGGTAATGTAAATTCTAGGAAATGAAGTTATTCATGTCTTGTTTAATAGCTGCTTCCTTTATACAGTCAAGAATAACTTCCAGTTCTTACTTCTGGTTTCTTCTGCTATTATATAGGAAACATTGTGGATGATATGTTGTTAGGATAATTCATGTTATTCACTTATTTGCCTCTAATTGCCAGGCTATCGCTTCCCCAAATACAACTTTTAGCTTTGCAATGATACATTATTCTTTTCTAATGTAACAGTGACGTGACACTTACAAGGATGATTAATTGTGCAGATTTGTGGCATCTGATCTTGCAACTGATGTCATTATATGTGTTGGGGACGTGAAATTTCATCTACACAAGGTTTGTTCTTTAATGTGGTTAGTCAAGTTGTTTACAAGTTAGTGGGATTGAACTTCTATTCTGGACCAATCATCAATCATCTCTGGGGTTATTTTGATATCAGAAAAAATCCTTTTCATTGAATGCCATGCTTTTTTTTTCATTTCCTCATGTGAATAGAATCTGATAATAATTCCCACCAAGTTTGTTTTAGAAAAAGGAAAAAAATACAATGTGTACAATCTCCTTCATTTTTTGGTCCTTTCCCTTTTAATAGCAGATAGACAGAATACTTCACGTTTGTACCACTTATTGCTAGCTAAACATGCATGAGGTGCGGTGATGGACAACCAATCTGGATTTCTTAAGAATTGAAGTGTTCTTCATTTATAATTTCATGGCTCCACAACACATACACACATAGATTCAAGCATAAAAGAGAGCCAAAATGCACAATTTAGTAGCAAATTCTCCACTTTTTGACTGCCAGCTAATGCTCACTCTGAATCCAATTTGTGTTTGCAGTTTCCTCTTTTATCCAAGAGTTATCGTCTTCAGAAACTAGTTCACGAGGCTAGTGAAGATGGCACGGATGAAGTCTACATCAGTGATTTTCCTGGTGGACCAAAAGCCTTTGAGATATGCGCTAAATTCTGCTATGGCATGACTGTTACTCTCAATGCCTATAATGTTGTTGCTGCTCGATGTGCAGCAGAGTACTTAGAAATGACCGAAGATGTTGAAAAAGGGAATTTGATTTATAAAATCGAAGTTTTTCTAAACTCTAGTGTGTTCCGAAGCTGGAAAGATTCTATCATCGTTTTACAAACGACAAAGTCTTTATTACCCTGGTCTGAGGAGCTGAAGATTGTTGGGAGATGCATAGATTCAATTGCCTCTAAAACATCTGTTGATCCTTCTCTTGTCAACTGGTCCTATACGTATAGCAAAAGATCAACCAATCAAATTGTTGAACTCTATCCAAATAAGACCCATGTGGTTCCAAAGGATTGGTGGGTTGAGGACATCTGTGAGTTGGATGTTGATCTCTACAAGAGAGTAATGGTTGCTATCAAGTCTAAAGGAAGGATGTCTCCTGAGCTAATAGGAGAGGCACTAAAGGCTTATGCAGTTAGATGGTTGCCGGATTCATATGATGCTCTAGTTTCTGATGATTACATGATAAGAAACAAGTCTCTGGTCGAAACCCTCATTTGGCTATTACCAAAGGACAAGAGTTCAGGTTGTTCATGTAGATTCTTGTTAAAATTATTGAAGATTGTTATATTGGTGGAAGCTGGCGATCTTTTGAAGGAAGAGCTAATGAATAGGATAAGCTCACAGTTGCATAAAGCTTCGGTAAAGGATCTACTGATTCCAACGAGAGCAAATGGTGACACTCTTTATGATATAGATTTAGTGAGAAGCCTTGTTACTAGATTTTTGGTACAAGAGGGCCCTGCTCATGATCCTGATATTATTGAAAGCGAGCAACAGAAGGGTGAATATATTTTGGGGCATGCATCTTTGCTGAATTTAGGTAAATTGATAGACGGCTATCTTGCTGAGATAGCAAGTGACCCTAATCTTCCGATATCTAGTTTCATTGGGTTGTCAACGTTGCTTCCTGCAGTGGCACGACCTGTTCATGATGGCCTGTATACAGCAATTGACATCTATCTAAAGGTATGCTGTGTGTAGCGCATACATATTTGTTCTCTTGTTTCTTTCATTAGTTCTTAGAATATTATGGCGTTTTTCATGTTTAGGATTGTTTATGATTATTTTTTAAGATATTTTGTTTGTGGTTTTCTTTCTCACTCGTGTCTGATCGCTGTACTATCTTTGTTAGTATTTTTTATCTACCTCGTCTTTTTATTTGGTAACCTGTGGTGGATTTCATTGACTGACTTGTCTGTGATGATTGACCTTGTTATTGTGTTTGTCACATGTTCCTGATTAAGTACGGCATTGAAACTACTGAGAAATATAGTTCTTACTGGAAATTTCACTTTCATGTCCATTGAATTTGAAGAACTTTGGGATGCTGTAGTGTCTACTCTGTGTGGGGTTGCATTAATATTTTATGATGGCATCAGAAATCCTGAATTTTCTTAGGAAATGTTGGATCTTTTACTCAATGACAAAGGTACTTCCAGTTTAGTAATTAGAAAGTAGAGTTTCATTTTCTTGTTTAGGGTACATGCTAGTTAATGTTTGTTATCCTAACATATATGAACAAAAGTCCAAACTCCTTAAATAGGCTATTTGAATTGCTGGTAATGGTTTAGACAAAAGAATTTTCTTTGTTGCTCAACAAATTTAACTCTGCCTATAAATTCTATGTTGTCACGAAAGTTCCTAGAAAATTATTAATAGTTCTTACATGTAAACCTATATTCATATTGTAATTGATTTCCCTGTAGCTTTCAATATTTAACAACCTTCTTATTTCATCTTAAACAGGAACATCCAAATCTGCCGAAAGCTGAAAAAAGGAGTATTTGCTGTCTGATGGACGTCAAGAAACTATCCCCCGAAGCATCCATCCACGCAGCTCAAAACGATCGCCTACCTCTTCGAGTAGTTGTTCAAGTCCTCTTTTTCGAGCAACTGAGGGCGTCAGCAGCAGCAATTACCAATGAGAACTCTCATGGAAGTGCACGAACGACATCAGCAAACATAGAAGAGCACTGGGAGAGACCAGCTCCAGAAGAATACAAGTCTATAAAGAAACAGCTCAAGACTGTAAAAATAGAGGATAACAACAATACCAATTCCAAGAACAAAATTGGCGGTGGGCTTCTATTGCCTTCGAGATCGAGGAGGATATTTGACAAGCTGTGGTCAGGTAAAGGGCAAGGAGAGAATAATAGGAGCTCAGAGACTTCCGGAAGTTCTCAGAGCCCTCCTTCATCATCCGCTAATCCCCTAGATGCTAGTAAGTCTTCTGGTTCTTCATCGAGGAATAATAGAAGGCATTCTGTTTCATGAGAAAGAAGGTGGTGGTTTCTAACTGTATAGAAGGGGAATTGTAAGGGGTTTGGATGGTGATTGAACTTAGGCTGTTGTTCTAATTGTTCCGTTGTTTTCTTTGTTTTTTGTTTTTTTGTTTTTTTGTTTTTTTTTTTTTTTTTGGGGGGGGGGGGGGGCCCGGAGTGAGAGGGAATGGGGGATAATTGTAAGCAGTTTACAATTACAGTGATCTTGTAACATTATCGTCTTCTAATTCTAGTCTAGTCAGTGTAACACAGTCTATTTTGTTATCGAAAGAATATGGTATCAGCTTAATGGGATCTTGATTCGTTCAAAATGGTTAGCCATGAACTTCATTTGTTTTTTATTTCTGACTTTCGATTTTTTACTTTAAGGGGTCAGAAGATTCTATTGCAAGCATCAAGAAAATTTTGGGTGTGGATATGGTCCGGACCATCACTAGCATCCGAGGATAAGGTATATTTATATCTATATGTAAACTGGGTTGTGTGCACAAGCAAATGAGGTTGTGCGTGCAACATCCGAGGATAAGGTATATTTATATTTATACGTAAACTGAGCTGGGTTGTGCGTGCAAATGTTGCCCGCACAACAAACATGGCTAACATGTCAAGAGTTGAACCACTTGAAGAGGCTCTAGACTTTACCCAAGACGCCCGCAAGGTGATGTGGGCGGTATAGGTGATCGCCCAATGCATCATGAGTACAAGTTCAAGGCAATTTGATTCGAGAATTTTATCATTTCAACCGTATGATCGGGAAAGAGGGGGCTTGGTAAGAATATGTCAAATGTTTGCTAAACATAACTAAGTTGCCGATTCCAGTTTTCCAAACCGTCTGGTTATATATTGGTCCTTGATTCGAGCTCACAGACACTAGTATGTTTGTATCTGTTTCCTTAGGTACATATCTGATCTTGACTCTAAGGGGGTGTTTGGTTGCATTGTTTTTGAGAAATGTTTTCTCAAAAAGTACAAACAATGGTATTTTTGTAATTAAGAGATTTCTATAGATTTCTATAAACTGTGTTTGGCTCAAAAAAGATTTACAGAAATGTTTTCTATAAAGTACAGAAAAGTACCAAATTTTATAGAAATTGATTTCCTTCAAAAATGGACGGAAATCTCTTGGAAATCTGACGCATTCATTATTTAAATAATAAAACTCATTAACACATTTCTATAAAGTTCTCACTTTTCTATATAGTTGGGGTTGTTTGGTTACATTTCTATAAATTATAAGAAATGTTGCTATTTTTCCAAAAGTTATGAGTTATTTTTTGTTTTGAACCAAACAAGCAAAATACAAAAAATAAGAAAATTTGTACTTTTTAACTTCTCAAAACTTTTCCTATAATTTTTTTAAGAAATACAAGGAAATAAAATTTTGGGTGGAAAACATTTCCTATAATTTATAGAAATGTAACCAAACACCCCCTAATGACCAACAAACTGCTGTATGTCTCAAATGGAGGCACGACACAAATTTAGAGCAGCATGGCATAACTCAACAAGCATGTTCATGGATATAAATCACCAAGAAAATGACGAGCGAAATTCTATTGTCAGAAACTTTTGATATCCTTAGCCTTCTTTGAACCTTTTTTCACAATGACAGTCAATAAAAAACGAGTGAGTTCATAATTGGCAGCCATAAAATGTAACAGAAAGAAATATGTCGCATGGGTATTTTATATCGAGAGCACTCAGACATTGACAATTTTCGCTTGTTGAGAAAGTTTGTGACTGGTAGTTATTTTATTAATAGCTTCCACCCCGAAGAGCAAGCACAAGATGAAGCACAGAACCACCTTCAATGTTGTATTCCTTGGCAGTCTTGTCATCAGCGAGCTGCTTGCCTGCATAAATGAGCCTGCATCCAATCAAAGGGAAACAAGAGTATATAATTAGTCACACTGTAACATGTAAAGAGCTTATGAAAGCAAGAGTAGGCAACCTATACATAAAAATGAGCAAAAATTAAAAAACAACAATATCAGAAGCAGTAACCTAATAATCATGTAAAAGAGATCAGCAATGCTATCCGGCATGTATGACCAAAATAATGAATTCTTTTAGTTTTTTTACACAATCTGTCAAAGGTTAGGTTTCCGCAAACAAGGTGTGAGACGCTAGAGAAATTGCATATTTTTTCCAAATTATTAGAAGAAATTAGGAATCAATTGTATGGAAAACTGATCGATATTTGTTTTCAGATATCATTCCGAAGGTACAATGTGTTCTCTTAGGTATCATTTTCTAGATGATATCAGATAGAAGTTCTAGATTATTTCTATCATGCCTCATGTAGGAAGTTTTAGGTGACACTACGTCTTTCTTCACCATTGTGCTGCACTTCAGTGGCATATTTTCATGCGAAGTAGGATGCCATAAAGTCGATAAGTGCTAACAATTTTGAGCAGTTATAATATATGAATAAGATGTACAGAATTTGTGAACCCGAAAGAAGGCCCAGAAAACCAAGAAGAATGTAATGATGACCCAAATGATTAGATCACATAATACATCATACAATAAAGATAGGATATGCTCACACCTAAGCTCAGAATATAGTTCCGAATAAAACAAAAGAAAACTGGAAAATTTAACTTCTACTGCCATATTTATCGATGTCATAATAAAAAGAGTTGATTTTGGTGATAGGTCTTAAACCCATTTTAATTTCTAAGAGCAGTTTGTATACGCCTTTTTGTTCCAAAATTACACCTTCCATATTACTTTCTCGCAGATATATCCCCACTTTTCCCCAACATTTGAAGTGGCCAAGCTGGTCTGAGGACCTTGGTTATATATTCTCACCCAATAGGGCCATGGTTCCATCTCCCCCCCCCCCCCACCCACCCACACCCACCGCGCGCGCGCGATAGCATGTTGTAGATTTATATTTTGCCTTCTTATAAATAGTTCGCAAAATCAAATTAATACATTAATCAATTTACATTATAGCTTGCTTGATATTAAATTTAAATTAAATTCAGTTTCAACCTACAACAACAACAAAGTCTTTATTCCAAGTTCTTTTTGGATCTATTTACTATAAACTAACTTTTTCTTATTTATGCATAATATGTTGCTTGATAAATTAATATTTTTTCTCTTGGGGTCACTAACAGCAGACAAAATCAGTTTACCTTGTCTGTATCTCCTCCATTAATAAGTAAATCACTATCTCCTCCATCAAAATTTTTAACTGTTGGTCTTACTAATATGAGATCAATTCAGTTTACCTTGTTCCAATCTCTCCATTAAGTAAATTATTATGTGCATATCATTTAAGAAGGCCAGTTTACCTTTTTCCCAGAATGTTGTTCGTCTAGTTATCATTGGGCTGATAGGAGCTCAAAACCCAAGTAAATGATTTCATAAATAGGACTTCAGAATATCATGGTAGAAATTCTGGTCACCATCTCCATCCACGTGTCTACATACAGTGGTTATGGTAGTTTTCTGCCCCATGTTTCTTTTTAATTAATTTTAGGGAATACTTGTGTGTTGGGGGCGGGGCGGGGCAGGTGAGCAGGGCTAGATAGTTGATTTCTACTAGTTAGCAGACAAATTGCAAAGTAATGCAACAGAAAATTGCAAAGTAATGCATAGACAAGACGAAAGAACTTACAGAAAGCGAAATAGTGGCAATTAACCGTAAAAATTTTATTCTAAAAAGTGATAATAAATAGGCACATAAGCAGTTAGATGTAAAGTAGCTAATATATAATATCCAAAAGGACAAAATTTTAAAATAGACCAAAATTAATTTAGAAATATTGACCTATTGCAATTTTATTCACAAAATTCGACCCATTTCAGCCACATGAGCAGAGTGTGCTGAAACTGAGACATTTTTAAAACTAACAAGTTTTGTAGATAAACGGGGTTGCCCATGTAAGTAGTTGATGAATTAATATTGGCTTAATTAACTAACTCTCCTGATTATACACTTTGGATCCAAACTATAGTTGTTTTTCCAAAACTGTTACTTCAATGTAATTTGGTTAAGTTGGTTAAAGGCATTGGATTAAGGGTTTAACTTTTTAGAGTGAATGTGTTCGAATCACACACTTGCCATCATAAATACATAAAAATTAAATACATTAGTTTGATGGAGTTAGGATTCGAACCAATGACCTTAAAAATGAAAGTCAGCTCCTCTCACCACTTGGTCAGCATTCAAAATTTGTAGAAAGTGTAAAGACAAAATATTTATTAGGCGGGCTACCCCGTTTAATTGCTAATATGCATCAAACACTGGGGGTTGTTCCTGTGTAATTAGTATCATTTGCTAAATACACGGGTTTGGCAACCCCATGTACTACGAAATCACAGGTTTCTAAGAAACGACCCTGTTTCATCTCACTTTGGTGACGTGGCTGAAAGTGGATAGAATTTTGTAAATAAAATTCAACTAGGTAGTTTTTTCTAAATAAATTTTGAAAAGGGTTTATTTTAAAAACTAGTCCTATCCAAAATAATATCTTCAATTAGAAACTAAGTAAAAAAAAAATCATTGAGCATTGAAGAAAAACATGGTTTATGCATTTGACCAGGTTTCACTGTCCCCCGGCTGCTCTTACCGTACAAGGTAATCAAAAACTTAAACAACTAGATATAATAAGACAAGAATGAGCATATGGAAAAATCTAGCAAAATCTAGCCTGCAAACAGAACAGGCAGAAGAAAATTTACATGCATAAAGTTGAAATAAATTGATGGAATAAACATTACCTCTGCTGCACAGGAGGAATCCCTTCTTTCTCTTCAACCCTTTCCTTGATCCTATCAATGCTATCAGTGGGTTCGATGTCAATTTCGATTTCTTTTCCTGTAAGAGTTTTCACCTTGATCATGGTTCCTCCTCTAAGCCTCAAAACTAGATGAAGAGTTGACTCTTTCTGTATGTTGTAATCAGCCAGGGTCCTTCCATCTTCCAATTGCTTTCCAGCAAAAATTAGCCTCTGCTGATCAGGAGGTATACCCTCTTTATCCTGCAGTGCAACCCATATACTCGTAATTTAACTTAAGAATAGAAATTCAAATGTTCCTATCATTTTGGGAAATATTTGGCTGTTATTTTCTGACAGCTTCGCTTTGTAGTATCTATGAATTAACAGTATTGATATTATTATCAAATTAATGTGTTTGGATTTGGGTTGGTTCAGATTCAGGTCGGACCTGATTTCTATCGGTCCTATTTCATTTACTTACAAGATGTAAATTAGTCCCTCTCCCATAAATGTTCCATTAGTTCTATTCATATATTTATAATATAGCATTTTCAGTACTGTCACGCTTCTCCTTATAAAGGGGTAAGTTGTAGGTGGAATTTCACCGTGCATATCATCTTACTAGTTAATAATTGCAAACTAATGGTGAGTATACTCTAAAGAATGAATTATGAAGGAAGTTGTTTGATGGCCAAGCATTCAAATGAATGATATTAGGTTAGGACGATTATGGGTCTATTAAGGATCCAGGCAAATTCAACCAAAACTGATAATTTGAGCACAGCCCTAGTGTGGCTCGTGGATCAACTTGCGTGAGGCTTGGACTAACAGACTAATAAGGATTAGGATTTGATCTTGAAAGTTATGATAAATAGGTGGATGGATGTGATTTGGAATTAATATTCCTAACCCTAAATAAATCACTCTATTAAAAGTTCTCCTTAATCTTAACAGTGACAATCTATAACAAAAGATTTACTTCCCTATTATTGCCTTCTTAATGCATGTCTAGAATAAAAAATGATCCGTAATCTAAAAAGCAGCAAAGATTTCTCGTAGCAATGTTACAAAAAGCGGTAGGCACCAACCCAACGTCTAGCGCCCAAACGGGGCCTAGACGGATTTTTTTTGCCTCTCCCTTTTTTAAGGGGAGGAGGAAGTGTTCAGAGCTGGTGGAGGAGGCCAGAGGAGACTGGAGGGCGTGGAGACGGAAACGGAGAAAATCACAATCATGACCCACACGGTGCAATCCGCATAAGCGACCCATGCTCCCCTGGGCGCCCCATCACATAGGCAAGCGCCTAGACCGCTGTTTTAAAACATTGTCTTGTGGTACGCGGAGTAGCAAATCTATATAAAACTCTTTCCCGTTGAAATTCTTTTAAGTTCTCGACTCCTCCAATGTTATCCGTTTTAGTCTATCTTCCACAAGACATACTCCTGATTTAATTGGAAGTGGGAAGAACACTAGGTAATTTTTTACCGCTTAGCTAGTCGCACATATCTGTTTAAGTACCTCTAATCTATCATTCGAATTTTCGTATATTCAGGAAATAACCAAATTTTCACTATAAATCAGGAATTGATCACTACAAACTTTGATGGATCGCCACCCCTAAGGGGGGGCCCAACCATCAACAACAATCTCGGGTTTATTTATGTAAACACGATACAAGAACACACGACGGCGTACAGTAAAAGTTAGAATTTTCACCAAGGAGTCAGAAATATATAACATTAGGATGAAACCCCAGTAAAAATTCTCAAATTTTCCTCACATCACAGCTGGATCCCGACTGATCGCTGACGATTCAAACAAAATTGGGGAACAAAGAGAGGGAAAAGGATTTAGAAGAGACCTGGATCTTGGACTTGACGTTGTCGATGGTGTCGCTGCTCTCAACCTCGAGAGTGATCGTCTTCCCCGTTAGGGTTTTCACAAAAATCTGCATTCTCTCTCTCTCTCTCTCTCTAGGCTCTGAATTCTCTGCTTAAAGTCGACGCGAGTTGAAAAGTGCCAAGGATGCCGGTTTATAATAAAGAGAGAATTTGGGGCTCTATTCGATTTCAATATCACGTGATCAGCGCGTGTGGAACTGTTCCGACCGAGTCAGGAGTCCAAGTCTGGCTAGGTCTTGTAGTTCAATTAGAACACAAATTTTATCAAAACGCTTCTCAAAGGGAATTATCCCCATAAACATCTATTTAGGTGGCTTAAATCTCAATTACCCTTTTTTCTTTTTGTTAATATATAGGTTGCGATCTCATGCGCGTCCAAATTGGAGGACCATAGGCAATTTCAGCGGAGAAAGTGTTCTTATAGGATTCAAACTCGTAGAGTGAATACAGATTTCAGAAAACAACGGTATCTGCATTACAAGAGTTACTTCACTCTCGAACTACTAGACGCAAAAGAGTGGAAACCGTTTCTTGTATTACAAGGAGAAATTATGAGTTGTTACGGACTCTACTTCTTTATGTTTAGCAGTACATGAGCGGTACAACTCTTATGGTCTCCACATTTTCCATCGGTTCTGTACTACTCATGAGGGCAATGGGAATCCCCAACTCTGGCCACAACTCCATCCCTTCATCGAAGTGCACAATCTGGTCAAAACTCTGGAGCACGCCCTCATTTCCTTCGGCTTTAGACGATAGCAAACACCAAAAAAGTCCAGCTTTCAAGAACACGCCCACCAACATTTCTTTTAGAAAAGAAACGTTAAAAAGAGCTTTTAACAGAACAATAGAAGGTACATAATCAATGATATAGACATCCTAAAAAAAAAAGGAATTGGTTTCAAGAACAAAACTGTCCCATGAAGTGTAACAGAAACTACCACCAGTTTTCGAATTTATGTCCATAACTGTTAGTAATGAACATATCTAAGAGAAGTCTTTTTGCAGTTAATCAAACAGAAAAGATGAAATTTTCATGAGATAGTCATTCACAGTAGCATGTTCACAATTCATCAAACAGAAAAAGAAGCAATTTTTTGAGATAACATCAAGAAATCATTTCCATGGTGCATCTCTATAATTGGGCGAGCCCAACATTTAAAGTAAAGAAAGAAACCTCGAACTGCTATGATATCAGTACAAAACTGCAGTGTACATGCACAAAGTAATAGACATATCCATAAAAAAACATTCTAGCATTTTTATTCATTACATCTTCAAACAGATGAACAGATCAAGTATACGTTTTGGGGAAAAAAATCATCCAAGATCTTTGAAAAGTTACTGTTATCAGCCTGAACTATCATCCAAAGATCATCACACATTGAACCCTTCAGCCCGTAGGCATTGTTTGTGGGCTTCAATATATTTACCGCATTTGTTCTCTCCATGTTGCACAATGCATTCATCTCTAAGCTTCTTTGTTTCAGGACAGGCACAACAAATTTTCTTCTTCGGCTTTGCATCGGCTTCTGGTCCTTTTGTAGTCAGGTCTTGAGTGATTGTTGGGGATTCTGGTGCTATCTGCTCAGATTGTGCAGTTACTTGTGTGTTACCCATTGAAGTCAAATTAATCAAAACCTTCAAATAATGGAAATATGGAAGGTTATAATTGAGTTTCCTTCAGGCAAATAGATGCATGTTGCACAAACTCATAATTTATTGTTGAATTCCACCAGGCCAAATCACGTTTATATGGAAGGTTGGAATTAGGGGTACCTTATGATAATATATGATAGAAGAGCATATGGACAATGCTACAAATTGGAACAGGAATACAAATGGGGCCAAAAAAAAAACTGCTATGCATTATTAGTGCACATAAAAAAACAAGCATGAGGCAAGAATGACAACAATCTACATCGAGGGTGAATAACTGTACAAATGATAAAAGTGAGGCATATGAACAATGCTTTGGATTGGAAAAGGCATCCAAATTTAAAAAAAAAAAAACGTAGCGCCACTTATATTTATTGCACATTTGCACATAAAAACAATAATGATGCGAGAATAAAAACAATCATCCACTTCTTGGGTGAAGAACATTATAAGGGAGAGTATTCTCTAAAGTCTAAATTACTTAAATAGGGAGTGTTTGACCGTAACATCAACCAAAAGAACCTTCATTCCTTTTCTTCGAGGAATTAGCTATACATCAACCAAAAGAACCTTCATTTCTTTTCTTCAAGGAATTGGCTATTCTCTACAGCTAGTATTGTTATGCAGACTCCCAGTTTGATGAGTAAAAACTTCATGAATCAAGGGGAAAAAGAAACAAAGAAAATCTAAAGTTAATCATGAACAGTATCTAGGATGAAAATATTAACATAGCTGATGAAGCTGAGATAAAATGTGCAATAGTTCCTTCTTACGTCTCTGCCTTACTCCAAGAAATATTGTCTGAAGCACGTGAAAAGGTTTGCATACATTTCTCACTAGGAGATGTTACTAAATTAAACCATCAATCACCATCTTTAACTTCTTATTTGATAGGTGCATATGACAAATTTAAATTAGAGCCTGAAAGTAAGATTTTTGGATGTAATGAAAATGGCCATGGAATGCAACAATGCAGGAACACTGGGATGTAAGGTCCAATTAGAAAATGTCAAGCATGTAGGTGAATTTGGCGAGTCATCCTAATGGATGATCCATGCTGTTCATCTCAATTTTTACACCATAAATACATGTAGACGAAGAATAACGTGGTCGTAGATTTCTAACTCATTCATCGAATGGATACAAACTGAAGGGTGAATACTATATAACGAAAGGAACATTAGAAGAATAAGATTAAGAGATTATTGAATGCATAAGCTTTTGACCATATACATTTTATGGAACGATAACAACATCAATGAGTGGATTTCGCAGTTAGGTGACACATCATGAATATTCGAAGGTCGAAACTGTAATAACCCTAAATATTAATAATAATAAGATAAAAAAATCCATGTTCCCCCAACGCCTCACAACGTCGGTGTTTGTGCACCGCCTCAAGAGAGGATAAAGAGGAGGGGGGGGGGGATTAAGGGGGAAGAAAAGAGAAAGAAGAAGATAGCGAAAAGGAAAGGGAAAAGAGGAATCCCACCCTAAATTCAACTCGACTCAAGGTATAAACCCTTCTCTTCATTGATTTTCCTCGATTTTAAGGGGTTGATGTCTTTGATTTCTTTAGAAATTCAAAAAAAAAGAACACTTACCATTGACGTTGACCCCTGATGACCGGCAAGCCTCACCGCCAACCGTGGAGGATCAGCAGGCGCGGCCTGCTCCTGTGCAACCGCAAAGAAGAAAGAGAGAGAGAGAGAGAGAGAGAGAGAGAGAGAGAGAGAGAGAGAGAGGAGAAGAAGAAAACCGAAAGAAAAAAAAGAGAAGGAAGGGAAGGAGGAATCGGGAAGAGGAAGGGATAGAGGAGAGTGAATGAGTAAACTAAATTAAAATGATAAAAAAAATTTAGGACCCTGAAAGATTATTAGTTTATATATAGGTCCAAAAGGTAAATAGGAATGAAGGTATTCATGAGGACCTTGTTGTTTAGTAAATTCAAACTCAGTTAAGAATTAAGCTGGGTAAGTTGCTAAAATTAGAAAATAAGCCTACATGGAACCTATTTATAGATAAACTATTATTTGATCTGATTGATTCTAAATTTTGCAGTAATTATCTTATAATATGCATTTGTCTTGAATTAATATTAGTCTTATATATTTATATTATAGGATCAGGTTGATATCAGAAGGAGAAATATTGAGGAAGTCATGTCTACTAGAGGTGAGTTTATTTCTCACTAGGATTTATTTTATAACATAAAATTCTATGCATATTATAATGGATTGATCTTGTGATTGAAAAATAATTATTCTACTTTGCTTATGTATAGAAAATGATATATGATTTGATTGATTCTATCGTGGCCTAACTCATAATACGATTTTGATTTCTTATGAGACATTAAAAATAAATTTGATTTTATTTAAATGTGACAAGTGATTATGATTCTCAGCGATCCCAAATAACTGGGAATATCGATTTATTTGAAGGTTATCAAAGAAATAAGTGGTTTAATTATGGTTTAGCGGTTTAATGAGTTCCAAAGATTTTTCGTTATTTGATATTTGGAATAAAAGTAAATAAAGTAAATTTGTTGCACCATTTCCATTGATACGATGAGTTTACTCCTGCTCACTTAATTTGGAAAGTGCTTGGAATTTAGCAATTTGATAAGTGATGTTGTTGAAATCAAATAATGTGTCAAGAGACATGTTTCAAAAAAAATCAAGTCATTTGACAAGTGGTTCTTGATGTTTTTAAAAACCCTCAGAAAGTCCACTATGGAGTGATATGTTTGTGTCTACCATATGGTTAGAATGTACCTTTATGTGGCCCGTTATGAGCATTTGTGATGTGGCCTTTTAGCATTTGTGATGTGTCCGACAGCTTACGTTAGAGCTATGTGCATTATGTTCCCGAAAACTATGTGTTATGTGGTGCTTTTTGACATTCTCATGCTACTGGGCTAAAATTCATAGCCTTAATGTGACCTATGAGGTGATTCTTGCATTTTATGTAGATCTCACAGAGATTTGAGATTCTGAGATTTGACTGTGATTCTGAGAAAATAATAATATTTTAATTTTGCCAAGTTTAATAGTTCATTTTCCTTCTTAATAATTACATATTTTTAAAGTGATTTTGATTCTAAATTATGTACGATATATTCAACTTGCGCTTTCTTTCTTGAATATAACAATAATATATTATTTTGGACCATGTTTTGCCATTTTTGAAATATCTTGTGCTAAGCTTATAATTCAATATTTTTGGGAATTATTATTTTTATTTTGTTAGATATTTAGGAACTCTAGTGGAAAATGTTCTCACTGAGCTTGAACTCACCCGTCGTTTTTCCATTTTTTTTCCAGATCTAAGATAGCGATGTAATAATCCTAGTTTTTGGTTGTGGGCATTGTAAATAAGTGATTATATGAAAAACACAACTCTAGTGGTGTTATGTTAAGCAAAAAGAGTGTTTTACGTCGTAAAATAATTGTAACGATAGGGTTGTGAAATGTAACTAACGAGTATATATATATGTATATACAGTTGTATATACAGTTTGTTTCGAGCTACTATCATAAGCAGATATATGTATATTTTGAGATAGCTATGTTATATGAAGTGTCAGGCTTGATTTATGCACGGAACTTGAATTGTGCACTGGTCGCTGTTGTCGCGAAGTCCATATTTATAAAATTTTGCTGTAGTTCGGGGCGTGACAGAAACAAATTTTAATTTTGTTTCTAGAAAACTGTCTGGCCCTATAGATAGCAAATGCGTATATACATTGCCTAAATAATATTTAAACATATTGGTGCATCCAACTTAATAACGAAGGTTAAACATACTGATGGCTAAGTTTTCATCTATATATTACTATTATTAAGAGACGACCGGGTTTTGGTTCCAACTTTCAGTTTTATACCTTTTGTAAGTCACAACTTCAGAAAATCCCAGACATGTCCCATAACTTACAATTCTTTTTTTGATAAACATAAAGCTTTTTCCTAATGGCAAAATGAGTGAAGTTGTGGAATATTCAATTGAACTGAGGAAGCCAAATAGTTGATGGGCAGTTATCTTTTGTTTACAACATACTCGAGTTGTAACTTACTCATAATTCCCACAATATTAATCGGCAGTTACCTTTGTTGCCTTCATGTTGATTAGCATAATTCCCTCAAATAGAACTGCTTCACCCCTAATTCCAGCAATCATTGAAGCAGAAACTTAATTGAGCATTACAAAGCAAATTTGAAGAGGAAGCTAAAGCCTATCCAACAATTTCATCTCGCATCATTTGTTTTAATAAATTAAAATAGAAGGAGCACTATTCTTTTCTTTTTGCTAATTGGTTCTTTGAACAACTCTTCCTGAAAATGGTTTTGCTTCCTTTTTTAGAACACTGAGGATCTTTTTTAACATAATTACATTGCTTAGATTTGTGTAATCATGCTTTGTTTCCTGATCATAGTCCTTACTTCGCTGATTTTTTTTAGGAAATTAATTAAAAAAAGAAAAGGCACTAAACCGAAGAAGACAAAAGTAGATTTTTTGGGCTTTCTGACTAGCTGCACTTTCTGTAAAGAAGGATCTTTAGAGATCGATACCTTAATTTTTTGTATTTTTTAATTAGTCCAACAAAATTTTGAAATTTCTATTCAGCCCCTTAATTTATATGAGTTACCTCAAATTTGTCCTTCTGATAGTTTTTCTGTTCAATTTCTTAACTCCTGGAGAGTTAGTGATTAATCTAAGACTATAAATTAACATTTCAACAGTGTAGAAAATAACGTGTTTCGTAGTGTAAAATAGCGTATAGCGTAAAATAGCGCATAGCGTAACGTAACGCCGCCTTGTCGCTACGTAGCACTACTGAATAGCGCAAAAACAAAATAACGTACACTAATGTTACATTAAACGCTGGGCGTTTCTAGGCGTCGGACTTGGCGCCCAGTGCTTAATCGCCTAGGCGGACGCCTAAGTGGTTTCTGGGCGTTTTTTTCTTTCTTCATTTAAGTGGTGGTCGATGAGGTTTTGCTGAATGTCGGAGGAGGTAGTGGAGGTATTCATATTTGGAGGTTAATGAAGTTTGGAGGACGTGTAGGCTATGACACTTAAAATCACAATCAAGGCCTATAGGGTGCAATCCACGTAAGCAGACAATGCTCCCCTAAACGCTCGTAAAATCTAGTTGGGCAACCTAAATACCGTCTAGACGCTAGGCCCTAGTTAGGCGGCCTAAGTACCGCCTAGGTTTAGGCGTACGCCTAAACGGACTAGGCGGAGGTTTTTTAAAACAGTGACGTACACTATTTTATCCATAGCGTATACTTTGTAACACGTCTTCATAGCGCTCTGTACCTTAGGTTAAATTGTTCAAGACCTAGGATTGATTTCTAAAAGAATTTGATGGCTATGATTGAGTTTAAGTGGGTGGACCCCGCGTCTAAACCCTAAATCCTTGCTCCCGTCACTTCTGCCTCTCCAAATTAAAAAAACCCTTCCTCCGTCTTGCTATCCTCGTCTTCATCCTCGTCATCATCTCCGCTGCTCCCAGAGATCCCCGATCGACTTTTGAACTTTTCACGCCCAATTGGAGGCTATTTGACTTCTGAAATCATCAATGTACGATCTTGAATATTGATTTAAGTTCATTTAACTTACTCATGGTTGATTTTGTTGTGAAATTGTGATGATATATTGATTTGTGATAATATTTTTATGATATGTTTGAAAATTGTGATGATTATTCATATTATTTGATTTTGAATATTATGTATCTTTAAAATATTTAAATAATAATAAATTATTTAACCTACGTTAAGAGTTACGCTATTTTGAATTTTACGTTAACCGGAGGTGAGCATTACGCTACGCGTTATCGCTATTTTCAACATTGCATTTTACCATCAATTTATTTAATTCCTTCAAAATCATAAACTTTCTTCTTCTCTAGAAGAGAAGAGGAACCAAATTTGGATATCAAACAAGGATAGATTTGGATGTAAATTTAAAGAAAATTATATAAAAAGAAATTTTAAAGTCAAAAGTTAAGTTAAATAGAAATGACCTCACTCATGGAAAAATCAAGGGAAATTCTTTTACAATTGGATATCTGAAATAAAACCTAGCAACAATCGATATTCTTCCTCAAGCACGCATCACGTGCACCGGAATACTAGCAATATGTTGAAGTAATATAGTTAGATTGTTTCAAATTTCTTGTTCAATTGAATAGTGTCCATTACACGTATGATTTATCCTAGGTTCAAATTCTAGTAATGAGCACTTTTGAATTATTACGGTTTAAAATTATCTATATTTTGGTTGGTGGAGTTTTTTCTGCTCCAAATTTCTCGATGTACTAGAAGAGAATAAGATGCGATATTAATGTTACATCTCTTCAAAGTATCCATAACATTCATTGAGTTATTGATTTTTCTTTATAAGGTCAGCCTCGTATTCGTGAATACATTTCAAGTCCATGCTTTCTCAAACGGTTTATCGCGCATGCGGTGAGCATGCCAATGCCTAGTATTTACTAACTTATAATAGTAAAACAAAACATTTCGATGCTTTTCTCCTTTTCTTCTATAAAATCTGAAACGTTGATAAGTTGAACAAAAAAAAAAAAAAAAAACTAATAGAAATCACTAAACGCAACTACCTCGAAATTTAAAGTAGCCAGGAGGAAGCAACTAGGTTACTACTGCAACTTTTTTGACAAACCACTTAATTTACTCTTTAACTGAGAACGGAACGGGTGTTCAATATTCCCAATCATCAACTCACAAGAATTTATTAAAAACTTAAAAACTTTAAATCCCAAGCATCTATTAATCAAGCGATACCGTAAATTTGGGAATTTTATGGGTTAAAACTTGATTATAACAATAAACAAAAACCCTAAAAATAACTGAAAGCGAAAAGGCGAAAATTACCTTTCTTTTGCAGGCCGAAGTTTTCCTCCTCCCTGTTTTCTTTTTTCTCCGCAGACTTTCTTCTGTTATTTCCCCGTGCTTAAATGCCCCCCAACTCAACTACCCCCATGGCATTGGGCTGCCGGGTCGGGTTTTACAACATAAGTAACGGTCGAACCCTAACGGTCGAACCCGACCCGCGTATAAGATGGCTAGACGGGTGGTTTCCAAGGCCCCCCCCCCCCCCCCCGAATTTTGACGAACCTTTAGGAATAAAAGAACATCCGAACTCTAATTTAAAGTAAAATTAAGATGAGTTTCAAATATAATTTTGCTAGGTTTAATGATAAATTTAACATATTTTAATACTTGAAAAATCTCTATAATTAGACTACGAGCATCATAAGAAGCATTCAAGTAAAAAAATTCACATTTGCATGATTGAGAACGCTAACACACCAATTTTAAACAACTTAGGATATATTAATGCTACGGAAAATAAGTGATGGTATATCAGTGCTTAGTGAGTAAAATTATATATCCGCACTTTAATATCTTAATTTCAACTTTTACCAATTTTGATGTCATGGAATTCTATTTTAACAATTGATATCTCAAAAAAAAGAAAAAGGCTTAAACATAAATTTTGTTCAAGATTATATTGAACAAGCTGGATGACATCGATTTGAGGTACTGCGAAGCATATTAAGTCAAATCACACTTTGAATTCAGCTTATCAACCTATAATTATGCTTCGTGCTTAGCATTCTAATCCGACGTCGTGCATCTTGACATGAATACGCGCACTCATATACCAACGCGAAGGGCGAGTTTCCCGTCGGGGTTCTAACCACGATATGCTTAAGAGCCTGTTTGGATTTGTAGGGGGTGAAGGGAAGTTAAGGGAAACTAGGTGAGAGAATGGAAAGGAAGAAAAAGGAGTTCCCTTCCCCTTGGTTACACCCCAATTTGGAGGGTAACAAATTTTATACTATTAGGGGGTGAACCAAGGGGAACTAGGGTGAATAACTTCACCTTCTAAATGTTCCCAAACAAGGTGAATGGAGGTGAATGGTTCCCCTAACTTCCCTTCACCCTTATTCCCCTCAATCCAAACAAGCTCTAAAGGCATTCGCCAAGCTTCACGTATGAGTACTTTTATATGTATACACATATCGAATACAAAATTTCTCAGGGAAAACTGTAAATTCTTCAGCTTATAAATAGAAAATTTACAACTTTGATAAAGCATCATCATATAAGCATAGTAATACTGCAAGACTAAATAGGATCCCAAAACAGACAAATATGGAAGTTTATCACTATGTTCAAATACAACCTTAATGGAACACGTTAATCAACAAATAAAAGAAAATCTCAAGTAGCACGAGTTCTCCGAGCTTGATATTCATTGAACATCTCCAAAGCGATATCGTCTCTGAACAAACTCCATTCATCCGTTGCTCGAGCCCTTGTAATGTAGTCAACATCAACCTCATTGTCGCTATCAAAATGTGTCTGTACTTTCAAGCTCCTCGTCCACCTCACGTAACAAATCATTCTCTTCAATATTTTCATCTCTTATGAAATTGTGAAGAATAAAACAAGCATTTATAATCCCAACTTGAGTCTTTTTTGTCAAAGAAGCTTGTTGTTCTAAGAATGAGCCACCGTTTCTTCAACACTCAAAATGCTGTTTCAATAGTATTTCGAGCAGATGGATGTCGCAGATTGAAGAGCTTCTTGTAATTTATTAGAGTATTCCCTCGCCACAAATTCAAATGGTACCGAGTACCTCTGTATGGAGCTAAGAAACGCCGACTATTGGTGAACCCCAAATCCACAAGATAGTACTTATCCACAACATCAATATAAACATTTTAGTTTAAACATGAAAAAACTATTTAAAAAAAAGGAAAGTCTATAAACACCAAGCTAATGTCTTGCTTGTTGGTACTTTTAAACCATTAGGCCTCTGCAAAGCATCACGAAGGATGCGAGGATCAAATGCGGATCCTTCCCAACCAGGTAAAACATATATAAATTGGAGATTGGGATTGCACACGACAAGGACATTTGTGCTGATATCACCCTTTTTATCTCAATATCTAGGTCGATCCTCAAGAGGGACAGTCATTTGAATGTGTCCCATCAAGTGCTCCAAGTACACCCTAACAATCAACCCCATAACATCATATAGATTTACCTATTTGCCCGAACGATCTATATATCCAAAAAACAAATTATTATTACCTCAAACCATTTTCATTTGTTATCTCCCGCATAACTAGTGGTGGAGTCTGCTTGTTTGACATAATACTTCCTGATATTCATAACCGCTCGGAACACCGTATGAAATTGTCGGCTTATAGATTCTTCGGAATGAAAAAAGATCACTCCAACAGTTCGATTCTTCAAGTTATGAGAAATAACATGTAGGAAAAATGCCACCGCTTCTCTCACCGTGACATTCCTAGAAGTCACCAATCCCCCTTTAGATCGTAAAACGGCACACAACTTCTCAAAACAACGTCTATTAAGACGTAGTTGCTCCCGACATATTATATCATTCATTAATGTGTCCATCCAGATGGCTCTTTTATGAGCATGTACATCTTCACTCCATGTGAAAATAAATATTGAATTTGTTTTCTTTTATTTGAACAAAAAGACTACACATAACCCAAACATATTACATAAACTATTTCACAACCAAGTCATAATAAAAAAATAAATCCAAAAGAAAAAATCAAGATATTTGGCCACATGCATTTGCTTTCCACCAAATATATAGAGTTATATATGCTTGTGTGATTTTTTTTTGCGATGAGAAGCCAGTCCTTCAACAATGAGGACAACAAAAGGAAATTCGCGTTATGATAAACTATTCCGAGTAAGAATCATTAAAATGTCTTCATTCCTGTTCCTTTTCTTCAACTATTCTGGTGCTGTTATTGGTCGACAAATATCAACTGCTGCCTAAGTTTTCATACCATATATCAGAAAGAAAATAACTTGAAGGGAATAATTTGTCGCTAACAAGCTTCAGTATCACAAACTCCTAATTCCTTTTGGCTCATAAAGACTGGATTCATTGCAACAGAAGAATTTGCAGTTGTTTTATGCCGAATAATGAAAGCGCTAATCAGCTCGACAACGCATTGAGTTGATCTAAGAAGAGTTACTCCGAACCCATTCCACAAGTGTTGATACTCCAAATCCTGTGGCTGCGCGCTTCTTGTCATTCCAAACTGGGCCCGCCATGTCTATGTGCAACCACTGGACTTTCTCATCGACAAACTGTAAATAAAGAGCATTTTTTTTGTAGTTATACTAATGTTAAGATCCATATGTTATAAAGAATTTGATTTTTAAGATCAGAATGACAAGATATGATGAAGTTTATCTCTGGAACTTGATTTAGAATGTACTAATTCAATGTACAAAACATTTGCCGATAAATCTGAACAAGAATATACGCATATACCTCACAGAATAACAAAAAAATCGCCATTATTGTCATCAAAGTTGAGCATTAGGGTCAGTTTGACAACTCACCATTAAACCAGTTTTGGCCTAAACCAGTTTAGTTGTGGACCACCTTCCCCTGATCCAGAACTAAACAGGATTAACGGACAAATTTTGAACTAAAAAAACTGGTTTAATTCTGTCCTAGTTTTTGCCAAACAAAGTTTTAGCCCTTGACCAGGATAAATGGAAAATTGCCAGACAAGTCCCTAATCTTTCCACTTACCAATGGAGCTTCTTCAATATTGGGATGGTGTTTTGTTAGTTATGAATGCAACTCATAAGGAATGATGTCATATGCAGAATTTTGAGCCCAGATGTCAATTAAGATAGTAATATATAACATGCTTAGTTTTTAGCAATTCAACATTAAGGTTTTAATTTAACCCGGAAATGGACATTAAAAATGAAATGTTCAAAGGGTATTTTAGCCTTAACCTGTTTTAGGAAAAGTGCAGCTAAGATAGAACCACCCTGACGTCCTCCAGAGTTCGTCATGTCAGCTACACCTGATCTCATATTCTCCCAGTAGCTCTCCTCTAATGGCATCCTCCAAAACTTCTCACCAGAGACCTTTGAAGCTGCTACAACTTCCTTAGCTAGCTCATCACTGGGCGTGAAAATCCCTGTAGAAGTTAAGGCAAACTTTAAGGCATCAGACACGTTATTTTGAATCCAAAATACGTGGTATTTTATGGAGTTGATGCACAAACTGAATTAGAACTAAAAGCTTCTGTTTTTTATCCACAGAGAAACTATTTGACCAATAAAATCACTTTTATTTAGCTAATTGTTTGAAGAGGATGCCAATCCGAGAGAGAATAGTTTACCTGCAATACTCGGCCCTAGGGCTACTATACAAGCACCGGTTAGAGTTGCCAGATCAACCACCTGCATACGAAGACGAGTGAGTTATCAGACGAAAATTAAAACTGTGCAAACGATGAGATATTCTATAAATTTTAGAATGATATTTGGCGGCCTTCTGCTAGAAAAGAATGAGGAAAGGAAATGAGAGGAAAAGGGGTTTTCCTTGTGGCCACCAAATTCAAAGACCAGAGGTGTTTGTCTTCATCAATATATGCTGAGCCATGGATGTGATATCAGCCTCCACTGTCAAAATCCAGCAATTCTAAATCTCTTTAGAATGTCAATTTTATGGAAATATATTGGATCTTGTCATGACCAGTGTCAACCATTGATTTTTGTCATTCTTATATGGAAATATATTGTTCATGATTGTTTGAATCACTGACTTGTCACTCTCTATATTATGGATCTTGATATGGTTCATTGATGTGGATATACATGATTTCAGTTTCACTTTGATAAAGTTATTGTAGATTTTCCGACCTGCTTCAACTAGTTTCTATACAGGTTGTTGCAGAAACGCAGTCTTCACAAGAACTGATTTAGCTTCATTTACTCCCAAGTTTCAAATATTTGGATAGTTTGCAGAGAAAATCACAAGTATCTATTTGTTATAATGGGCTGACTGAAGGTGCACAGTATTGCTCTTATAAAATAAAAGTCTACAACTGAATAATTTTTTTTCTGCACTACAAATGCTAACCAGAAAAGCTATTATGTGAGCTTGTACGCTTAACTTAAATAACATGTAGCACTTATGTGGTTTGATATTTGCACAAACAACATTTTCTCACAAATAGCTCTCATCACTGAGTAAAGCTAAATGCATGGGTGGAGCTAGCTAAGGTCCAAAGGGGCGTTGGACCCCCTTAATATTTGCATATTTGCAAATAGGACTATGCATATATTTGCAAAACTATTCAACATCATGCACAATTGCAAAACCCATCCCAAAATCTCAATATTGCAAACTCAACCCAAATAATCAAAATTGGAAAAAGAATATTCCCATCAAATTTGTTGGATATGGTGAGTAAATAATTGAATATGTTGATATTTTCACATTGCATTTTTAAATTAACCTATCGAAGTCAATTGTTCGCTGACTTGGGAGCTTTTTTTCCCTTTCAAAATTGATGATTTGGTATTTGCGAATATACATGAAGGTATATATAGAACC
>BQKN01065152.1:57505-81295 GCA_022839385.1 Asparagus kiusianus
TCTCACGCAGATCGACGAAGTTCTGTTTCTATATCCAAGAGGATAGATGAAACTCTGCCGGATTTTTCGGAAAAGATCTTGAAGAGTCGGCGGTCCACGGATATCAACATCCCCGTCACAGGCCAACAACCCACGCAAGCGAGACCGCACCAAACCGGGATCTCGTGTTTATTTTCGATAAAGTTGTAATCTCTTTTGTTTTCATTTGAACTCTGTTGTAACGATTGAAGTTGTAACAGATACCAGAGCAATGAAAACAGCAACTTTTGACGAAAACAAGCCTCTAGCAACACTGGATCAAGGGGAGAGACTCGACAGTGCTACAACTACGATGCAGTGGGTCATTTAAGGCATGTTTGCACCAAGCCACCCAAGGAAGGAGATTCGGGTGGACGTGGACAGTTCGGAGGTCATGGTCGTAAGGGTCGACGAGGTGGAAGAGGAGCAGGCAACCAGGCGAATCTGATGGTAGTAGAGGGAGAAGAAGAAGCTGAGGTGGTCTTTACTGAGGAGGATCATGCTCTCCTGGCGATACTCAGGAGGAAGCAGAAAGTAGCAGGGGATGGAGACTTGAGGAGTGGGACTGAGGAGGCATCCACTTCGTTCTTCGCCAGAGGCAACACTGCTACCTATGCTCACCCGACCAAAGGTACTGATGACATACATGCTCTTGCTTCTATGTCTTACGACAGATCATCAGAATGGATAGTCGACTCTGGTGCGTCTTGACATGTGATAGGTAATGCTAGTGAGTTCTCATCATATACTCACCTAGAATTGCCTGATAGTATTCAAATAGCTGATGGTACATTTCAGCCGGTGGTTGGTAATGGTACAGTCGATTGTACTGATTTTGTAACTTTGTCCAATGTTTTGCATGCTCCTTCCTTTCCGGTCAATCTTTTGTCCATTAGTGCTATCATTCTCCAACTAAAATGCATTGTTTCTTTTGATATTCCCAAGGTGATTTTCCAGGAGAAGGGGACAGGGCGGAGACTTGGGACTGGCACACGGCGTAGTGAACTGTGGTATCTGGATCATGAAGGGCTGGATTCAGCGTTAGTGTCAATCATAGAGAAAGTAGGAGTAGGATCTAAAATGAGTGCTGAGAGTGAGTTAATGCTTCATCACCAGCATTTAGGACACTCATCCTTTAGTGTTTTAAGTAGATTGTATCCATCTTTATTTGAGAAAGCAAATAAACAGATACTTGTGTGTGATGCATGTGAGTTTGGAAAGCTTACTAGAAGCTCTTATGTTAGTTCTGGTCATAGAAGTTCTCATGCATTTGACTTGGTACATTCAGATGTTTGGGGGTCTTGTTCCACAAGTTCTATGAATGGATACAAGTATTTTGTTACCTTTATTGATTGTTTCTCTCGTGTTACTTGGTTATACCTGATGAAAAAATAAGAGTGAAGTGTTTGGTTGCTTCCAAAACTTTCATAGGAACGTTCAGACTCAATACGGAACAGTGGTGAAGGTATTGAGGTCGGATAATGGGACAGAATATACCAACAGAGCGCTTGAAGAATATTTGTCAGCTCAGGGAATACAACACCAGACAACATGTCCATACACATCAGCTCAGAATGGGGTAGCGGAAAGGAAGAACAGATATCTTTTAGAGGTTGCTAGAAGCATGATGATCTCTATGAATTCCCAAAAACATTATGGGGACAAGCAGTATTGACCGCAGCAGCGCTGATCAATAGAATGCCCTCGAGAGTACTAGATTGAAAGTCTCCATGTGAGACATTGAAGGGAGATAATGGTGGGATTCTTCCACTTAAAGTGTTTGGCTGTGTGTGCTTTGTGAAGGACAACATGCCATCCGTCGGGAAGCTTACCCCTAGAGCTGTGAAGTGCATCTTTGTGGGATATTCTGCTACTCAGAAGGGATATGTTTGCTGGAGCCCGGTGGAGAAAATGTTGTTTGTGAGCATGAATGTGCACTTTCGAGAACTCGAGCCATATTACACCCGGAAGGTAATTTCATCCATTGGTAACTCGCCTAATACTAGAAGTATGAGGCGAGAGGAGGAGAATGGTGAGAGATCAGTGAACAATGTGGAGAAATCAATTTCTGTATCGATTCCTTGGGAGGGAGAATTAGTTGAGGAGGAGTAGGAGAATGAAGAAGAAAAGGAAAATGAGACAAGAGTGTTAGGCCCACGGTTCAGGGGGAGCTACTAACCTATAGTAGGAAGGGGAAGCAAATTACAGGAACAGTACCTACAGTGCCACTAGTGCTGTCCAGTCTCTTGCCAACGCCTGCCCCGACTCCTGAGACACCGACACCACCACCAGATTCATCCCAAGGTGATAACATTCCTCTCCCTACTCCTCCCACACCAATATCTGTACGGAGGACTACTCGTAGTAATGCGGAAAATCCTCCCGATAGATATGGATAAGATCTTGCCCAGTTTGTATCATATTCTAACATTCATCCTGCACATGGAGCATTCATTGCATCATTGGACTATATTACTGTACCTAATAATTGGCAGGTTGCTAAGAAAGACCCAAAGTGGAAAACAACGATGCACGAAGAGCTAGGGGCCCTTGAGAAGAACCGTACTTGGAAGTTAGTAAAACTACCAAAAGGGAAGAGAGCAGTTGGATGCAAGTGGGTCTTCACTGTGAAGAAGAATTCAGACGGACAGGTTGAGCGTTACAAAGCTCGTCTGGTGGCAAAAGGATATAGTCAGACATATGGCATCGACTATGATGAGACTTTTACACCGGTGGCGAAGATGAGCACTGTTCGGACCTTGATCTCTTTGGCAGTAAATGATGGATGGAAGCTACACCAATTAGATGTGAAGAATGCATTTCTTCATGGAGATCTGATGGAAGAGGTATACATGGAAATTCCGCCAGGATTCGACACAGATCAGACAGTGGGCAATGTTTGCAAATTAAAGAAGTCTCTCTATGGGCTGAAGCAGTCTCCCCGCGCTTGGTTCGACAGATTCAGGAGGGCTATGCTAGGTATGTGATACCAGCAGATTAACGTCGATCATACAATGTTCTTTCGACGAAATGAAGGTCACATCACTATGCTTGCGGTATATGTGGATGATATGATTATTACAGGGGATGATGAGAAGTAGATTGCCCAACTCAAAGTGAGACTGGGTAAGGAATTTGAGATGAAAGATCTTGGCTTGCTACGATACTTTCTTGGAATAGAGATAGCTCGAGGAGCAGAGGGGATTGTCCTATCCTAGAGAAAGTATGCACTGGATCTTCTCAAAAAAACAGGGATGTTAGGGTGTAAACCTGCAACTATACCTATTAACCAGAAGTTCAAGCTGGGTGCTAAAGCTGGAGAACCAGTTGATCGTGACAGATACCAAAGGTTGGTGGGCAGGTTGATCTATCTGAGTCACACACGTCCCGATATCTCTTTTGCAGTGAGCATGGTGAGCCGCTACGTGCATGATCCGAGAAAGGGACATATGGACGCTGTGTATCAGATTCTGAGATATTTGAAGAGTGCTCCTGGAAAAGGGCTGATATTCAGAAAGAATGGACATGTAAGCATTGAGGGTTACTGCGACTCTGATTGGGCTAGCTGTGCTGATGACAGGAGGTCCACCTTAGGATATTGCATCTTTATAAGAGGTAACTTGGTCTCGTGGAAGAGCAAGAAGCAGTCAGTGGTGGCGAGATCGACAGCTGAGGCAGAGTATAGAGCTATGACCTTAGGAGTTGCTGAGTTTCTATGGTTGAAGAGTATGCTGGTGGAACTGAAGATGGATCAAGGAGCTAAGATGAAGTTGTGGTGTGATAACAAGTGTGACGCCCCTGGGTTCACACAAGGCTACAGTCCAAGGTGAAACCAAGAATGTCAAACCTACCATGCACCACACCGTGCAATAACATGTTTCACCATCACAATTAACATCTATCTAGTAGAATCAATAACAGGTGTAGGTACAAAAGAAAGTAAAAGATAATACTCAAAAAACTGATGAAATCTAAATGATCAAATAGATATCTCATCATCCAACAAATGGGAATACATAAACAATGTCAGGATAAATAAACTGGGGTACTAAACAAGTCTCAAATACAAATATCTGACGAAAAGGAAATAAGGCACACAGCCTTTACAACTTTCTATGAAATAGTCCTCAAATGTCTAATCATCAACTACAGTGGAGCCCAAGATACATAATACATAGCTAAAATGTAAAGCTGAACACTAAAGTGATCCGCTATCAACCTGCGACACTCTGTGCTCCTGGCTCGTGACCTGAAAGGGGGAGGGACAACGAGCGTCAAAGCGCTAGTGAGTAACATCACAACCAACCCCAAGGGAAATGGGCTCGTTGTATAAGAAAATACAGATAATATATAATAGATCTAAAATCATTGATCTTACAAAAGAGGGTTTCAGTATTTAGGGGTTTATAACACGAGAATAGGTACGTCGAGAGAAATAATCCAAACAAGGAAACCCTCATGTATATACCTTATATCTCAAATTTGTAAACTCCTAAATACCAAACCCATGGTTCTAGAACTGTAACAATGATAAAAGGAACTCAACAAACACCAGAGCATAATTACAGTGCTGTAACATAGTCAACGTGAATATCATAATATTTATTGCATGAATATTGTGTCAAAACCTTCATAAGTGTCATACCAAATCTACATAATCAGTATGTTATGAAATGTGGTACAATAATCACATGCAGGGTTAAGAACCATGTCCGATACAAGAACTAACTATCGTAGTTTTCCAAACTCATGGAAAAAGTGTCAATTTGTCCAACACGAGGGCTGCGAGGGATTATAGTCCAACACGAGGACTTCTTATGGATTATAGTCCAACACGAGGACTGTAGAATTTGTATAAGATCGCTACAATGCATGTAGTAGAATCTACTTATCAGTTTCATAACCAAATCAGTGTATATGCCCCAAATTTATACCCTCAGGTCATCTATCATGCATGGCCACATGGTGGGACTAATAACCAGGTCAGATAATCCAAACAAACCCCCGAATACGAGTAAAAATACTCAAATACACCAAAACTGGAATTTTGCAACAGAGGGGTCAGCGGTCGACCGGTCCGGTCGACCGAATTTTGATACAAAATCTGGCGATCGCCCGCTGGGCATTTCGGTCGACCGACCAGACTTCGCGGTCGACAAAATATGTCGCGGTCGACCGTAAGGATGTCGCGGTCGACCGAAATAATGTCGCGGTCAACCGAAATAATGTCGTGGTCGACCGGAGCCATGACTCGAGCTCAGCAGTCGACCGCGTCGGTCGACCGCCGAGCGGACAGAACCTGGGTTCTGTCTGCTGCTAAACCTGGAACAATAAATTTGATATAATGCGAAAACAGTTGCTGAAATTATTCCAACATCATGCTGAAGATAAACAACCAAACTAAGGTTTGAAAACTACCCTTTTAATATTCAAAATCCATAAGGAACAAACCCAAAACGTTTTAATAGTTTGCAAAAACGCTTTAACTCTTGTTTAGAAAAATTTTTAGATCCAGATCCTCATAAAACAACCATTAATGAACTTTTACAACTGAGATATTGATTCTTGAAATCCCTATTATAAAGAACTCGTTTTTATACAAAAATACTTCTTTGGGCTCATCAAAACTCATGAAAAATCGAAATAAATCAAATAAAACAGGGGGGTGAGGGATTGGGCGAGATGATACTCGCCTTGGGTGCTGAGGAAAACCCTAGATCTGAAATAGATTGATCCCCTTCGCTGGAAACCCCAATTCCCGCTGAAAAATCCCCAAGAGCTGCTCCCAGATCGCCAAAATCCAGCTAGGGTTTTGAGGAAGAAGAGAGAGGCTAGGGTTTACGTTTTGGGGCTGAGGAGCTCTCTCCTGGGTTGAGTTGGTATAAATACCAACTCCCCAACCCGACCAGAAACCCAAAACCCAACAACTAAAAACCCGAAACCGAAACCTGGCAAACTCTCTGATCGCTGGTCGGTCGACCGCGCCGGTCGACCGCGTCGGTCGACCGATCAGCACAAAAATGCCTGCTGATGGCATTTTACCTGCTGATCGCCAACTCACTCGATATCTCTCACTTGCAAACACCTGCTGGGTTCCCAAACACTGATAAATATATATATATATCTTATGTTTATATAGTTATTCATCACAAGGGAATTATCTACAATTAATAATTCACACACATATATATACATATATACTACAGAAATTTTCGAGGTTTTACAACAAGTCAGCCATCAGTATCGCCAACAACCAAATACAGCATGATAGAACCAAACACATCGAGATCGATAGGTTCTTCATCAAAGAGAAGTTGGATAGTGGACTACTAGAGCTAAGTCATGTTTTAACTAAGGACCAGGCAGCAGATTGTCTAACTAAGGGACTTAGCTTAGTGGATATGATTAGAGGATGTGACAAGATGAGTTTAGTGGATATCTTTCGCCCATCTTGAGGAGGAGTGTTGGCATATTAGTAATATATAGGGACTTATTTGTAAGTTGTGTTTTGTATAGGCCTATATAAGCCCAAGAGATTTCATAATACAATTAGGGTTTTCATATATTTCTATTTGTATTATATTTAATATTTATAATACTATAATAATATAAACTAAATATTATAACAATTTATTTATAATATATTTTATTATAATAAATATATAATATATTAATAATATGTTTATTACTTATGTCGTTATGGGTCAAACTAGTGTTGGTCAAAAACACTCAACATGGTGTTTTGAAAACTCTTTAAGGGAAAAACAGAACGTCATGTTGTTTTTTTTACAAAAACACAACAAGAAAAACACAATATTATCCAAAAGAAGCCTAAGACCATCTCCAGCAGGTAGGCAAATTTTTACCTATTTTGTCATGCCACATCAGCTTATTCATCCAACACATCATTCAATAACACCCATTTCCCTTCCATTCCTGCAGCAGCTAGTTTTTCAGAAAGTTTTTTACTTTATTAGGGACCCACATGTCTCCATCATATGCCCCACCATATTTATTCATTTCTTTTTCCCTATTTGATATATGTTATTATTATTATTAAAATTATTATTCATATATTTATAAGTATTAATTTTTTTAATAATGCAATAAAAAATATATAATATTTAATAATATATTTTTAATTTAATTTTTAATATCAAAAATTAAAAAAAATAAAAACAAAACACACGATATTAATTTTTTTTGGTGTCCAAATAATACAAAGTTAGGCTCTATTTATAGAGCTCGAAAAATTATGAATTATGGTGCAAAAATAAAAAATTAATTCCGAGTAAATTATTGTCAAAATATCAATTAATAATTAAGGATGAGGTAAAAAAGCATGGCCCAATCAGAGGGCAACACGCGTCCACCTCCACACCTAAATAATTCCAGCTGCTGTATGGTGGGGCCCGCTTGAGTCAGATTTGTGCAAAGAAAACGGTAGGGAAAATTTCCCCCTCTTTGCCTCCGTTTTTCATTTCCCTATCCCAAAAACTACCTGCTGTACCAAAAAACTCTCCCAAAAACCACCTGCTGCGGGTGGTCTAAGTACAACTAGGATACTTGTTTAGAATCTAAAATTTTAGGATTTGGATTAGAACGAGGATTTTTTTAATGTAGCCCTACACTAATTCGTAATATATTTGAGCTTTTGGGTTAGATTTTCAGACTTAATGGTGAATTCTCATGCTAAAGCTTAGATTCACAGGCTAATTTAAAGAGTTGTGATACTAATTTGTGTATTTTAATATGTAAATATTAAATATCTTTAAAATATTATATCAAACATTTGACATCAAATATATAATTTAATATTAATTATGTTTATTATTTAAAATTAAATAAAATTAAATGTATGTAATATATATTAAATATTTAAATTATTTATATATTTAAGAAATACTAAATAATAATCATATTTAAATTGATATTAAATATTAAATATATTAAGGGATTAATTCCATTTTATATGGAGTAAATAAATTTAAATCTGATTAAAATTACTTTGAAATTGAATATACTCAATACTAATATATAAATAATTAACAGGAGTTGAGGGAGTAAATTGCAATTCCATTGTATGAAGGACTTATTTCAAAATATTAAGGGAAAATTGAGTCAAGACCCCAAAAATCAAAAGTTCATGTTTCACAGCCTCTGTTATTATGTCCCTTGTGTAAAAACCCTAAATACATAGTCGTTTTGTGTTTCAAACCCTTATACACAACCGACTCAACAATGAAAGATCAAATCCATAAAAACACCCATCTGCAATCACCCTCTTTCTTTCTCTTTCTCACCCCCTCTCTCTAAACTATGGCCAGATATCTTATCTTTCTTCCCCCCTCCCAACTCAACCACTCCCTCTCTCTCTACAAAGGAGTCCACAACTATAACCAAATGTATCCTCTCTCTCTTCCCCCTCACAACTCAAGCCTCCCCCTCTCTCATCCTCACTCAATTGTCCCTCTCCTCTCCCATCTTCTCCAAATCCCCACTATTAATTTTATCTTCACATTAAAACTCCTCATGTCATCTAACCATAGGCCTAATACTCCTCTCCCGTTATGACGATCATCGTCATTTCCTCATCCTCCTCTTTCACTCTCACTACCGCCAAAAGCTATCAACCCATGGTCATCCTTGGTCTCACAGTAATATCACCTCCCTAATTAATGTCTATGAGACCAACCGGTACTCTCTCAACTATAGTCAACTCCTCTCCATCGCCACCAACAGATAGCTGAGGATTTTTATGAACAAGGCAGAAGAGGAGTTTTCAGTTCGAGCGAGGATGATGACTACGGTGAGGAAGAGGGCCATGAGGATGAGAATTGTTGGATTTTAATGGGGGAGACGGAGAGAGGAGATTCCGACGAGGTTGGTGAAAAGACTAGAGAGGTAATTAGGCTTAATGGGGTAGTTTTGTTAGTAAAAAGGGAAGACTAGCTTTAGAGTATATAGCACATCTGTTTAATTTGTATAGTACATGTTAATTAAGAACATTGGTTGTTAATTTTATTCTTTTGTTAATAACTTTAGAGTACAACTATTAATATTATAGAGTATATATTACAGTTAATATGTTATTGTTAAGTTTTAGTGTTAGGTGTCAATTTTAGGGAAAATTTGCAAAATAGTTCGTTTTTGCTAATTATTTAGCAAAATAGACCGTTTTGCTAAATATTAGCAAAATAGACCGTTTTGCTAAATAATTAGCAAAATAGACATCTTTTTGGCCAACAGGCCAAAAAGAGGTCTATTTTGCAAAACATCTCAGAAAACATACGGGACTAGTAGTCCCGTATGTTTTAATCACGGATTAGTGAACTCAGAAAATTTTATAAAACATTAAGATGAACTCAGAAAACATATGGGATTACTAGTCCTGTATGTTTTCTGAGTTACTAATCCGTGATTAAGTTGGCTCTAAACATACAAGACTAGTAGTCCCGTATGTTTTCTGAGTCTTGTTTTTCAAAATCGACCTCTTTTTTTCAAAAGAGGTCTATTTTGCTAATTATTTAGCAAAACGGTCTATTTTGCTAAATAATTAGCAAAAACAGACTATTTTGCAAATTTTCCCTCAATTTTATTAGATAACTGTTACTAAAAACTCAACTTGATTGTCCAACACTTGAACTTGTTTTGAGCCACTATTATAAAGAGCATGAAATATTTTATTTCTTCTTCTAGGTTGGTTGTATATCTAAACAATTAAATATAAAAAGATACTTAGATAGTAACATTAGTTAATAAACGTTAATAACAAGAATACCTAAACATTAAGAACATACAATGTTAAAATTTTAAAATTATTATATAAGTTTATTGAGAACTGTGAAGGATTATACATCAATCTTAGCTATTGGATGTTAAATTTACTCATTGTATGTTAAGTTTAGAACAAAACTAATAAATTTACACATTACATATTAATCTTGCATGTTGGCTGTTAAGTTTATCCATTGGTTGTTAGGTCTGGAGCATAACTGTCAAGTTTATCGACTAGATGTTACGACTAATAGGTTATCGTTAATTTTAGTGTTATGTGTTAATTTTATTTGTCATGCCCTGAGCCTGTTGGCGCTATGTAAGTCCTAGGGCACACCGGAGTGCAACGCATGGTTTAGCTCAATCCCCTACCAACATTGACTAGACAATTTTGGCAGTGGATGCGTTGCGCTCCTTTGGTCTCACGATTTATACAACGCCAATGGGCTCGGAGGCATGGGTTGTGACATTATTGGACAATTATAATCTGTTCTTGTTAAGTATCACAAGTACCCTGTTAACTGTAAAATGTTCCTGTTAAGTGTTACATATACATGTTAACTATAACCTGTACATGCTAACTTTAAAAAACAAGTGCCTACAAAAATATACTTAAAATTTCACATGTGCATATTGGTTAACCAAATATACGACATACCACAAACACCCATAGAAATATGTCACATAAAACATAAGTAAGTTATAATTGTTTTTTTAATCTAGCTAAGCCATATCCTCAAATCTCCCATCATTTGTTTATGCATCCCAATGCCGCTGCTTCATCCTCGATTCAAGTACTTTCATAAAGTCGTAATAAGCACTAAACTAGTGTTAGGCCTAATTTCTGTAGCAGCTCCAACCTTTTTCTTGCAATATTTTAATAAAGATATTTAAGATTAACAACCGTTAATGGTATAAACAACCACTTATCAAATTTAACAGTTATACTATAAACTTAATAACAATGGCATATATTATCATTTACAAATAAAACTTATCATTTATGGCCTTCAACTTAATATTGATTTATTTAAATTAACAACCAACATTAAATCTAAATAGTTAAAGTTTAAACTTAACATCCCGTGACCAATAATAACAATGAATGGTAAAACCTAATAGTTATGCTCTTTACATTAACAAACATTCACTACAAATAACATTCATTAATAAAACATAACTGGTAATGTGTAAAGTCAAATATCAAATATCAATATTAACAACTAATGTTCAAACTTAACAGTCAAATTATACACTTTAACATGAATGACGAAACTTAATAACTAAAGATTCATCTCTAAAAATTAATAACTTTATTTACCAACTAATTTGTACAATTAAATCTGTACTGTATAACATTTGTAGTTCACAAAATTAACACAAAACTCTTACATGTAACATCCATATGTTAAATTTCACAGATAATGATACATAACTCATAATGCACCAATACAACTATACATTTATTTATCTATACAACATGCAATTGGGATGCAATAAATTTCCACAGTTTTTACAAGTAAAGTTCACTCAAAATTCCCAACATAGTTTCACATTTTTCTAAATAAATTCCACAATTTTAACAAAGAAAATTCAACAAAATCCAACATCAACTTACTTCTTTTGAGAATGGGAGACATCCTCTTTTGAACTTGGATTCTTCCTTTTTCTACGTGGTAAACCTTTTTGTATGCCCAACATAGTATGTGTGGCTTCGTTAGTGCTATTATTTCCTAATGATGAAGCATGGGAGGATGAGGATATGGAGGAAGATGAGATTAGAGGGTTCATGGACATTCTTCAATGCCGGGGGTGGGGGTGGGGTGGGGTGGGGTGGGGTGGGGGTTGTTGTTGTAAAATTCTTTGAAGGGGAAAGTTGTCGTTCAACGCTGATGGTTCTTGATCATGCTTTGACCACCGTGAGAGATGAACTTTTTTTGTTGTTGTCTTTGCTCATCTTTTCTTTTGTTACTTGTCATTGTTGAGTTTGGAGCGAGCAAAACCCTAACCCCTTGTTTGAAATCATCATATTCAACTAGCAAATAGAGCAAAAGAACTTATTAGCAAGTGAGACAACTCTGACGCAAGTCGAGAGCGAATTGAACCAAAGCAATGTCACTTCCATCTCTTGGAGGATTGGAAAAAAAGCGAGCTCTAAAATTCCTTTACAATTTTGATGTCTTGTTTATTACATGATTGACCAAGCATTTTCAAGCTTCATATTTGCTTGAAGAGGAGGCGGAGGAGAAAGAAGAAGTTACGATTTTGGGAAGGGGAGAGACTAGAGAGAGGTGATGGGTTTTGTGGGATTTACGATGGCAGGCAAGGGCTTAGACGAGGGAAAGAAGGTCGAATGTGAGGGACTTAGCTTGAAAAGGAGGAGGAAGAAGAAGTTAGGCTTTTGGGAAGTGGAGAGGGAGTTGATGGGCTTTCGTGGGATTCACAACGGTGATAGTCAAGAGCCAAGAGGGGGGAGAGTAGGTCGGAGGTGAGAAGCCTGGCTCGAAGAGGGGGGAGGAAGTTAGGGTTTTGGGTAGGGGAGAGGGAGCTGGTAGGGTTTTATAAGATTTGGAAGAATGAAAGAAGTGATATATTTAAGATTTTTGAAGAAATACAGTACACAAAGTATATAATACTGGTGTCAAATGGCTGAATCATATTGAACTTGAGTTTTTAGGGCTTTTGCGTATGAGAAATAATAATAGAAGCTAGGAAACATGAACTTTTGGTAACTGGAGGGAAAAAATAAACTTTTGATATTTTGGGTCTTAACGTAAGTTTTCCAAATATTAAAAATTTGACGGGTAAATATCAAAAAAAAAAAAAAAAAAAAAAAAACTTAAAACATAAGAATTTCTCCCTTTCGGAAGACTCGCGTCGCCGATACAGCAGACGACAACATAGGAGGGAAGAGGAAAAAGAGAGCAGGTAGCAGTAACAATGGTGGCGACGAATCTGAAGGCGGAGACGATGGCGATGATGGAGAGGAGATCATCTCTCGAATCGGAGATGAACGCCATCATCGCTCACCTCTGCGCCCCCGGCGGCCCTGGGATCTCCGGCAATCTCGTCGATTCCGAGGTAAACCCTAACGCCGCCACCGTCCCCGCCTTCGTTCCCATCTTAAATTACATTCGTTTCTCGTCTCCTCGATTTCGCGAGAATCGAAACCCTGAAACCCGAGAATTTCTGATGTCTGTGGATTACTTTGACAGGGATTTCCTCGGCCCGACATCGACATACCTTCCGTTCGATCTCAGCGATCTCGTCTTGCCGGTGCTTATATCTCTCTATCTTTTAATCTCAACTCTCTGACTTTGAAGTTTGAAGCAACGAATTTGACCGTTCTTAGCTATTTGCAAACATGGGCTTGTGTAAAGTAGGGCTTGGTTTGTGAGATTGGCGAGTAGCCACGGAAAGCTTTTTTATTTAGGTGATAGGTCAAAGCAAATCAACGAGAACATTAAGAAGCAATGAGTAAAATAAACGAGTTTCCTACAATAGCTTTGTTGTTTGCTACCCGAGTTGGTAGTTTAAGGTGAATGCTTCTCATGATGGAGTTTGGACTCAATAGAGGATTTTTGTCTAGTTGGACATTGTTATGTTCTTGAAAAGAATATGCTTTTTCTGCCAGTGATTTGGGGGGATGGAAGAGCAATTCTTGAAATCAAGTAGCTATTGATATCATCGAGGATTTTGGCCTTCCCTCAAGAACGAGAGTGGACTTTATGTCGGTTTCTTGCAAGTCCTAGAAAGCTTTTTGATCAAATGATATTGAACGTGACGATTACTTGTATGCCAGGAGAAAATTGTGAGCGCGGGGGGGTGGGGGGTGGGGGAGCTTATATTGATAGTCCATTTCTTCTTGAATGCCTTTAATGACAAATTATTTATACAGGAGTATTCATTCTAGAAAGTGAGTGGACTGGTGATTTATTCATAAGAGCCATCAACTAGTTCATTGTTTCATCTATACCTTCATGAGGCTCTTGTCATACTTCTACTAAAAATCGTTAATATGGTCTTTTCTCTGTATTATCTGATTGAAATTGAGCTGTATGTAGGATAAATGAGCTTTGTTGACTCCTATTGTCCTATTTGTAGTTATTTATAATATCAGGAGCACCTTTGTGGAAAATACTTGCAGAGTTGGTTACTACAACTTTACACTTTTCTAATTTTTCTCACACTTTACGCTGCTCCACCTCTGTTGCTACTTGCCTTATTCCTGTCCATGCACATACGCTTATCCTGGCTTCACGGCCTCAACATCACAACATCCTCTTGAGATCTCCTACCCTCCAAAAGTGGTGATTTGGAAAGTAGATGTTAACATCATTGTACCACTTTGCGTAACCACAGGAGGTTTACTCATGGGGTGAGACTGAAAAACAAAGATATACTAGCCAAAATAAGAGCCTCAGTACTTGTCTGTGGCTCCTTAGTCCTCACATGTTGCATGCATTATTCTTTTTGGACTTGAAAAAGGTGAGGCTCTTTAAGACTCTAATGCTATGCTTTCTACCGCATGATTGTTGTGCTGCAATTGAGGTTAGGTGGGCTTGAAACCATTCTAGTAATCATATCATTCAGCAACGAGCTAAATTATCCTAGACAACAAATGCTGCAGCTTGAGCTGATCTTCATTGGTATTAACTGAGGCATAAAAATCTTTAGGACGAGGAGGGAATAGGAATAGTAAATCTAAAAGTATCTGCTTGCTTAGTTATTGCCAAGCTTGAAACTTAGAAAACTTAGACTTCAAAATACGATAATTGCAGCATTTGTTGACCTTGTACTTTATCTTGTTTGTTACCTTTAGCTTTGAAGTTTTTTCTGACTCATCTTAAGCTTTCTACATGTCAACGTTTGAAGTATTGGTTCATATTGATATGAACCAGCCACATGGGGTTAGATTTTGGGCATGCAGATTAGTTCGAACTTAAACTGGCTGATACTGCTGATAATATCTAATATGGTTAATATGCCACTATTGGCTAGTAACAATACAGTAAATATAATGTTTGAAGTACCAAATGTTGGTTTGCTAGTGTTAAATTGGACAAGAAAAGAAACCAATTTATATAAAGCTTGTGACCTGACTAACTTATTTCATTTAACAACAATTCAAATGTGAAACATTGAAACCATCAAGATTCTTGATAGCAATGGTAATAAAGGCAAACCTTGACTAATATCGAGATCTCATAAGTTTCTTTATACAATTATAAATTGCTTTACATTTCTTATTACTTATTGCGTAGCATTACTCAAGCATGTGTATGACACTTCTGTTGTTCATGGCAATGGTAAATGCCTGCCAAATTGTCTTGTCTGTGAACTTGATAACATTATTTTCCATATATTGCTATATTTTGTTGTGCCAAATTCTATATGTACAAATGACATTAAATTCTTTTAAAAAAATCAAGGATCAATCTTTTTTTTTTTTAATTCTTATTTGTTTCCTACAACTATGTGATTCTTTTTGTGGTTTGAAATAAATAAATTTGTTGTTTTCATCTTTTGCTCATTCAACTTTTCTCTATAATTGCAGCCCTCCGCAATGATTACAAGGTTCTGACCGCAAAAATAGATGAAAATTTACAAGTGTTGCACTCAGCAAGATTAACCAAAGGTTTGCCATTAAGCACGGAAAGCTCAGGTATGTCGTATAGTAAATGCCACATAATAGAATAGTCATAATAAGTTGCTGCCCTGATCCATATAATATCAAATAATAGGTGTTCATGCATGCCTATGAGACTGTCAATGATAACTGCACCTATTTTTGTTTCGAATCAAATGGCATTTCTTACCTCTACTTATCTGCAGTTTTGCAGTGTACTTAAAACTAATTTTTTACTACCATGTTTTTCTGTTTTTATTAAGACACCTGATCACCTTAATTTGAAGTTGGTCTGCTGCATATTCCATCCTGCATAAAGATGTGGTTATTTTTTGTAGTGTGTGCGCTCTAGTTGATGATAACTCCTATGAAGGTGGATGTTTTTTTTCCAATTAAATTCATAACAGAACAATGTTGCCTGTTCTGCTAGGTTTTCTCATTGATTAATATGGCCATTTCAGATGTATCTGCTTCTCCACATACTGCTACATCTCAAGTTTCCCCTATGCATGAGGACCTAGTCGTAAAGATTCCATTTGCCATGGTAGACGAGATAACTGATGATTCTCCAGCAGCAGAAGATGGACTACAATTAGGTGACCAGATCATTAAGTTTGGAAACGTTGAAATGGGTGATGAAGTGGTTCATAGGCTTGCTTCGGAAGCAAGGTCAAATGAAGGCCATCCAATTCCAATTATCATCATGAGAGAGGGATCACAGATGAGTCTGACTATAACACCAAGGCAGTGGCATGGTCGTGGTTTACTGGGGTATGATACCAATCATACCATATTCCTTCCCTAAATATGCTTAAGAAGTAATGTCAGATGTTTAACATATATTGTCTGAGATGCCCCTAGAAAAAAATATCTTCCTTTCAAAAAATGTGTAGTTCCTTAAAATCCATGTCTGCCTTGTATTGCACAAGCTAATTGTCATTTTCTCCACTATATGCGTTTTTTTAGCCAAAGTCAAATTGACAAAAAAAATCCTGTAGAGTATTTGCGTACAAGCTCACTGTTGGAATTAATATTCTCTAATGATTAGGGAAGTAAAATTAATTGATATTTTAGGTTTAGAAATGCGCCCTTAGCATCACATAGAACTTTTTTTTAATTGAATGGAAGATAAGGGTTCACAAAGCAGATTATCAGATACATAGGATCCATCAGGAGGTAACTACAAACATTGTGGGACTCATAAGATAGAGGAAAGTTGTAGAATGTCCAAACATTCTACTGCTAAATTGATTTGGTTAGGCACAGATATTTAAGAACACTTTCTATTATATACATCTTGCCTTTTCTTTTCAAGCTTTCTAGCAATTATTTCTTTCATATTGTACCATTATGGAGAATTTGTTATATCTGAAAGTTCCACTGCTGTCTGCTTTCTGAATTTGATGAGGCCTTTGTGTTTTCTGCAGCTGCCATTTTCGGATCCTATGAGAGGCACGCATAACAATAACAAAATGTTGGTGAGAATTCCTTCTTTAAAAAAGCAGTAGATGGTCAGTGCATACCTTGTCATGCTCAGCGGTGTTAATTCTGCAGCTATTTTTTTTATGTTTTTAGTTAGTTTCGACAATTTAAATGGTTAAATATTCATGCTGCTGCTGGTGCAAACACAGCGGATATGGATTGAATATGGTACTTACCCTGTGTGTCTCTGGTTAGCAATCACAAATATAAATGATTGGTATGAATATGGCCATAGTTTTGTTAGGAAACCCCATATTATATATCTGCTGAAACAGATCAAATGAAAGGAAATCATATATGGATGCAAAGCAAATATAAGGGAAATGGATAAAATTGAAAATATGTATGTCGTTTCGTTTGATACAATAGTTTAAATGCATTAAAATTTCTCAAATTAGACTCCATCAATATGGTTAATATCTAAGAAGGTAAGTTTCGTCTCCGAATCACCGAAGTTGGGCATAGGATCAGGATCTTTTACTTATATCTCTATCCACATCCTACGAAAAATTTAAAAAGATATTCATATCCATACCAAATTTCCTAGTATATGTACGTATCCTCATCCTATCGTATATATTAGTTGATATTCACGTGCTTTTGCATCATAATTCTAGCTCTTGATATTTAGGATATGGGTATAGCAGAGACCAGTCCCCTTATGTTCTCGTTTCCTCAGTTATGGTCTACTCATATACCTGGGAAGCCAGTTTTTGATTATTGGAGCTGAAAACATCCTATTCTGTAGAATTTGTAGAGGCCTCCTCACTAAAGCTGAAGACAATGGTTAATTAGTATTGCTTTTAATAAGAATTGTCACTCTTCAGATTGGCCTCCTGTGTGTGCATTGTTGATTGAACGTGTTGCATTCTGGGTGCAGCTAATAAAACGATAGTGTGTGATTCCAGATTATTTTTATTATATTCATCCATACTTAGAACTTCCAGAGAATACTCTTTAACAGAAATTTGCTCTTTCCGGTAAGTAAGCATTCTGTTTGATTAGTTCTAAGATTGTTGCATGACACCCTCTGAAATATCCTTATACCTTATACATTGAATTACAATAAATGGTTTCTTAATATATTCCAGCAGAGATCGATATATTTTTTAATGATATATTGAGTAACCATAGATACTCTGCTAGTAAAATCTATAGAACACAGTTATATATATGGAACTAGGGTAATAGTCTCTTAGTTCTTAGCAGTGAAGGAGCCAGAAATGGCCAATACTTAAAATCTTTGGTGTTCAGCTCTTAGTCAGTGGTAGTATTTCTTCAAAAAGTAAACTTAGTCTGTGTTTTGTGGAGTTTCTGTCCATTTAGGAAGGGATCATTTAGAATGGAAAAGAACCAGAAAGTACTACAAAGTTCATATTGTTCTACCTTTTCAAAAATCAGGACTTTGAATTGTTAAATTTTCCTGGCTACACAGTTGGATCATATCATTCAACTCGAAACGTCAAGAGCTAAAATGAAATATTAGTTAACTTTTAATATATAAGATACTAGGAATGTCAAATGAAATCATGTAATAAAAAGAATTCAGATTTACTAGACTTGGAAAGACTGTACCTCACCTTATAAAATCACATGAAAAGTCTTATTCATGAGGCAACATCACAATATCACTTTCTGATAACTGTTGCCGATACTTGTCATACATAGAAGATACTTGCTTTCATGATTCTAATATAAGTGCATTAAACATACAGTTTTGTTTTTTAGTTCTTTCAACTTCTGTGGATATAACTATTTTAAAAAAAACTGTTGATGTACAAATATTGACTGGTTCTTTTTCATTTAATGTAGTATCTGGATCTTTTGTGCAGTAAATTGATCTTTGGATCATATGCAACTATACAAATCAGTGAAATAATTTATCAAAACGGACTATTGGCTATTAATCTCCAATGCAGAAATGAATTTCTTTTCGTGCTTAATTGATACCTACTTTCTGTTCCAGAAAGCAAACAGCTACAATTACTACATATTCAGTTTCATTGATTTAAGTTAACGTTTACATAGTTTATTGCCTTTCTTTATTTTAAAAAATTCAGTTTCATTTTCTTTCCCTTATTTATAATAAAGCCACAACATCATGTCAAACCATTATGACCCAGAACTCCATTATGAAGTGAGGGTTAAGAGTATAAACCCAAGAAATACATAAACTATACAACAAGACCACAAAATCATTTTAAAAAAACGACAATATCATCTCACCCAGTCATTTGGAATCTGATTCCTGAATCAAATAACCAAATATAAACTTAGAGAAAATGAGCAATCCATTGATTTATCCTAGAAAAATGTAGCCATCAAGTTGTCCCCTCCTCCCTCCCTCCCAACCAGATAAAGAAGAAGAGAATGGCCGAACAAACGTACACAAAAAGGAGGTTATCTCTGCTGCCTTTTGTTTGGTTTAGTTGCAATATTTGAAAATGGAAAATATTGTGGATCTTCTTGAGCATTGGTAAATTTTAAAAGAAGTGCAAATGAGCAACACGACCAACCTTTGCATTACTTTTTATGGTTAGTAACTTTTTCCAACACTCCATCGATCATTTGCAGGTAATAGTTTTGGAATTTGTTTCTTTCACAAATTTGTTTAAGAATAACAAGCATAAAGTTTCACCTCGAAGATTTTTTTAATTAAAATTTTTGAACCATCAGAGAGGCAATTTTTTTTAACCAAGCGTTGTAGATCGAGGACTTCGTATAGTTGCGGATTTGCCAATTAGCTTGTAATCGTTTGAAGATATTAGGTCGCATGCACGACTCCATTCTACTCACAATTCTTGGAGGTTGCCAGGAGCTGCTGGTATAATATTTATTGCATGCTCTCTTGAATACAAGTTTTCTGTACATGCTGTATGGACAATTTCCTCGGTCTTTTGACAATTCTAGTTTGGGATCCACCATAGATGAAGTTTCTTTGATCATCACCCTGAAATTGCTTGTTTTGACATCCTTAGGAAATCTATTTTTTGTTCCACATGGTTATGATGATTTATGCTCCTTCAAATCATCTAATGAAACCATATTTTACTTCTAAGAAAAGGTTTGTAACTTTTACTTGGATATGAACTTTCCAAAAAGGTGTATCCGTTTTTTTTTCTTTTTTCTCTATCTTCATAAAAACAACCAAGTGGATCTATCTTACTGCAATTTTAGTTAGCTTTGTGTGCTTGAACCTCTTTGTTCCTGAACATGAGGCCTGATTCAGGGTCTCACCTTCTGGGTAAAACTGTATGGACTTGCTGAATATAAGTTGGATTTGTAATAGTCTTGGCTGTCTCAAAATAAATACGTATTACTAATAAGTAAGCTAAGTGTTGTACGCCATATGATTTCGTGGTTACTTCCGTACTGCTTTCCTTCTGAGAGCTCCTTCAAAAAAAAAAAAAAAAGCTATTTGTTGTATGCCATATGAAGCAATTACGTACAATCAACATTTGGAAATGAATTAACAATTTCATAGAAATATAGGTGAAACGAGCCAATGAACTTGTTCATAATCATCTTCGTTTATTTGATAGACATTTCTCTGTTATTTCAACTTGTAGTGCAGCTAGCATGGCTCAATTATTTGCAACTAGGACAGTTAGCTCCTAGAAAAATAGGAGAGCAGCACCTTACGTAGGATTTCTGTGTAAGGTGTCTTTTGTGTACTTTGTCAATTGATCTTAGTAACAAAGGTTCCAATATGTCAACTAAAACGGTTGTCAATTATTTATGACACCTACGAATTAGGGAATGAACCTGCAGAGTAGCTGTTAGGTCAAGCGATACAAATGGGAGGAAGAAATGCTCTGGTGTGAAAATTTTCCTACTGAGTTGGTTATGCCCTGTAGCATTGACTCAACTTAGAATATGGTTGAGCCCGATTAGGAAGAGTATGAAAAGTGTTATCATCTAAAACGTTTTGTTGTCATATGCTTGCCCAATAAATCTGCAAAAACACAGTATTAGTATAAAATTGTCAGCTAGACTGTGAAGGACTTGAATAAGATTGTTCAGCAGGTGGAGTGAAGTTTGCCCCTTTTATAGGAGATTTCACGGATACAGGTTGCGTGCTTATCTAATCACACATTCTGTTTATTTTGGATTTGATGTTATGCCTTCTTCTAATCATGCTCTATTTATTCTTACTTGTAACCACTAAGTGGATGCTCTGATCAACTTCTGGATCGATGCTAAATTAAAGTTGAAACCTTGCTCAAATTGAGCTTTTATAGCCTTTCCTCTTCTCTGAGTCGAGTCTCGTCGTAACCGGTTCATATATTTAGGGTGACACAAGTAAAACTGATAATCTTACAAGCACATTATTTCTCGTGGACTTGGGGCGGTTAACTTCTGCTGGACTTTTCATTATTTTCTATTGATGTGCCATTTTGATTCCCTGCTTGATTTCTGTGTACTATGCCCCTCCAAACTTTGCATATTGGTCCAAACAAACCAAAAGATGAGAAACTTTTAACAGGAAATGTACTTGTGTTATAATCAATGCTCCCTACAATAGTTGTATGCAAGCTTTATGTAAGTGCAAAAAATTATTGACACAGATCCTCATCAAATTGTAGACATCGAACTTTTTTATCAATTTACGTCTGCTTGCATGAATTTGACAGTCTTGACAAAGAGCTGATTGTTTTATATGCTTCAATTTCTGTTTACTGTTGCAGTTGGTCCTGAAGTCAGAGCAGCAGGAGACATCTAATGTTTCAACAAAAGGAAAGCTGTACATTGTAGTAATGGCAGGTTCTTATGCTTTTATTAGGCCTTCTTTTAAATCTTGTCACCCAACTCTTGACCATTATTTTTATGCGCCTCAAACAGTTAAAAGTTACATATGAATGCCACCTGTCATCTAGTATGTTTTTGGATTATAAAAATCACTCTGATATGCATGAGAAACGCGAGAGGTTTTCTGGGACGAGTAATTAACTGACCCAATTTATGCGTCTTCTTGGTGAAATCTTCTTGTTTTTCTTTGAGTGATTAAGATATTTTTGGCTGAAATGCAGTATGAGTGAAGGTCAAGTTGGGGGAAAAAAGCTTAGGGAGTGGTTCTGAGTGAGAACGATAGGTGGTCAAATAAGATAAAAACGCTTTTGTCGTCAAGGGTTCTTGTTGTGATGAGCGCCTGAGGTTTAGGATGTCGTAACTCGTCTTGATACCGACTGCAATATCTTCAGATTTTATAATGCATTGTTTAGTTACCCTTTGTATTACACTGAAGGGGATGGTGTCTCTTGGGTAGTTATGTCTTTTCATTAACAAGCGTATTGTTAAATTTCTAGGCTCTCTGTATTTTATTTTTCTATGAGACTATGACCCCTGAAAACTTCTAATGTTTGGTTGCTGGCTGAAGCTCAGCACGGACATGACAGCAATCAGGTCACTGTTTGTTTCACTGTGGTTGGCGTGCCAAAATCGATTTTCATGGGTCCAAGCCACTTAAGATGGGAAACTGAAGTCTACCAATCTTAAGAGATTGACCTAACTTTCTTGGCTGAGCTTGACTCGATGTGATTCGTGCGGGTACCTGCTGGCCCAACCTACCAACTAGGCCTGTAGGTTTGTAGGTGAATAAATAAGGATCACTTCACTGCCGAAATTGGTTGGAGGAGGTTGAATTTAGGGGCTGTTTGTTTAGTATTTTTTGGCCCGTTTTTTTTTCCGAAAAGCTGACACTGTGTCAGCTTTCGGGGGAAAAAACAGGCCAAAAATTTTAAAACAAACGCGCCCTTAGGGATGACAGGATGTCAAATTTAGGAACCTGAATTTTTAGTTTTTGGACGCTAGAGTTTGCTTTGAGAGCTCGTCTGATGAGCATGGTCCCTAGAAGTATGAAATATGTTTTTGCACGTATGTACCATCCTCACGGAACAAAAGAACATCTTGATCAAGCTTACAAAAAGCGCTAGGCGGCATAGTCGCTGCACCCTGGAGCTTATGCAGGGCCTAGGCGGGTTTTCTGTATTTTTTAGTTATACTAATTGATAATACTAGTTGAGATGCATGTGCAATGTACGTGGTTGAACATCATAATTATTTAAATTAATAAAAATAGAATAAAAATAAAAAAGAAAACAAAGTTTTTTGTGGGATTGATAGAAGTAAAACTTCAATAAATTTTTACCAAACCGAAGTAAAACTGCAAATTACAAACATCTTAAAAATATTACAAAGAAGCAGTTGAGGAGCAGCACTTGTACTTAAAGAATTGATTAACTTTTATCCTTTGAAAAATATTACAAAAAATAATATCTTTAAGGTATGGTTCAACATTCTCTGTATCATAGAAATAAAATTAAAAGTTGAATTATTTTCTTAGGAAATTAGAACAGAGAGATTATGATATATTTCCTTATGTCCTCTAAATATAAAAATTCCTTTTTTCTTTGATGCAAGGTTCCTACCATATCTTTTTTCAAATGATGTAAATAAAAAATGCAATTATAACTTACTTGCCTAGGTCAATTGTATTGTATATATGACATATATCTCATCTGGAATATCCACATATGCTAAGTGGATTTTGCTGTTGCAAGAGCAAAATATTAGAGGCTTGTATTCAAACTTTTTGGCTATGTAAAACACACAAGAATTTAGAGGGCATAGCCTATATATTGTAAAGAACATACTAGCCCATGAAGAATTTTTCCTAATAACAATATTATTACAACGATACTACTATTCACTATTAAACTAATTTTATTATATAAGCTTATATGATCCTTTTTAATAAATTATATATATTTAACAATATTATTACAGCGATACTACTATTCAGTATTAAATTAATTTTATTATATAAGATTATATGATCCTTTTTAATAAATTATATATATATATATATATATATATATATATAT
>BQKN01065152.1:97595-120521 GCA_022839385.1 Asparagus kiusianus
AATATGGAGGATGAGGTAAATTTTTACTATTGAGACAAATTTTTACTAACATATTTATTAATTTTAATATGTTATATTATATTATACTATATTATTATATTTGTTTAATATAATACACTATAATATACTTGCTACAATAAAATATCAACTACAATTAATATAATATATTATATAATAATATATGTTATTAAAATATTATATAATATTATAATAAATATGTTGTACTATTATATAATATAGTATGTGGTATTGCATAATAATATATAATAAATATCATAAAATAAATTATACATATAAATTAAACTATAATAATATTTTATTTTATTACATGATAATATAATCTAATATGTTGAATGTATTATTATTTTATATTTTATATATATAAATATATAATTAGCATGTAGTTAAGTAATATAAACAGGTTTGAAAATTATCCTGCTTGCCTTCAAAGTGGAACAAAATTGTTCCAATATGGAGGATGAGATAAATTTTTACTATTGAGATAAATTTTTTGTATATGAGTGGGGTAATTTTATCAAAAGTAGTAAAATTGTCTCACTAGTGTTCTAAAAAATCAATAACACAAAAATATAATATCCTTGTTCTATTGTCTCAATGAATAACACTATGAAATAATCCCCAAAATTATCTCATTACCCCCCCTCCCCCCCAAATGTCCCAATAAATAACCGCCCACCCCCACCCCCACCCACCAGCAATTGTCCTTTATCTCTTTCCCTACACAAGATTAAACATCAAGTGAGTTTTGTTCATAAAAGTATTTGTTACACTTCTTTTTGTAGACCGAAGCCTTTCTATTTTCGCAAGACTTTCTTTCCTTCCTTCAGTTTGGAACTCCTTCCTCCCTTCTTTTTTACGAGCTCAAGTAAAAAGAGAGAAGATTAGACCTATTCTAAAGATGATGGTCCAGAGCCTAAGCTACTCAGTATCAATCTATTCATGTATATTAATTGTATGGAGCATAGAAAACTTTAGTTAAAGAAATTATTTTTATGATTCGGGATGGATACTGAATCAGACGATGGGGATCGCTCGATGAGAGCATCTGTTCGTTGTGGTAGGAAGGTCACCATCAAGACAAGGACTAAAAATAATCATCGTTACCATAATTAAATCTTGTATTAGCAATTGATTATCATAAACAAATCATACAAATAGTCATCACTACCATAATTAAATGCGGGATGATTGCTTATAAAGTTGTTAAGACATCTACATTGTTCCGCACCTTGAACTCTTAATCATTACGAATAGTTGCTAGACATCTACATTGTTCTGCACTGTGAACCCTTAATCATTATGTATAAATACCAGTGTAGGCCACCACTTGTTGTAAGAATATTCTCCTCAGAAGTGGGGAAAAAAAATTAATCTAATTGTTGATATAATGTACTGTAGTGGGTTTTAGTCCCACATTGGTTATGAGAACATACATCACCCTCCTCTACTTGTATAAATATATGTGCACACTCAATATACAACTCAAGGGAAATTTACCCAAGACTCTCTCTCTCTCTCTCTCTCTCTTACTTTAATATGGTATCAGAGCTAGGGTTATTATTTTCCTTCCAATATTTTTTTAACGCTTCTGCTTTCTTTTGCCAAATCTTGGCATTATTGCTTTGCAACCTCTCAACGCATTTCATGTTCTCATTTTAACCTTCGGGTTTATACATTAATCTTCGGGTTCTATTTTAAATATTTGGGTTTCATTCTAACCTTCGGGTTCTATTTTAAACATTCGGGTTCTATTTTAACGACATCGTCGTTTCAAGGCCATCTATTGGTCTCAAATTTACGGCATCGTTTTCAAGACCGTCTCTCGGTCTCAAATTAACGGCATCGCCGTTTCAAGTCGTCTCTTGGCCTCAAACAAACGACATTATCGTTTCGCAGTCAGTAACGACATCACCATTTTAATCCATCTCGACGTCTTAACATCCGTTTCAACATTGTTGTTATGGCTCCTTCAGAGAAGATTCCCAAACCACATTTATCCCTCAATGATCAAAGTGTCTGGGTAGGGTGGTCCACTATTGTCACCAATGCCTTGCGTGGCGTTGGTTTGTTTGATCATCTCACCAGTACGGGACCGGTTCCACCGTCCATCAGCATTGTTGCTTCATGCAGTATTATTGTATCTGGCAGTGGTGATATCGATCTTCAGATTGCTCGTGCTCTCTATGTCAAGGAGAGTTCAGACTGGCAGTTGCAGGAATTTCGTGTCATTGATTATCTCACTCGCTGTGTTGGCTCTGGTCTCACTGTCGAGATTGGTTCGCTTCCCTCTACTCGAGCCATGTGGACTCGCCTCACTGAGTGTTTCACTGAGTGATCTGGTGCACGGGAGGCATATCTTCTGCAACGCATTGTTCTACAACGCAAAGGTAGTTCCTCTCTATAGTCTCATTTTGGACAAATGCAAGCTTTTTGGACAGAAATACGTTCCATGCTTCCTGGACGTAATTCCACATATAAAGACTGACTAGCCTGGTACGAACGATATGAGATGCATCAACTGTTTCAGTCCCTTCATGAATATTCAATTATGGCTGATCAACTACTTCATCAGCCTCAATTTTCGACTTTGACCTCAGTTATGGGAGCTCTCACTGCTTATGAGACCTGACAGCAGACATCACAACTCAATTTATCAACAAACACTCCTACCTCTTCACTCGAGACTGTTCTGTCTATATCTGTCACTGCTTCTGTTATGAATCATACTTTTCCCCAGGCTCCCTCTCCACAGGCTCGATCTAGGCTCTCTTGCAATAGTGCAAGAAGGAAGGACACCACATTGAGACATGCTTCAAGCTTTATCTTGAGTTACGTTCCTCAGGTACTAGTCGTGGTTAGCGACCCCCTCAGTCTCAACCCTCTCGTACACCAGGATTGCTGGCCAATGCTATACATTCTACTACTTCAGCTGCTATTTAACCTATTGAAAGTCTTTGCCGTTAACTTGATGCTTTTCAGCATATCACCTCTACATCCGTCGTACAATTCTCTAGTATGCATTTTGCTGGTTCTTCAGCTAATCCTTCAATCTCTGGTATGAATGATCTCTGGATTTTTGACTCTAGCTGTTCCTTGCATATGACTTGTAATGCCTCACTTTTATCCTCTGTCTTCACTTCATCTTCTCTTCCCCCTATCTACACAGCTACTGGACAACCATTATCCATCACTCAGTATGGCTCTATTACCCTATAAAATGATCCATCTGGATGTCTAACACTTGGTCCCGTCTATGTGCTCCTCAGTTGTGCTTGAATTTAATTTCTATTAGCTCTTTATGTATGTCTGGCATGCTTGTCTCATTTTCTTCTGATACTTGTATTGTGCAGGATCCACAAACGAGCAAGACGGTTAGGGCGGGTCGTAGGAGGCACAAGCTGTATTTTCTAAAATATCTTTACCTTCCAGAGTCATACGTCCACGTTCTCTTGTTGCTTCTGTTTGTTCGTCAAAACCCTCTACCTCGCTTCCTGCTAATTTGTGGCATAGACAACTTGGTCATGTGTCTAATAAAAGGCTGGAGAGTCTTATTCAGTTTGGAGTACTTAGTCCTGTATCATCTAGTTCTAGTATTGAGTAATGTATTGGTTGCAAATTGGCTAAATTCACTGCTTTACCATTTAAAATGAGTACATCCGTATCCACTTCCTTATTTGATTCAGTACATTCTGATATTTGAGGGCCAGCTCCTTTGCCTTCTTCATCTGACTACTTATATTATGTTAGTTTTATCGACAATTTCTCTCGTTTTACATGTGTTTACCTACTTAAGAATCACTCTGACGTACTTACTGCTTATCAAGCCTTCACTGCTATGATTTTTACTCAATGACAATCTCGTATTAAAGTTTTTCGTTCTGATTGTGCCAAAGAGTACCTATCATCTACTATGCGCTCTATCATGTCCTCTCATGGGACTATCTTTCAATAGTCATGTCCCTACACTCATGAGCAAAATGGTGTCGCTGAACGCAAACATCGTCATATCCTCGATACCGCTCGATCCATGCTCATTTCTTACTCTGTTCCTTGTCGTTTCTCCGTGACTCATGCCATTAATATCACTCCATCTAGCTCTCTTTCTGGTGCTACTCCTTATAGTCGTGTTTATACTCATCCTCCCCGTTATGATCTAGTCCGTGTTTTTGGTTGTCGATGTTTTATTCTTCTGTCATCTCACGAACGTGATAAATTGCCTGCCAGAGCTGTTTCTTGTGTCTATTTAAAATTAGTTCGGAACATCGGGATTATCGTTGTTATGATCCCGCAACTCATCGAGTTCATATATCACGTCATGTTCAGTTCAAAGAGGATTCTTCATATTATTCTGCTTCTGATGATTTTAATTTCCTCCACTCTACTGATCATGCTTCCCCGTCAGCTGCATCACCCACTTCTTCACTTTAATTTTCCTTTTGAGATCTCCTTGACATCTCTCCATCTCCTTCTGTTGACTCTTCCTCACCCGAGCCTTCTCTTACACCATCTGATCCCTATCCCGTGGACACAACTCTCCCTCCAGAACATACTATTGATCTCCACACATCTGCGCCAACATCTCCTCCGCCTGAGGTTCCTCTTGCTCTTTGTTGAGGCAGACACCCACATGTCATGTCTACCCGGTATGCTTCTGTTACTTCTTATTCACCTATCTTTCATAACTTTCTTGCTTCCATTCATACTGTCATTGAGCCAAAGTCCTTTCAATAGTCAGTTCAAATTCTAGAGTGACGATATGCTATGGCTGAAGAATATCAAGCCTTTCAGCAAACTCATACCTGGAATGTTGTTTCCTGTCCTCCTGGGATCGCTCTTGTTGGCAGTAAATGAGTTTATAATGTCAAGTTTCGTCCTGATGGCACCATTGAACGTCAGAAAGCTTGTTTAGTGGATCGAGGTTTTACTCAGTAACAAGGTATTGATTATGAGGAGACCTTTGCTTCTGTTACTCAGATGTCCATCGTTCGTACTCTACTTGCGGTTGCTGCTGCTCATCACTGGCCCTTATACTAGATGGATGTCAAAAATACTTTTCTTAATGGTTCTTTATCTGAGATAGTATATATGCAACCGTCTCCACGGTCCAATATTCCTCCAAGACATGTATGTTTCCTTCGTCGTGCTGTTTATGGTCTCAAGCAGGCACCCCACGCTTGGTTTGAGTGTTTTTGCGATGTCGTGCTCAAGGCAGGCTTTATGGAAAGTCATTAAGATGATTCTCTGTTTGTTCGTACTACATCGCATGACAGAGCTTTATTACTCATCTATGTAGATGATATGATCATTACAGGTGATGATGTGGCTGATATACAGTATACAAAATCTCAGTTACAACAACAGTTCCACATGAAGGATCTTAGATCTCTTCGGTATTTTCTTTGTCTAGAAATTTCTCAAGACCCTTGGGGTGGACTACTCTCTCAACAGAAGTATCTTTCGGATGTTCTAGATCGAGCTGAGCTAACTGACGATGCAATTGTCAATAATCCACTCCAACAGAATGTCAAACTTTGCTCTACTGATGATGAGTCTCTATCTGATTCTACCCGATATTAATATCTTGTTGGCCAGTTGGTTTATCTGTGCATCTCTCGACCAGATATCTCTCATGCTGTTGGCATTATCAGTTAATTTTTTAGTGCCTCACGTTCTGTATACTATGTACCTTATTACGGATTCTTGGTATCTCCAGGGTACTAGCACTCGCTCTCTTTTGTTTCCTGCTACATCTAAGTTAGAGCTTTGTACATATTCTTGAAAGTACCCTAGAGGGGGGGGGGGTGAATATGGTTATTGCTAATATTATTAGATATCAATGGTGATTAAAATTAATTAACAAATATATCCTAACAATATTGATATTCAATTTGATATATGCAAGGATATATGAATAAGAGTAAATAAACAAGTGATAGTGCGCAAATGACAAGCACAAACACAAGATATGATCACGGAGTTCGGTCCCCACGACCTACGTCTTCGCTTCTCACCTCGAGGAGATCTCCACTATCACAACCGGATTTTCTACGGTCACCCGAATAACGTTTACACCTCACACTACGATTTTTTAGTTTACCAAAAACTTTACAATTTACACTCTTGCAATCACACTTTACACCCTCTAAGTGTTGGTCTCTAGCCCGTGTCTCCCTCAAGTGTTAGGAATTACAACCTACCTCTAGGCATTACCACCTACCCCACTCCTTTTAGGACGACCTCGTCTCTCACCACACACTTCTCTCGGTGTATAAGTGTATTACAAAATGTATCTCACAATTAGGCTCAACAACAATAAAATGTTCTCTACAATAGGTGAGAACTCAATGTAAGTTTAATCTCACAAATCATAATCCCACAACCCAATATATGATCTATGAAATCCTACAAGCTCAAATAGGGTGTGTTTGATAATACGAGTATAAACAAACTCAATTAACAAACTAGCAATAAATGATAATATGAAAATAAAAACAAATTGCTAGAGAAAAGAGTTAGGAAAACTTCTCTATGAACACAGTAGAGGATGAAGAAGATTGATGATGAATTCCTCAATTAAAAATGCAAACTTCCTCTTTTGTAAACAAAACACCAAACTCAAACTTGAGAATAAACAAACTTTTAAACACTTAAACCTCTTGTTAAAAAAACCCTCTTGGATGAATGTTCTGATGAGAACAATAGAGGTTTATATAGGATAAAAAACCAAGGCACAAAACCCAAGCAAAACCAGCAAAAATGATAAAATAACAAATGCTAGAAATATAGCTGTTTGTGCTGGTCAGTCGACTGACGGGATGCATTAGTCGACTGATGAGCTGACCGTTGTATTCATTTTTTAGCTCATCAGTCGACTGACGATCTTTATCAGTCAACTGATGGATCATCAGTCGACTGGTCAATCGACCGAAACAAAACAGAAACTATTTGATAATTGCAAGCATTTTCGTCAGTCGATTGATCAGCTGACTGATGTCATCAGTCGACTGACCAGTTGATTGATAACAGAATATCAGCATGAATCGATTTTTGAAATGAGTTTCAAGGCTCTATAAAAAATAGCAAATAAATTCTAAAATATATAAAACTTTGGGAAAAGTTTATAATCATGAATATGAACATGTTGGAAAAAAAATTTTCAAATTGCTCTTACCATTTGTGAAAACTCAGAAATATTCAAAAGTGTAAAAATACATGTTTTTCAAATATGTTGATTTTGACATTTTAGCTTAAATCAAGTTCTGAAAATTTGTGTAAAGTTTTTATGGACATAATAAAAGATGTAAACAAGGTTTGTATAGTCCAAAACATATTTGAATGTATTTTGCATAAAAACACCTATTTTCATGAAAATTCACAAATGTAATGTGTGTGTATATTTGAGCTTATAGAATTAACACACATAATATAATCCTATACTAAGTATACCAGAAAAGAATATTCTGAAGCTTGGACTAGGATTGATTGACTTGATATGCATAGCTTCAATATATCATGTTTAGCTCGATTTCCTATATATACTAAACAACACAAAACAAAACACTGAAAACACTATTAGTTGTAAATTGTTTGTTAAATCATTATCAAAACAAGAGGACCCAACAATCTTCCCCTATTTGATGATGGTAAACAATTTACCAATATGCATAAAAAGTCAAGAAACCAATTAAAAATAAATACTATATACTCATAATTTTCTCCCCCTTTGCCAACATCAAAAATAGGGAAAAAATAACATAACGAGAGCTAGAGGCTCCCCCTACATATAAGCACATGTGAGATATATAAAAAATAGGGATTCTCCCCCTATTTAAAAGACTGTAAGAATGGTTAGCCACAAAGCATGAATAGATATAGGTTGTAAGCAAGAGTGCAAAGTGAATATATATAAACACAACCATATCTACACATTTTACATTTCATCACAAGAGGCATAAGGAGCTGAACATGAGATATATAAGGAAAATTTAGAATTTACAACACTCACATGATCAAACACCAACCAAGCTTACACAAAACAAAACAACTTAAACAACCAAAACAACTAAACATTTAAGTGCCATACAAACACAAATAAAACTTCATAACAAAAGTCACTACTGTTGGCCTCTTTGTTTTGATGATGTTTAACAAACAATTTACATCAAAATGTTTTTCAAACCATAAAACAAGTATATAACAACAAACAAAAAATTACTATGGGAGAGTAAATGCAATAAAAAAGAACTTAACACAACTCCCCCTATCAAAATGCCATAAAGAATATATGCAATAAAAATCATGGCAACCATGTGAGTGAGCATAAATGTAAGATATGCTAAACACAACTCACATACAAAGATAGACCAAGTGAACACACATACATGTATCATGAAGATAAAGTGTCATAATAGTCTAAAATATAAATATATATCAATATGTATGAAAACTCATGAAAACCAAAAATTTATTCATTGAAAGAAATCATGAGAATTCATGAATCCATGAATGCTAATAAACGATACCAAAAGGCAATTCAAGTGAAAGTTCGTGGAAAACATTGTTGGCCTTTTGTTTTGATGATGTTTTAACAAACAATTTACTACTAATGTTGTTTGTCTAGTGTTTGTGTTTTCCTATTTATTGTAGACAAACAATAAGTTGGAGGATGGATGGAATTGAGCTTCAACGATCATATCCGTTGGAGGATGGATGAAATCTAGCATTCACGATCAAATCCAATGGAGGTTGGCGGAATAGTGGAGTGAAGCTACGCAATTCAAGTTAAAGATTCAAGTTCAAGCTTCATCCGCAAGTGTACCAAGTCGAGCTTATTGAAGACCTATAGCTTGGGTAATCTAGTTTAGGAGTTATATATTATGTGTGTTAAGTACTTTAAGCTCAATCATATACACACACATTTTATTGGTTTCTATGTACACACACACACACACACACACACACACACACATCTTGGTTTTTGGTTTTATCCACAAACAAAGTTTTTACAAACAAATTCCAAAAATTATTTATACATGTTCGGTTTCTATGTGGATAAGTTATTTTGATTTAATTTCATAGATATGAAACAAATGTATATTCATATACATACTCATATGTTTCATATTCTATTATATTTGTAAAAATATTGTATTCATTGTTTATAGACTTCATAACAATAGTTTATATCTTTTTTTTAAGTCTATAAAACCAGTTTATAGAGTTTCAAAACATGGTTTATGTCCAATGTCAAAAACAAGTGTAAGTGTTTTTTCATTTACATGTTTTGGACTATTTTGTAAAATGAGGATATTTCTCATTTGGGAGATGCTTTTTAAAAAATTAGTTTTTGTAGCATGTGTATTATCATGTCTATAATCATTTTCCAAAGTTTTATATTTTTTTGAATTTGTTTGATATTTTTAAACAGGGTTTCAAAATCAGAAAATAGTTTTCAAACCTGTTTTTTTTCATGTATCAGTTTGCGGTCGACCGTCACGGTCGACCGCCTTGAGTCCAGAGACTCAGAATGTTTTTTGATGGCTCACGGTCGACCGTGACGGTCGACCGGATGAAGTCCAGAGAGTTTTGTGGTCGACCGCCACGGTCGATCCGATGTTTTCCTGAGCCCAGAATTTGCCTCTGAGCTGCTCGCGGTCGACCGTCGATCGCCCAACGGTTATATTTTTTATAGAATCAGATTTCTGATTCTGTGGACTTTTTGGTCTTTTGCTTGGGGGTTTTTGGCTGAGGTTTTGGGTGGCTATATATACCCTCTTGCTCTCATCCTTCATAACCATCTAAAAGAATGTTTTAAAAGAGTTTAACAAGGGTTTAAGCTTGTTTTGAGTTTGTTTAAAAGAGTGTTTAAGAGTTTGTTTGTACAGAGAATTTCACAAGAGCTTGAGGAGATCATCAATCTTGTTTAAGCTTCAATCTACATCTCTCCTCTCTTGATCTATTGAGAAGATTTCTAAACTCTATTTCTAGCTCTTTTATATATTTGATTATCATTGTTATTAAGCTAGAACTATATTGAGTTTAGTTTTGATTTATATCTCTTTGTTCACACACAATCTATTGAGCTTATTGTATTTACATTCATAGTATAATTTGGGGTTGTGGGTTTGTGACTAAGAGTTGTGCTTAATTGAGTTCTCGTCCATTGAAGAAAACAACCATTATTGTACTTGTGAGCCTAATTGTGTAGATCACTTTGTAATACACTTGTACACCGAGAGGAGTGTGTGGTGAGAAACGGGGTCGTCCTAAGAGGAGTGCAGTAGGTGTTTATGCCCAGAGGTAGGTTGTAATTTATAACACTTGAGGGAGACACGGACTAGAGACCAACACTTGTGAGGGCGTAAAGTGGGATTACAAGAGTGTGTGATTGTAAAGTTTTCGGTTAGCTAGAAAACCGAATTGTGAGGTGTAAACGTTATTCGGGTGAGCGTAGAAAACCCGAATGTGATAGTGGAGATCTCCTCGAGGTGAGGAGCGGAGACGTAGGTCGTGGGGACCAAACTCCGTAATCATATCATTTATTTATGATTGCATTGGTGCACTTATCTTTATGTTTATATCTTATTTCGCCTTTGTATATTGCTTGTTGTTTATATTCCCCACTATCTAGTTTAGATTATTTACCCTTGTGTTGTTTGTATATCCTCGCATATATCTCATAGTATATCTCATTGTTAGGATATTTCCCTTTGTTCATATTGCATATTCTTGCTCATAACATATTGTATATCTATATTGCAAGAATAATTTATTAATAAGTTTTAATTGGAATAAAATCGGATTAGATTAGCATAAGACCCTAATCACCTCCTCTAGGGTCTAATAAACATAAGATATTATTTTGATGATGAAATGATCAAGAAAATATTTGAGTTCAAAAGATTAAGCGTACTCAAATCATTTCTTATAAAATAATCTTTTGGCAAAAAGGTAAACATGTCAAAATAATATCAAACAATTTTGTGTTTAATCCATAAGGATCAAGGAAAATTATGCTTAGGATAACACAAATTATAGTAAACATGTTTCAACCCATATGAAAACCCGGTAAACATGAATCAAAGAATCAATACATGCACGTAAAAATATGATTGATCAAAGAATGAAATCTTCTATGTAAAATTTGATCAATCTACACAAGCAATACTTTATAAAGCACGATAAGATGATCCATAAGCTCAAACACATAAATATAATCAAGAAAGTGTTTATAAAGATCCTATAAACACAAACACATTGTTTAAACCAAACAAAATTGAAAACAATGTATAATACCAAAACTGATGTTTTTTAAATTATATTAATAAAAATTATATCAATTCATAAAAGATGAAAATATGAAAATCTATGAAAGAGAATCATGAAAAAAAACGAATGATAACTTTTCAAATCAAATACCAATTATAAAATTGTTTTCACTTTTGTTTATAAAACTCAAATAGAAGTCATCTTTAAGAACACGAAACACTTAAAAAATGTTCTTAAAGAAAATTAAACATGTTTTGGTATCCAATTACTCTTGGTACCTAAGATTTTAGGGACATGACCCCTATCATTTAAGCTTAAAGCCCTAGGGTTATGATCTCTTTTGGGCACATTTTGTGCACGGATCCGGTCATCGCAATAATTATGCAAATGACTCATTCGATTGCAATAAGTGCAATGAAGAGGATGCATTTGTTTATGTTGACCATGTGGGTGTACACGTGGAACATTTGCAAACAAAAGTGAATTATTTGAAGCTTTTTATAAATGCGAAACCTTTTTAAACAATGGTCTATTTGGAATATTTTGCAACTTAGAAGATTTTTGTAAATCATAATAAAATTTTGCAAGATGTCCAAATCTACCACAAATATTACACTTAAACACATTTGGTTCTATAGAAATATTTGGTAAAAGTGAATTTCTTTTTAAATCAAAACAATGCTTGGCCAATGATCAAAACGACCACAATATTCACATTTATACACATGAGCATGTTTATGGTTATCACTATGTGTGTGTGCATGTGTATGAGATGAAGAAGATTAATGGGATGCACAAACATGATTAGGCTTGTTAGGCTTTTGTGTATTATAACAAAATTTAGCAATATGGTCTTTACGGTCGCAAATTGAATACTTGTAAATTTTGTTATACTTGTGTGCATAGTGTATAGGTTTCTTAGAAACATTTTTGTGGGGCTTTGCACACAAGTCCATAAGCTTGTTGTTATTAACAATGCAAGTTTTTAATGTTGAATCTAAAGTGGATATTCTATTTCTAACTTGATTCAACTCATCATTTTTTTACATAAGCATTGTTATTAGAAGTAGAACATGCATGATCAATTTTGAAAGAAGTAAGCTCTTTTCTAATATTCTCAACTTCTAATATCGCATCATATTTAGCATGAAACAAACTAGCATTTTTCAATTATAATTTTTTATTGTATTCTTTAAGATTTATATTTTTATTTGCATAATGAGATCAAACTTAGTAGCTAGTGTTTTATGAGAGGATTTTATTTCGACATGCTTGATTTTTAAGTTAATGTAGCTACGTTGCGATTTCTTATAATCATGCATCAATAATTTATAGCCATGTGCGAGTTCATCAATAGTAAGATCATTTTTGTTATCGGACTCGCATATCTCACTAGGGCTATCGCCTAGTGGCCGTGTGCATGAAGAGGCTCCATGTGAACTTGAAGAGGGAACCGCCAAAGATCGTCGGATCGCCTCCAAGTTTTCTTGATGTGCTTCAAATAATTTCCAAATTGTGTAAGCACTATCAAAATGAGCAAGTTCGTTAGAAATACATAGACCAAAAGCTTTACGCATAAATTCTAACACTAACTTGTTCATAGTAAATATTTTCTTATCATGTTTGCTCCACTCGGATTTCTCCGAAGTGGGCACAATATATGCATTGTCAATAACTTTTCATAAATCTATATTTCTAGATTCAACAAAAATTTTGAATCTACAACATCATTGTTCATAAGGGAAGTTACTATATCTAGGAGCAACATTTATATCGTAGCCTACACCGAACATATCCATAATATATGAGCAAACGAATTAAATAATATCAAAACAAGATTAGTAATAATATTAAAGCTTGGACCGTTAACTCAAGGTGGTTAAACCTTAAATCAAGGAGCACCAAGCTCTGATACTAATTGAAAGTACCCTAGAGGGGGGTGAATATGGTTATTGCTAATCTTATTAGATATTGATGGTGACTAAAATTAATTAACAAATATATCCTAATAATATTGATATTCAATTTGATATATGCAAGGATATATGAACAAGAGTAAATAAACAAGTGATAGTGCGCAAATGACAAACACAAACACAAGATATGATCACGGAGTTCAGTCCCCACGACCTACGTCTCCGCTCCTCACCTCGAGGAGATCTTCACTATCACAACCAAGTTTTCTATGCTCACCCGAATAACGTTTACACCTCACACTACGATTTTCTAGTTCACCGAAAACTTTACAATTCACACTCTTGCAATCACACTTTCTACCATCTAAGTGATGGTCTCTAGACCGTGTCTCCCTCAAGTGTTAGAAATTATAACCTACCTATAGCCATTACCACCTACTCCACACCTCTTGGGACGTCCCCGTCGCTAATCACACATTTCTCTCGGTGTACACGTGTATTACAAAGTGCATCTCACAATTAGGTTCAACAATAATAAAATGTTCTCTATAATAGGTGAGAAATCAATATAAGCTTAATCTCACAAATCACAATCCCACAACCCAATATATGATGTATGAAATCCTACAAGCTCAAATAGGGTATGTATGATAATATGAGTATAAACAAATTCTAACTCAATTAACAAACTAGCAATAAATGATAATATGAAAATAAAAAATAAATTGCTAGAGAAAAGAGTTAGGAAAACTTCTCTATGAACACAGTAGAGGATGAAAAAGATTGAGGATGAATTCCTCAATTGAAAATGCAAGCTTCCTCTTTTGTAAACAAAACACCAAACTCAAACTTGAGAAGAAACAAACTTTTAAAGACTTAAAACTCTTGTTAAAAACCCACTTGGATGAATTTTCTGATGAGAACAATAGGGGTTTATATAGGATGAAAAACCAAGGTACAAAACCCAAGCAAAACTAGCAAAAACGATAAAATAACAAAGGCTGGAAATATAGTCGTTGGAGCTGGTCAGTCGACTGACGGGATGCATCAGTCGACTGATGAGCTGACCGTTGTATTCATTTTCTAGCTTATCAGTCGACTGACGATCTTTATCAGTCGACTGATGGATCATTAGTCGACTGGTCAGTCGACCGAAACAAAATAAAAACTATTTGATGATTGCAGACACTTTCGTCAGTCGACTAATATCATTTGTCGACTGATAACAGAATATCAGCTTGAATCGATTTTTAAAATGAGTTTGAAGGCTCTATAAAAAATAGCAAATAAATTCTAAAAAATATAAAACTTTGGAAAAAATTTATAATCATGAATATGAGCATGTTGGAAAAAGAATTTTTTAAATTACTTTTACCATTTGTGAAAACTTAGAAATATTCAAAAGTGTAAAAATACACGTTTTTCAAATATGTTGATTTTGACATTTTAACTTAAATCAAGTTCTGAAAATTTGTGTAAAGTTTTTATGGACATAATAAAAGATGTAAACAAGGTTTGTATAGTCCAAAACATATGTGAATGTATTTTGCATGAAAACACCTATTTTCATGAAAATTCACAAATGTAATGTGTGTGTATATTTGAGCTTATAGAATTAACACACATAATATAATCCTATACTAAGTATATCAGAAAAGAATTTTCTGAAGCTTGGACTAGGATTGATTGACTTGATATGCTTAGCTTCAATATATATTGTTTAGCTCGATTTCCTGTATATACTAAACACCACAAAAAAAACACTGAAAACACTATTAGTTGTAAATTATTTGTTAAATCATTATCAAAACAAGAGGACCCAACAATTCTGATGCTGATTGGGCTGGTGATTCCACTACCAGAAAATCTACCACATGCTATTGTATATTTTTTGATGATTCCCTTATTTCCTGGTGGAGTAAGAAACAAGATGTGATTGCTCTTTTCAGTACCGAGGCAGAGTATCGTGCAATGTCCACAACAGCTAAAAATATTATTCATCTTCGTCGTCTTCTCAGTAATTTCAGTATTTCTGCTACGACTCCTACTCCTCTCCACTGTGATAATAAGAGTGTCATCCAGATTGCTAATAATTCAGTATTTCATGAGAGGACCAAACATCTTGATCGACACACATTTTATCCGTCAACAAGTTATCAAGGACAAGACAATTCTACTTCCTCATGTCTCATCCGCTAACAAGCTTGCAGATTTCTTCACAAAGGCCTTACATGTTCATGGATTCTAGTTTCTTGTACGCAAACTCACTTTGTTTGATTCAACATGAGTTTGAGGGGGCCTGTTGATAATAATGTATTGTAGTGGGTTTTAGTCCCACGTTGGTTGTGAGAACACCCCTCACCCTCCTCTACTTGTATAATTATATGTGTACACTCATTATTCAACTCAAGGGAAATTTACCCAAGACTCTATCTCTCTTACTTTAACAGTAATAAAAGGTATTTGGCTCATTTCATTCTTTGATTTATGGTAAGAGTTGGTAGCTAAGATGATAAACAAGAAGCTAGAATTTTTTTAGATGACACATAAGAAACTATACTCTTGGAATTAGGACGAATATACTATCTGAACAGCATGTAGCGAATCCTAATCATAAAAGTTTCTCTTTTCGATGATTCTTCTCATTCGTTAGTAATTATTTTACATATTTCATAAGGTTTGAAGTTTGAGGATAAGGTTTGGAGCTTGGATTTGATAATATTAGAGTAGCTTTGAATGATTGTTATATGGTCAAAGTCTAATTAGGGAAGCCTAATGATAGTTTAGTTGGGAAAATTAGCAGAATCAAGATATGGTCTATTGTTATAATATTGCTATGGTTTGGCAGTTAACTTATAGAAAATTGGTAATAGTAGTGAGAATCATGGTATTGTGAGCCACATCATGTGCATCTGTCATTGTTGCCCACTGTGGAAGTATGTCAATGTTTTGTAATTGGGTGCAAATTTGACCAAGGCATTAACTCCCGCGTATTTATATATTAATAATGCCGTGAACATTAATTAGCAATGAATATATTACAACTAGGTGTTAATTATAAGTCTACAGCACATAGAGACACCAATGATCCAAAATATCTCACTATTTGAAGCAACTATGAATCTATGATAGAAGATATTCTTTGTATAAGCAATGACTTTATTTAAGGGTAAATTACACTTAGATTTCCTCTTGTTTATCCAATGATGTGTGAAGATATTCTTTGTATAAGCAATGACTTTATTTAAGGGTAAATTACACTTAGATTTCCTCTTGTTTATCCAATGATGTGCGTAAATATCCTCAGTTGTAGATGATCGCACTTAAATACCTTTAAGTTCATAAAAGTTGCAATTAGTATGCTCGGTTATACAAAAATGAGAATTTTCCTCTGAAAATTCTCACATGCTATTTTTAAAACATTTCAGCCCTTACTTTTTTGTTAAATCTATTATTAAATCTACCGAAATTCTATTTTAAGTTTTTTTCTGCCTTTTATATGTATTCAGCATGAATCTACACTGTTAACTTTCACATAATCCCCCAAGATTTTGGGCCATTTCCCAAGAAACCTTGCAACATTAGCACTGTCAGTAATGAACCATAATCTCCATGGAGGGTTAGCTATAGTTTAAGATAACTACGTAATGACTTCTTGACCATAATAATGTCCCTTAAATTTGATGGGTTTGGACAAGGAAATCATCTTAAAAATTTTATTTGAATTTTCGTAATTTTCTAATGTTAGAAGTAAAATTTAGTAGAGAATATATAACATTTTAATTTTTATAAACATGAGAAAGAAAGTATGATGCAGGAGATCAAGTAATGGACGAGACGAAATCAATTAATGGACGAGACGAGATGAGATCAAGTAATGGACGAGATGAAGGAATAGGCGAACGAGACGACGTCAGCGGACAGGACGACATCAGCGGACGAGACGAGTTCTCAACTCGACGCAAGCCAGATGAGACGAGTAGACGATTCGAGGCGACATGACGAGACGACATGTCCAGTCAACACGAAAGGCGGTACTAATCGACACGCCTCGTGTTGACTCGAATGAAATGAAATAACATATCCAGTCGATACGAAAGGCGATGCTAATCGACACGCCTCATGTCGACTCGAACAGCAGATTAGGAAAGATTCGTTTTTTGTTATTTTTTAAATTCTGACTTTCTTTTTTGATTAGGGTTAGGATAGACTTAGTTGGCTATAAACATTAGTTCCTTTTGTAAATCGAAGAATTAACTTTTCAATTATTCAATCAAGAGAATTCTTCTCCATTGTTTTCTTTCTCAAGTTTAAGAAACTTCAGGCTTGTGGATCCAAGCTCGTGAATTACCTATTATTATCAGGGCTCGTCGGTATCGGAGCGATATCCGATCGGCCTCCCCGTTTCTACGTCTGCGTCAAGTGGTATCAGAGCTTCAGCTTCAACATCCTCGACAATGGAAGGTGACGGCGAGAAGGAACTTTCTCTACATGATCTTTCTGTGAGAATGGATTCTATGGATGGGAGATTTGGTATGTTGGAGGCGTTTCTTCAGAACCTTCAACAAGCCATTGAAGGACTTACCCTTCACCTCAACACGAGAATAATTTCGCCGGCAGTCTTCACCTAGGCGGACCCGGAGTTAGGAGACCTCGACATCCACCCTCGTATAATCATCAACCCCCTCTAGTTCATTCCCCGCCAAATCAACCACGTCCAAACCAACCCCCTCCATATCAACCCCCTTCGCATCAACCTCCTCAATATCAACCCCCTCCACTCCTTCGACGACTTCCCAATCAAACCCTTCCCCATGATGATTACAGTGACGACGGAACGGACTATGATCACCAATTTGAAGGGCCATGATATGATAATGTTTCGAGTGAAGAGGAAGGAGATCGACCTTATGGTAGAGGTCAGGGTAGAGGCTACAGCCCTCGTCACAACTACTACCGACAAGGCCGATATCATCAGGACCAAGACTATCTGATGAAAGTAGAGCTTCCTTCCTTCGGAGGAAATCTAGACATAGAGGCTTTCTTGGATTGATTCTATGAAGTGGAGAAGTTCTTTAAGATGACTAATGTGCCCGAAGCAAACCAAGTGAAGTTTGTAGCATATCGTCTCAAAGGAGGAGCCGCGGCATGGTGGGATCAAACTCAAAACACTAGGAGATGACAAGGCAAGCAACCGGTGTGGGTTTGGCGTCGCATGAAGCAACTACTATGGACAAGATTTCTACTACCCGACTATCAACAAATCCTTTACAACCAGTTCGAGCAATACCGTCAAGGAGTCGGATCAGTAAGCATCTATACCGAAGAGTTCTTATGTCTTACTTCTCGTTGCGATTTGTCTATGAGCGAGAAACAACTCGCAGCCAAATATATTAGTGGTTTGAAGTATTCGATTCAAGAGAAGGTGACCATCCATAATGTGTACTCTATGGACGAAGCCCATGATATGGCTCTAAAGACGGAAAGATTGGCCTCAAAGACACCACCTTTCAGGCAAACCGGTCAGGAAAGTTTGGCTGAGAAGGTTAGAGGTAAGACGGAAGGGCCAAGGATGACTGATCAGTCTAATCCTCCATGATCAGCCGAGCTGTCGACAAATCAACCACTACCCCAGACAACTCAATCAAATCAGTATGCCAAGTCGACCATAGGGAAGTGTTTCCGATGTCTCCAACCAGGGCATAAGTCCAACGAGTGCCTGCAGCGGCAGAAAGTCAATCTTGGGACTATGAAGAAGTTGAGGATGGGCACAGAACATCTGAAGAAGAGTACGAGGAAGAGGTTGCCAAGGTTGAGGGCGACAATGTGTCATGTGTTGTTCAACGATATTTGTGCGCTCAGAAGACACCAGACTCATCACAATGGCATCAAATTTTCTTTTCTGGGTGTTCAGTTAATAACAAGGTGTGCACCCTCATCATTGACAATGGAAGCTGTGAGAATATTATGTCAAAGGCCTTGGTGGATCACTGAAACTACCGACAGGGACAAAGCCTGTGCCTTATACCATAGGATGGATCAAAAAGGGTCCCTCCGTGAAGGTGACCGAGTTGTGTCACATGCCATTATCACTGGGAAAGACTTATAATGACTCTGTTACTTGTGATGTTGTGGATATAAATGTGTGTCATGTCTTGTTAGGGCGACTGTGGCAGTATGATGTTGATGCTAAGCATCGCGGCAAGAAGAACGAGTACTCTTTTGAATGAATGAATAAGAAGATCATCCTACTACCTATTCCACCCTCTCTAAAGAACCCCAAGGATCAAAAGTCCAAACATATATCTCTATGTAACAAGAGTGGGTTTCTGATCGAGTCAAAGAAGTTAAAGCAGAGGTTTGCCTTAGTTATGAAGGAGGAAGTAAAGACATCCATTGAGGTCCCAGGCAAGATGAAGTCGCTTCTTAAGGAGTTCGAAGTGTTGATTCCTGAAGAGCTGCCAGAGGGTCTTCCTTCCTTGAGGGATATTCAGCACCACAATGATTTCATTCCAAGGTCAGTCACTTCCTAACCTTCCACATTATCGCATGAATCTACAGGAAAAGAAGGTTTTACAGGACATCATTGAGGACCTTATTAAGAAAGGCCATATCTAAGAGAGTATGAGTCCATGCGCAGTTACAACACTGTTGACACTAAAAAAGGATGACAATTGGCGGATGTGTGTGGATAGTAGGACCATTAACAAGATTACAATTCGCTACAGGTTTGCAATCCCTCGGCTAGACGACATGTTAGATCAGTTAGGGGGCGCGAGCGTCTTTTCGAAGGTTGACTTGAGGAGTGGATATAATCAAATCCGAATCGGACCCGGCGACGAGTGGAAGACCGTATTCAAGAGTAGTGAGGGACTCTATGAATGGTTAGTGATGCCTTTTGGGTTGTCGAATGCTCCAAGCACCTTTATGCGTTTGATGAACCAAATTCTGAAGCCTTTCTTGGGAAGGTTTGTAGTGGTCTATTTTGATGACGTTCTCATCTATAGTCAGGATGAGCAGGAACATATGTTGCATCTCTGAGAGGTCTTCCAAGTGCTAAAGGAGAATGAGCTTTACATCAACCTTAAGAAGTGTATGTTCTTGACGACTCAACTTGTGTTCTTGGGATTCGTGGTGAGCTCGCAAGGAATTCAGGTCGACGAAGATAAAGTCAAGACAATCAAGGATGGGCCGACTCCAAAAAGTGCTACAAAAGTAAGAAGCTTTCATGGATTAGCATCTTTTTATAGGCGTTTCATTCACAACTTCAGTTCTATAGTTGCTCGCTTGACGGATTGCTTGAAGAAGAAGAGTATGTTCGAGTGAACTGATGAAGCAAATGCAGCCTTTGCCCTTATCAAGTAGAAGATTACTATTGCACCTATATTGGCATTTTTGGATTTCGACAAACTCTTTGAGCTTGAGTATGACGCATGTGGTGTGGGTATTGGAGCAGTCCTCTCTCAAGAGAAGCGTCCCATTGTTTTCTTGAGCGAGAAGTTGAATGAAGCTCAGCAAAAGTAGAGTAATTATGAGTAGGAATTATATGATGTTTATCGTTCTTTGAAGACTTGGGAGAGATACCTCATGCGTATTTTTTCAAGAGAAGCGTCCCATTGTTTTCTTGAGCGAGAAGTTGAATGAAGCTCAGCAAGACGTCGGACGCACCACATGTTGCACGGCTATTTTTTCAGGAAGTGGTTCGACTACATGGTTTTCCTAGTTCGATTGTTTCGGATGGGGATACTAAGTTCTTGGTGATTTTTTGGACTACTTTATGGCGGCGATTTGATACTTCATTGAAGTATTATAGTACAGTCCACCCTCAAACGGATGGTCAAACGGAAGTGGTCAATCGAACTTTGAGAAATTTGATTCGATGCATATGTGGAGAGAAGCCAAAAATGTGGGATCAAGCTATACCTCAAGCTGAGTTCGCGTACAACATGACTATTCATAGTTCCACATGTATGTCTCATTTTTCTATTGTTTACAGGAAGACACTTCATCATCTTCAAGACTTGGTGAAACTACCAACAAGTGACAAGTTCAGCGAAGCAGCAAGTTCTATGGCGGAGAACGCTCTCAGCATTCAAGAGGAAGTGCGTGCAAAGCTTAAGAAAACCAATGCAAAATTCAAGGCACGAGTGGACAAGATGAGGCGACTCAAGGTGTTCAATGAAGGAGATATGGTGGTGTACCTGCGGAAGGAAAGGACGTCGGTTGGAACATATAGCAAGCTTAAGCCGAAATGATGTGGACTATTCAATATTCTCAAAAAGATCAATGGCAATGCATATCTAGTGGATCTTCCAGACGGAGTGGCTATGTCGAAGATATTTAACGTGGCTGACCTTTCTGATTATCATCCTTCAATTGAGCTGTATTCAAGTGATACGAACTCGAGGACGAGTTCTTCCGAAGAAGGAGGGACTGATGCAGGAGATCAAGTAATATATGAGACGAAATCAATTTATGGACGAGCCGAGACGAGATCAAGTAATGGACTAGACGAAGGAACAGGCGGACGAGACGACGTTGATGGACGTGACGACATCAGCGGACGAGACGAGTTCTCAACTCGACTCAAGCCAGATGAGACGAGTTGACGATTCTGTTGGCCTTCTTGTTTTGATGATATTTAACAAACAATTTACTTCTAATGTTGTTTGTCTAGTGTTTATGTTTTCGCATTTATTTTAGGCAAACAACGAGTTGGAGGATGGATGGATTGCGCCATAACGATCATATCCAATGGAGGTTGGAGGAATTGTAGAGTGAAGCAACGTACAATTCAAGTTAAAGATCAAGTTTAAGATTCATCCGCAAAGTGTACTAAGTCAAGCTTAATTGAAGATCAAGATCATAGCATGGGTAATCTAGTTTAGTTTTTATATTATGTGTGTTAGATACTCTAAGCTCAATATCATATACACTCACGTATTTGGTTTCTATGTATATATATAGTTATATATATACATCCATGGTTTTGGTTTTCATGTTTATAAATATGAGATTACATATTTCATATTTATTATTGTGATTTGGTTTATCTACTTAGATATGAAACAAATATATTTTCATATACACACTCATATGTTTTATTTTCTATTGTATTTGTGAAAATGTTGTATTCTTAGTTTTTGGACTTAACAATAATCATATACATATTTTATTAAGTCTATATAATCATTGTGCAAAGTTTCAAAACATGGTTTAGCCAAAATGTCAAAATTCATATGTTTACATTTTCGTGTTTTGGACTATTTTGTAAAATGATGATATTTTTCATTTGGGAAGTTCTTTGGAATTTATTATTATGTCTACAATCATTCCCCAAAGTTTTACATTTTTTGGAATTTATTTGATATTTTTAAACAGTGTTTTAAAATCAGAAAAATAGTTTTCAGAACCAGTTTTCTGTAGTATCAGTTATCGGTTGACCGCACCGGTCAACCGCTCATATGTTCAGTCGACAGTGGGCAGCAGAGAGTTTGTCGGTCGACCGGTGCGGTCGACCGAGAGCTCGAAATTTCCATCAGTCGACCGCACCGGTCAACCGAGGAAGTTCTGCTTGTATTCTCAGTTTCAGATCTGGATCGCGGTCGACCGTGAATTTTTTCGGTCGACCGCCGCTCTGTCAGTTCTCTTTCCAACGGCTATTTTTGTTACCATTGCTGGGGCTGTTTTTGTCATTCTGTTTGGGGTGTATGGCTGAGGT
>BQKN01065152.1:124782-193368 GCA_022839385.1 Asparagus kiusianus
TACTGATAAAACCTGGCCCAGTTGTAGCTGTTTTTGAGGCGTTATGTCTTATTACGGGGTTGGGTGGATTACTTGTGGGACATGCCCCACTATGTTGGGGGTCTTGTCAAAGTTTGGAAATTAATCCCGTAATCATACATAACCCCTCAAAATCATATGCAACTGGGCAAGGTTTTATCAATAATAATAAGATGTGATTAACAAGTAACATCGTCACACTCACAGCTACAAGTCAGAGATAGGTGTTATCAATAATAATATATTGAAGATTTAATCATAAAATCATATAACTCTTATCAAATGTCAAATTTATAAGACTCGTCTAAAAATACTAAAATGAACAACAACAAAAAAACCCCATGTTATCATAAGATAACATGGAGTCTAGCGGACCTTGTCAAATGTCCAATATATATGATTCATCTAAAGCCCATTATTCACTGGTTTTAGCTCACGAACAAGCCATGGAAAATTTTCTGCAACCTCATCATCAACGATAAAAATCTTGCGCGCGTCGCTTGCAAAATTTCTCATTCGCCAAGTCCCGCGCAGCTCTCCATTAAATTAGATCGTCTCGATTATTCGAAAATCCTCCATCACCACAAACAAATCAGTAATGATCAAACAAAGCTCAAATGTCTTATGACTCAAAACTCTCAATAATTAAACCACGTCTCCACCAAACCAAACCCGTTCTACCCTCAAAATCTCATCTTCGTTCTTGCTCGAATTTTCAAATCCAAGTATCCAAAACGAACAAAAAAGTAAGGAAAAAAAAAACCAATCGAGATCCACAAGATGCCTTTATTCATTCTCCTCCTATTTATCTTTATCACCTCTTTCTTCTCAACCCACCTCAATCTTTCTTCCCTTAAAATTCTTCCCGTCGTAAGAATGCTGAGAGCAATCAGAGCTTGGCAAGTAGACAAACCATAATAACTAACTATTGTTGGCAGTAGTAAAGTATGTTTAAACCAGGGGATTTGATTGTGCAAGTTGTGTTGGTAGTAGATCAGGGGATTGTACCAAGAGCAATAGATCGGGAGGATGATGAGATCGTTGATTTGAAATTGAGAGGTGGAGTTGAGGGGAGAGAGGGAGGTTGAAAGGAGTCTGAGAGTGAAAAGAGAGGAAGCAGGAGGCTTGCGGTCGAGGTGGGGCCCACATAGAGCAGATCGGCACAAACTAAAGGAATCATACAGAAGAGCATTAAGGTTTATATATGTACATATGATGTGATAAGATACGATATGATATTCATTGATTCTGATATCTCCACACCATTAGACGACTTACCTGATTTAATTAACTTGATACTTTCTCTCAAACGGATTCTTATTCAATTCATATTTTACTAAAATTCACTCGGTACTTTCTCTCTAACAAACTCTTACTTTAATGATGAGGAATGGCTTCTCATAAGAAGCGCATGTTTACGAAAATTGACATGTATATGGATTCAACTTTGAAAGTTTAATGTGATTACTTTTCGACAAAAGTGTTTGGTGAAAAATTTGCAATGGGAAAATAAAAGAATTGAATGTTTTATTCCCTCTAACTGATTTAGAAAAAGAATGTTTACAACTCTCTCAACCTCGAATACAGTTTGAATTTCCTGATTACAGAAGAGAAGAGAATTGATGCGAATTCTCTCCTTTGTTTAAGTCTGGGTTCTTCACGGTAGCGATGAGATGCTTTTCTCGAATGCTCGCGTCGAGTTTGCTTCTCGTTGACAATCTGAACGTCATGTTTCACTAGAATGTGGTTGATTCCTCTTGATTGATGTCGAGGATAACTTACGTGGCAAGTTTGAAAATAACTCTTGACGAGTTTATAAACTCAGAGCGAGTTTGAACTCTGTAACAGAGTTGATTTTGTTAGCCCTTTTGTTTTGATGATGTTTTACAACCACCATTATTGGTACTAATTGCTTGTTGAGTGAAAATATAGTTAATATATATATTAAGCATGTTAGTGCCACAAATGTAGGATTGGATGGAATATGCGCTACAACGATGATATCCAAAGGAGGAGGAGGCATAGTGATGAAGCAACGTTCATTCAAGAACACTAAATGCATAAGAAGCTTCATCAAACTCAAGCTATATCAAGACTCAAAGATTTGTATTCTACGTGAGGATATTAGCTAGTTTTTAATTTCTCTCTAGTGCTAAAATGTAGGCAAGTAGTTTAGATTTTATTTGAAGCTATTGGGATATCACACACACGTTTTCATACTTATAGTTTTGAGCGTTTTCACAAAATATTATTTTTCACAAGTATGAGGACCTATTAGCAAAATTCTTTTTCCAAACAATTTGCTTTTAGTGTCAAAAATATTTTACAGAATTTTATAATTTTTGTAAGTCAATTAAATATTTTACAGAATTTTTAAGAGAGTCAAAATCAGCTTTTCTGTATGTATCAGTTTGCGGTCGACGGCCACGGTCGACCGCACCTGAGTTCATTCGTCAGTGGGCAGTAGAAACTTTCACGGTCGACCGTCACGGTTGACCGTGAGCTTAAGATTTCCCACAATCGACCGTCACGGTCGACCACAGAAGTCTCTGGACTTTTTCTCTGTTTCTGAGCTGTCTCGCGGTCGATCGCGAAAATGATACGGTCGACCGTCGCTCTTTTTCAACGGTCTTTTGGTACAAATCTCTGCGCCAATTATTCCTGGTTTTGGAGGATTTGGGTATGGGTTTAAGCTGCTGTGTTTTCTCCTATTTAAACCCCCCTATACCCCCTTCTTCTTCCTGTCCCAAGCCATTAAAAAACCAGATATTTTTCTTTACTGAGAGCCAAAAATTACAAACCTGTTTTCTGTGTTTTTCCTGTGTTCACATCCCAGCTTCTGTGTAATCTTTCTCCTTGCTATAGGGACATTATAAAGAGAGAGTTTTTACACCATTACTACTGTTGAGAGCTTGATCTTGTAAAAATCAACTGTGTGGGAGTTTGATCTTGTGGTGATCAACTGTGTAGTTGTGAGATCTTATGGAGATCATTGTGTAGAAGAAGTTTCGGCTTTCAAACCGGGTTGTGTAGTGGATTTCTCCTCGAGAGTGGAGAGCGGGGACGTAGGTCAGCGGGCCGAATCTCGTTAACACATCGCGCGTCACTTGGATAACGATTTCTCACCCTATCTCCTTTACATTTGTTGTTCATTTGTGTGGTGTTTTGTTTACCTTATTTTTATTACTCTATTATAGCCTTAAGACCCTAATCAGCCCCCTCTAGGGTCCAACAATTGGTATCAGAGCTTGATCTCTATATTAGTTTTTGGTCTAATCACCTTAGAGAAAAGATCTTATGGAGGTTTCAATGAATGTGCATATGCTAGAGGGACAGTCCACCACTAGACCACCTCTTTTCACCGGTAGTAATTTTGCTTATTGGACGGCTAGGATGAGGATTTACCTTCGTTGCATTGATCTTGACATCCTAGAACTCATAGATAAAAAATATGTAGAAAAATCCAAAGTCGGGACTATGACCGATGGAGAAAGGCACCAAGCCAATCTCAATGCAAAGGCTATGAATGCCTTAATTTGCGGTCTTTCTCCCAATGAGTATAATAAGGTTTCCACGTGTGCAACCGCATACGAAATATGGGTGAAATTGTGTATTACACATGAAGGAACCCCTCAAGTCAAGGAATCCAAAATTAGTGGGCTTATGCATGAATATGAGTTATTTAAGATGCTTCCTAATGAATCTATTGATGCTATGTTTTCTCGCTTTACTAACATAATCAATGAATTGCATGGTCTTGATAAGAAATTAACTATCCAAGAGACGAACTACAAGAGCCTTCGTTCATTGACTCCAATATGGGAACCAAAAGCTAAGGTCATAGAGGAAGCTCATGATCTCACCACTCTAGCTCTCGATGGCCTCATCGGCAAGCTTAAGGTTCATGAGAAGAAGCTAAAGGGAAAGGACAAGGAGGAAGTGCCCCCACAGGAAGTTGAGGAGCCATCACCAAAGATGAAGACCATAGCTCTCAAAGGAGCTAGTGACATCTCCTCATCATCATCGTCGGAGAGTGAAGTTGATTTTTCTAGAGAAGTGGCTCACCTCTCTAGAAGAATTTCTAGACTCATTAAAATGAACAAGAAGTTTAATCCCCGATCTAACAACAAATTTTCTTCACGTGCAGGAAAATGTTTTGAATGCAATGAACCGGGTCATATCGCCAAGGATTGCCCCAAACTCAAGAAGAAATACATGAAGTACAAAAAGAAGAAAGCCATGTATGCCGGATGGGAAGAATCCGAACCAAGTGATTCAGATAGCAATGAAGAAGGAGCTAAACTTGCTCTTCATGATCCCAACATTTGCTTCATGGCCTATGAAAAGGAAGTAGTTTCTGACACCGAAAGTGAATCCTTTTATATGCAATGTGATCTAGCTACGGCTTTAGAGGAATTGATGTTGAGTTTAAAAGAATATCAAAGGAATATTCTTCTTTTAAAAAGTTGCATGCTTCTTGTGATGCCCAACTAGAACAACTACAAACCTCTCTTGCATTAAAAGATGAATTGCTAGGGGATCTTGATTTTAAAAATAAACAATTAAGATCCAAGATTGAAAGACTAGAAATTGAGAGTGGTAGGATTAGACCCACTCATGCTTATGCTAATCATTATCACCATGGTAGAAATATATTTCATAGATCTTATGCTCCTACACACAAGAGAAATTTTGTGTGCACATATTGTATGAAACATGGTCATATTTCTACTCATTGTAGGATCAAAGATAATCATGATTTTTATGGCATAACATGCGTACCCAAAGGTACCAAGCTAACTAACCACCAAGGACCCAAGATTTGGGTACCTAAAGTTACTACACCTTCATCTCTTGTAGGGAACATCACGGCAACGATGTAGAGAGATATGGTACTTTGATAGTGGTTGCTCACATTACATGACGGGCAACAAAGAGCTATTTGCAATCCTATCAAGGATTGAAGGAGGTAGCGTCTCCTTCGGTGGTGGAGAGAAAGGTAAAATCATTGGTATTAGATGTATTGGTGAGACACCCTCTCCCGTTATAGAAGATATTTATTTGGTTAATGGCTTGAATCATAATCTTCTTAGCATTAGCCAATTGAGTGATAAAGGTTTTGATATTTCCTTTAAACTGGACAAATGCATTATTAGTATGAATGGAAAAATTATTTTTGTTGCCAATCGAAAATCTAATGTGTATATTTTTGAGATGAATGAATTAGTGAATCACGATGTGAAGTGCTTTGCGGCAATTGATGAAAACCCTTGGATTTGACATAAAAGGCTTGGACATGCAAACATAGAATTGATATCTAAATTGTCCAAGAGGAATCTTGTTAAAGAGTTACCAAACTTGCATTTCATCAAAGATACCATATGCGAAGATTGTGCTAAAGGTAAACAAACTAAGTCTACCTTCAAATCCATCAATGAGGTATCAACTTCTAAACCCTTGCAATTACTTCATCTTGATTTATTTGGCCCTATACGTGTTACCTCTCTTGGAGGCAAACACTATGTTTTTATTATCATTGATGATTTTTCTCGTTTTACATGGAAAAAAATTCTTGCTAGTAAAGATGAATGTTTTGATGAATTTTTAAATCATGTTAAGAGAATTAAAAATGAAAAAGATTTGAAAGTTGTTAAAATAAGAAGTGATCATGGTGGTGAATTTTAAAATATCTCTTTTTATGATTTTTGTGCGCATCGTGGTATAACTCATGTGTTTTTCGCTCCGAGAACACCGCAACAAAATTGTATTGTTGAACGGAAAAATCGAACCATACAAGAGATGTCACGAACTATGTTAAACTCTTTTGATTTGCCTAAATATTTTTGGGCGGAAGCCGTCAATACGGCTTACCATGTTTTAAATCGTGTTTTGATTAGACCAAAGTTTAAGAAAACTCCTTATGAACTATTTTATGGAAAAACTCCATTTATTGGTTATTTTCGTATCTTTGGTTGTAAATGTTTTATTTTAAATACAAAAGATCACCATGATAAATTTGATTCTAAAATTAATGTTGGCATTTTCTTAGGGTATGCACCTCGAAGTAAGGCTTATAGGGTCTTCAACAAACGAACTCTTGTTGTTGAAGAATCTATAAACGTTACTTTTGATGAGACTAATATTGGTTCACAAGTTATTCTGCCTAGGAAAGATGATGATGATGTTGAGGGAGGATGGGAACTTTTGCAACCTATAAATATACCCTCAATAGAAGCGCAAAAAGATGTGGAAAGCACCAACTCTCATGTACAAGAAAAACTCCCCAAAGCATGGAAATTCGTATCAAATCATCCAAAGGAGTAAATTATTAGGAGTCCTTCACAAGGGGTTGTTACTCGCTCAAAGGCTTTGAGTGAGTGTGGTAATATTGCTTTTCTATCTCAATTAGAACCTAAGAAGGTTAATGATGCTTTAAATGATGAATTTTGGGTTTTAGCTATGCATGATGAACTAAACAATTTTTGAAAAAATGATGTTTGGAAACTAGTTCCTAGACCTAACAATGCTAGTGTTATTGGGACAAAATGGGTTTTTAGAAACAAGCTTGATGAACATGGCATTGTTATTAGAAATAAAGCTCATTTAGTTGCCCAATGATACAATCAAGAGGAGGACATAGACTATGACGAAACCTTTGCACCGGTTGCAAGGTTAGAATCTATTAGGATGTTTTTGGTATTTGCTAGCTTTAAAGATTTTAAATTGTTTCAAATGGATGTTAAAAGTGCATTTTTAAATGGTTTTATAGAAGAGGAAGTATATGTTGAGCAACCCCCCGGCTTTATAGATCATGCTTTTCCTAATCATGTTTACCGGGTTCAAAAAGCTTTATATGGGTTGAAACAAGCTCCTAGAGCTTGGTATGCTCGCCTCTCTAGTTTCCTTCTTGAAAATGGTTTCTCTAAAGGAAAAATTGATAATACTCTTTTTGTGAGAAAAAGGAAAAATGATTTTATTTTAGTTCAAATATATGTTGATGATATTATTTTCGGTGCTACTAATGAATCTCTTTGCAAGAATTTTTCTAAAGTTATGCAAGATCACTTTGAGATGAGCATGATGGGAGAGCTCACATTCTTTCTCGGACTCCAAGTCAAGCAAACTAAGGATGGGATATTCATTTCTCAAAGCAAATATGCTAGAGAATTGGTAAAAAAATTCAATTTGGAGAACTCTAAGCATGCACCAACTCCCATGAGTACAAGTGTCAAGCTTGATGCGGATGATAGTGGTGAGGATGTTGACCAAAAAGTATACCGAGGTATGATAGGTAGTCTTCTTTATCTCACCACTAGTAGACCCGATATCATGTTTAGTGTGTGTGCATGTGCATGTTTTCAAGCTTCTCCTAAAGCACCTAATTTGATTGCCGTTAAGAGAATTATTAAATATGTGCATGGAACTATTGCTCTTGGTTTATTTTATCCAAAAAGCACCTCTTTTAATTTATATGGTTTTTGTGATGCCGACTTTGCCGGATGTAAGGTAGATCGCAAGAGTACGAGTGGAACATGCCAATTCTTGGGAAATTCTCTTGTTTCTTGGGCTTCCAAGAAACAAAATTGTGTTGCATTGTCCACTACGGAAGCGGAATACATTGCCGTCGGCTTATGTTGTGCCTAAGTTTTGTGGATGAAACAAAGCTTAGTTGACTATGATTTGAATTTTTAAAATATAAAAATCTTTTGTGATAACACTAGTGCTATCAATATTTCAAAAAATTCGGTTTTGCATTCTAGAACCAAGCATATTGATGTGCGCCATCATTTCTTACGCGATCATGTAGAGAGACAAGATGTATCCCTTGTGTTTGTTGACACAAAATCTCAATTAGCGGATATATTTACCAAGCCTCTTGGTGAGGATGATTTTTATCGCATAAGAAATGGTTTGGGCTTATGCACTATGTGAAAGTTCTATTTGCTTGCTTGATTAGTTGTATTTTATTTACCCCATTTTGATGGTGACAAAGGGGAGAGAAATCTCCTCATTTGTGCACATAGTAAGGGGGAGCTCATAGATAGGGGGAGCTACTATCTATAAGCTATATTTATTTTGCTCCTATAATGGTTGGTTGTCATCATTAAAAAGGAGGAGATTGTTAGCCCTTTTGTTTTGATGATATTTTACAACCACCATTATCGGTACTAATTGCTTGTTGAGTGAAAATATAGTTAATATATATATCAAGCATGTTAGTGCCACAAATGGAGGATTGGATGGAATATGCGCTACAACGATGATATCCAAAGGAGGAGGAGGCATAGTGATGAAGCAATGTTCATTCAAGAACACTAAATGCATAAGAAGCTTCATCAAACTCAAGCTACATCAAGACTCAAAGAATTGTATTCTACGTGAGGATATTAGCTAGTTTTTAATTTCTCTCTAGTGCTAAAATGTAGGCAAGTAGTTTAGATTTCATTTGAAGCTATTAGGATATCACACACGCATTTTCATACTTATAGTTTTGAGCGTTTTCACAAAATATTATTTTTCACAAGTACGAGGACCTATTAGCAAAATTCTTTTTCCAAACAATTGGTTTTTAGTGTCAAAAACATTTTACAGAGTTTCACAATTTTTGTAAGTCAATTAAATATTTTACAAAATTTTTAAGAGAGTCAAAATCAGTTTTTTTGTATGTATCAGTTTGCGGTCGACCGTCACGGTCGATCGCGCCTGAGTTCATTCGTCAGTGGGCAGCAGAAACTTTCACGGTCGACCGCCGCGGTCGACCGTGAGCTCGAGATTTCCCACGGTCGATCGCCACGATCGACCGCAGAAGTCTCTGTACTTTTTCTCTGTTTCTGAGCTATCTCGCGGTCGACCGCGAAAATGGTACGGTCGACCGCCGCTCTTTTTCAACGGTCTTTTGGTACAGATCTCTGCGCCGATTATTCCTGGTTTTGGGGGATTTGGATATGGGTTTAAGCTGCTGTGTTTTCTCCTATTTAAACCCCCCTATACCCCCTTCTTCTTCCTGTCCCAAGCCATTGAAAAACCAGATATTTTTCTTTACTGAGAGCCAAAAATTGCAAACCTGTTTTCTATGTTTTTCCTGTGTTCACATCCCAGCTTCTGTGTAATCTTTCTCCTTGCTATAGGGACATTATAAAGAGAGAGTTTTTACACCATTACTACTGTTGAGAGCTTGATCTTATAAAGATCACCTGTGTGGGAGTGTGATCTTATGGTGATCAACTGTGTAGTTGTGAGATCTTGTGGAGATCGTTGTGTAGAAGAAGTTCGGGCTTTCAAACCGGGTTGTGTAGTGGATTTCTCCTCGAGAGTGGGGAGCGGGGACGTAGGTCAGCGGGCCGAACCTCGTTAACACATCGCGCGTCACTTGGATAACAATTTCTCACCCTATCTCCTTTACATTTGTTGTTCATTTGTGTGGTGTTTTGTTTGCCTTATTTTTATTGCTCTATTATAGCCTTAAGACCCTAATCACCCCCCCTCCTCTAGGGTCCAACAGATTTGAACCGAAAATTTGGTTAATAAGCCAAGATTGATGAAAGCTCCAAGAACAACTCCTAGAATCTGAAGATTGTCGAGATCCTTCTTCTGCCAAGAAACCTTATGCCGATCTCCAAGAGTTCTGATTCAGAAAAGAGAGAGCCTTTTGATCTCCAAAATTCCAACAATTCCCCCAAAAATCCGGCCGAAGATCTCTTTTTTTCTCCCAAAACTCAAGGCCCCGAACTCAGTTGAGTTTACTGCTATTTATAGGGGGTTAAGGGGTGTAACCATCCCCTTAATTTGCTCCTAAGTGGGGTTGAATGGGGTATAACCACCCACTTAATTCGTTCCTAAGTGGGGTTAAATGAGGTGTAACCGCCCCCTTAAATTGCTCCCCAAATCGTAAGAAAAACAGTTTTGAAACCGTTCAGTTCGTGCTTTGAACGAGTCAAATGCCAGTCTGGGCGTTCTGGGTCCGAACTCTGTGTTTTGGACTTGAAACGCAGAGTTGGGCCTGTTTTTGACTGAAAATGTCGTGTTTGCACAGCGTTGTAAATCTGAACGCAGAGTTAGGACGCAGAGATGAACTTCACGTTTTGAGTCCACGAACTCTGCGTTTTTTAATTAGAGTGTTGGGGATAACCTTTGCGTTTTGACTCTGAAACACGGGCATGACCTCTGCGTTTTAATGCTGTAACACAGGGATGACCTCTGTGTTTTGAGGTTGTAACGCAGGGAGGACCTCTGCGTTTTGAGGTTGTAACATAGGGAGGACCTCTGCGTTTTGAGTCTAAGACCCAGAGGCAAGCTCTGCGTCTTGATTTGAAGAGACCATCAATTTGTAATCTCTTTTGCTAGAGCGTTTTAAAGACCGTCATCTTATAATCTTCGTCTTAGCTCCTTGAAAATATGAAAGCCGTTAAATTATAACTTCCATCGTTGGTGTTTGATTAGGATTAGCTATCTACAGTTATTTTTAGACAACCTACAGAACCCCCTCCAAAGTTTCCGAAAGTTTGCGGTTGACTAAGACGAATTTTCGAAATACTTTGGATCTCAACTTTGATCTTGGAGGTGTTGATTCCTTGTCATAAAGGAGTTGTTCTCTGCACCCGCTTCAAAGGTATCTTGGTTGAAGAGATTTTCCACGCATGACCTGTGTGAGGATTAGCTTTGTAGAGAAACTGTAGCAACAGTACAAGCTACTCATAAGCAGAAGCTTTCAAACGTCACGTCACGACTCATATCTAATCATCTGATGGGCCTGCAAAACTTTCATAGGATTTTTGGCAAACCCTCAGCCATCAACGTATTTGATAAACCTTTACCGACTACCGTTTGAGTCGGGCTAGCATGTGAATTATTTAAATCAGTTTCGCATGTAACATTGTGCTAAGAGAATGAACCCTCTTAGACTTGATGCTATGATTTTGAAGACATAAACTTTGTAATTTTCACGGGAAAAGACTAACCGGCAATGTGTGTTAGGCATAGACTTATCTCTAATTAGGGATCGAGATAAAGTCCCCCATGCGTGTAAGCCATGAATTTTGGTGTTATTAATAACGACCTGCCACAATGTTAAATACGTGGGCTTTGCTATTTTCACGGGAATGCGCTACCCAAGAGCATATGTTAGATGCAGACTTATCTCTATTTAGGGATCGAGATAACGTCCCTCATGTATGAAAGACATGGATTTTTGGAGCTACAATGTTGAATACATAGACTTGGTCATTTTCGCAGGAACGGACCACCCGGCAGCATGTGTGAGATGTAGACTTATCTCTATTTAGGGATCGAGATAAAGTCCCTCATGCGTGTAAAGCATGGATTTTGACATTATTAATAACGACATATCACGATGTTGAATACGTGGGCTTTTGTCCCTTTTACAGTCAAAGACTACCCGACAACGCGTATTAGGCATTGACTTATCCCTACTTAGGATTCGAGATAAAATTCCTCATACATGTGAGGTATGGATTCAGAGATTATTAATTTAATGATAATCACCGACTACGATATTGGATACGTAACTTTGTCACTGTTTCTTCCTATGTTATATTTTCACTTGAAACACTGAAAGAAAGTTAAAAGTATCAGAGGTGTAGTCTTAACTTGGCATGAATTTTCATTTAGAGTAAAATTCAAAAATTTTCTTTATTTTCACTACGATAATTCTAGAAAATCATTAATCCACTGGGGATTTTATAATAAAAACTTACTATTCTTATTGAAAAAGGATTAACAAGTTTATTGGGGGGGGGTTGACTGTTAGAGGTGTGATGTTAACCTAACAGTATTTTATGGGCCTATCGCTCTATTGAAGAGAGTCAATAAGTTGATTTGGTCATCAGAGGTGTGTTATTAACTTGACGGATATGTGGACCTATCGCTCTATTGAAGAGATTCGATAAGTTGATTATCAGAGGTGTTTTGTTAACGTGACAAGATTGTGGACCTATCGCTCTATTGAAGAGAGACGATAAGTTAATTGTCAGAGGTTTGATGTTAACATGACGGGAATTTGTTGCGATCGGAGCAACTTTGTGGACTTATCATCCTATTGAAGAGGATTGATAAGTTGATTTGTCAGAGGTGTGATATTAACATGACAGGAATTTGTTGCGATCAGAACAACTTTGTGGACTTATCATCCTATTAAAAAGGATTGATAAGTGGATTTTGTCAGAGGTTTGGTATTAACATGACGAGAATTTGTTGCGATCGGAGCAACTTTATGGACTTATCATCCTATGGAAGAGGATTGATAAGTTAATTTGTCAGAGGTATGATATTAACGTGGCAGAAATTTGTTACGATCGGTGCAACTTTGTGGACTTATCATCCTATTAAAGAGGATTGATAAGTGGATTTTGTCAGAGGTTTGGTGTTAACATGATGGGAATTTGTTGCGATCGGAGTAACTTTATGGACTTATCATCCTATTGAAGAGGATTGATAAGTTAATTTGTCAGAGGTGTGATATTAACGTGATAGAAATTTGTTATGATCGGAGTAACTTTGTGGACTTATTATCCTATTGAAGAGGATTGATAAGTGGATTTTGTCAGAGGTTTGGTATTAACATGACGAGAATTTGTTACGATCGGAACAACTTTGTTGACTTATCATCCTATTGAAGAGGATTGATAAGTTGATTTGTCAGAGGTGTGATATTAACGTAACATGAATTTGTACTTACGATTTGAACAAGATTTTGAGGACCAATCATCCTATTGACAAGGATTGATAAGTTGATTATCAGAGGTGTATTGTTAAAGTGATAAATTGGGAGTGATGCAAACTGAATTCATACTACATGGGGGTGATGATCGTCAGAGGTATAATGTTAACTCGACGATGTAAAAGATTCATTACTCTTAATCCAGTGGATTCCAAGTAACCAACCCCAAATCTTGATTAAGACTTAGCAGGGGAAAAGGGGTAGATAGGGCATATCGCCTTGTGGGCCACTATCCATCAAGTTTGAATAGAGGCATATCATCTGGTAGGCTACTATCTGACGAGTTTGACTATCAGAGGTAACTGTTAACGTGATGGTTTTGGTAGGTCTGCCATCCTACTGAAGAGGATTGGTGGGAGACTTTAAAGAAAACGGACTATCAGAGGTGATCATTAACTTGATAGTTTTGGTGGACCCGTCATCCTACTTGAGAAGGATTGGTGGGGGAATTTAGGAGAAATGGACTATCAGAGGTAATCTTTAACATGATAGTTTTTGGTGGATTTTGTGGTTAACAGAGGTATTCTATTGATCATGATAACTCAGAAAATTTATTACTCATAATCGAATGAACTACAAATAAACCAACCCCCAGTCTTGAACAAGTGCAAGGGGAAAAAGGAGTAGACATGGCACATCGTCTAGTAGGTCACTATCTAACGAGTTTGACTATCAGAGGTAACTGTTAACGTGATAGTTGTTGGACCCGCCATCCTACTGAAGAGTATTGGCTTCAGTGGCCGTAATATCTTCCCCTTCTGACTGAGAAGATTAGGCTTGGTCTGATTACTCAGGCTGATCCTGCCTACTTTGTTCTTCAGCTTTGATCATGACAATAATCTTTTGAGTTTGTTCACCTTGAGAGATTAATTATCTCCAAGAATGGCATTCTGCAACCCTCATTTGTGCTAGAATGTCGGTCTGCAAGTTGTGTTGACAGGTCTCTACCAGTGTAGACTGTGTCATACCTGTCGGACATCGCAGAGCCATGTTTCAAAACCTTTTGACGAAGGCTTTGATGGACTCCCTCTTCTTCTGCTTAGTGTCAAGAAGGGTATGGATGGAGACTTCTGTATCCTCTTCAAAGAATCTTGATAGGAAAAGTCTTTCTTGATCCACCCACTTTTGGATACATCCCGCGGGTAGTTTCCTAAACTATTCAAAGGCAACTCCCTTGATGGTGCTAATAAACAATTGAGCCAGTATGACGTCATTTGATATCACATTCCCAGTTTGTGACTTGAAATGATAGATGTGTTGGTTCGGTGATCCCGAGCCGTCAAAAGTTTATAGCGTCAGGAGCTCAAATTTTGGAGGATAAGGGGCTACATCTCATTTTGTAGGATAAGGCCTAGCAACTCCCTCATCTTGGAGCTCGTTCCTGTGGGCTATAGCATTGAGGCGGGCTTCCAATTCAGTCGTTCACATTGGAATGAACAAATGACTTGTTGCATCGGTCTTTCTCTCAATATGAACACTCTCAAATCTATTACAAAGACTCGAGAAGAGTTTGAAGATACTAAAAAAGTGCCAAGAAATAAAGCAATGTTGAACCTCGCTACAAGCATGACGAGGCTCGTCATCATAATGAACCTCATCTCAGCCAACAAAGCTCATCATGATGATGAACGTCATCGAAGACAAAGTCCATCCGCAGACGAACCTCGTCAAACGGCACCTTACCCCTCAAAAGACGAACTTCATCATTGAAGATGAAGTTCGCCCAGAAACAAAGTTCGTCATTGAAGATGAAGTTTGTCCAGAAATGAAGTTCAGCCAGAAATGAAGTTCGTCATTGAAGATGAAGATCACCATTGCCATTATTAATGAACCTCACGCATAGTCGAAGCTCGTTTGTCACCATTTCTAGAGGCTACATTTAAGGAGGGTTAATGATTAATAACTCACTCATTTAAGGAGAGTTAATGACAATTAACTCACCCATTTAAATAGGAGTTAATAACCATAACTCCCTCATTATAAGGAAAGTTAAAGCCTATTAACTCACTCCATAATGGTCCTAAGCTTATAAATAGGCATGATCAACATGAAAGGGAAGGAGGAGATTGAGAGGCTAGTCAAAAAGTTTATCTCTCATCCACTCTCATGGATCTTCATTGATCATCAGCTAATCATTTGGCCTTGGAGCGTCGAAGCTCATAACAAGCATGACGAGGGTCATTACAATGACGGACCTCATCTCTGTAGATGGTAAAAATTACCGCTACAAATTGGTATATGAATTTGCCCACGAATCGGAACCACCCACTTGGGTGAAGGACGGATCGCGGCCACAGGATGGGATCGCTGACAAACGGACCCCATATTCGCCCTCATACGCTAAGTCACGTAGATTCGCCGGTAAGGTGAATTCTCCCTTATAAGCCAAAGTTATTCGAATCTGCCTGCATAGGTCCGAATTCGCCCACGCGAGTCGAGAGCCGGGTTCTCGGGGACAAGCCTTCCCTACTTCCAGCGATATGAGGGGAGGGAGCACAGTGCTCCAGGCCCATCAGATGGCCGCCCACGATACGAGTGAGCGGATAGGCGCCAGAGCAGCCTGTACTCTCATAAATGCGGTTCACCTCACCCGTCGGAATCAAGACCTGAATCCGTCGGCATGCGGAAAGCTGTCCAAACCCACTCGAGTACTGGGTATCTATTCTCCGGCTCCTATTGAGGCATAGGGAGGGGGCACAGTGCTCCAGGCCCGTCAGATGGCCGCCTACAGTACAAGTGAACAGACAGGCGCCAAAGCGGCCTGCACCCTTATAAATGCAGCTTACCTCAATTGCCCAAGCGAGGGGCGAGGGGCGCCGGCATTCGGCAAGCTGTCCGAATCCACTCGAGTATCTGGTAGCCGCTGTCACACATACGAGGAGGGGCTTTCCCACTCCTGCGTGACGTGATGTAAAACACGGCTCCTCGAATGACCACTCATGGTACAGGTAAACAGCAGGATATCTCTGAACAATGTATGGTCACATCCCATAATTCAAGGAGCAGCCAAGCTGTCTCCCTTACATTTAAGAGCCTCTTCCAGCAATCCAAAAGGGAGAGGTCGAAAGGAGAAAAGGAAAAGAGAGGTCGAAAACTTTGGAAGAGGATCGACGATAAGCTCTCTGTATAATCCTTGCACGGCAGCACCATCTCCTAGTTCTGAGCCCCGATCGCCGACGAATTGGAAGATTCGAACTCCATCGACCCGAGCTTCTACTGAGTATTGAAGCTCCCCAGCAACCTCGGTCGAACCGTCCAAGGGAAGCAGACTCGGCACGAGCACCGAGCGAAGCATCCTGTAGCTACCGAAAGTCCCCACATTAAACAAGGAGGGCATTCCCTCCGCTTCTGTTATAATTCCGATTGATTAGTTTATAATAAGCCATTCTTATCAATATAAACAAAATCCCCTGTTTCCGGGAAAATCAGAAATTTACACCTACAGAAGATGGCGACCACAGTGGGAGAAGCTGTTTTCTCAAGTGAAATGGTGGTAGCTCAGTTCGATGAGGTTGCTGTTAGGACGACTGTGGAGTCCCTAGAGATCGAGTTCGACCAAGCCAAGTACGAAGAGTACTTGTCTTCTTCCTCTTCCGGTGGCGATGCGTCCCGCAAACGCCACAGAGTCATGCGCAGGAGCCGACCTCAGACGGTCAAAGCTACCGCGCCTGAAGGCTCTACTCGAGTTTTGTCGGGGGAACCTACTCCAAAGTCGATCAAGGCCAAGCCACAGATCGAGAGCATGGGGTGAGAGCCCGCTAGATGGGTCGCCAAATGGCCCTCGGCGACACCCGTCTCGGAGGAAACACCGGTTCATTCCGGCATAGATCATACTGCCACAGCCCACACGGACGCTCTTCCCTCTAGAAGAGCTCGCCAGCGGCGACGGCAGACGCTCGCTAAACGAGAGGCCCGAGCCTTCATCTCATACGACGGCCTGAACTACTACACAGGCCCGAAAGACGTTCGACGAGGAGGCAACTCATCTTACGTCGGAAGGCTCTCCAAATCAGGAGCGCCGACAGACAAAGACAAGGCCACTCGCTCAGGTGAACTTCGCTTCTCAGGTCACATCCCTGATGCGAATAAACCACCACGAGCGCGCGAGTCTGCCCAAGTAGGCGAACCCTCGAAGGCGGGCGGATCTTACCCGGACCACTCAACGGATGACTTCAGAGGCAAACTGATAGGCGATGCCTCGCCTACTCGCCCGTGCGGGCGGGGGGTTGAATCTCGCCCACACGTTAGAGTTCACCCGAGCGCGAGAGTTCGCCTGTCAAGGCAAACTCGCCCAGCTCCTACATCGAAGCGTTCCACCCAGTGTACGGCAGGGGGTGCATCCCAGACCCTCTTGTGCGATCACTCAGGCGGTCCATCTGACCTCAGGGGTGTTCGCCAGTCACCCACGAAAGACCTCCGGGATTACCTAACTCGCAAACGCACTATACAAGAGGCGAGTCCTCAGTGCCACTGCGAAAGGCTCATCCAGACCGTTCTCGCCGATTGTCAGTGTATAGAAACAGCGAAACCTTCAGTATTCGAGAGACTCTCTCGACGACCTTCTCGACCAAGGCCCACTCGTCAAAGACGCCGCCGCCAGAGAGGATGCGCTACCGACGACCTAGAGCTCCTGTCCGCCACGATCAACATGACGGACAAGGGTAAGGCAATACTTTCTGATTCCCCAGACTCGGACTCCAGCCTGGGACCTAACCTCCGGTTTGTCCAACGCGGACAAGGCGGCATATACCAGCATACCCGTAGTCGTAAGGGGGTAAGCATCGGGTTTGATTACTCCACCCTAGCGCCTCCCTCCTACGTTGAAGACGAAGTTCATTCGGCGGCAGCCACGTCCCAAACCTCGCACTCGAGTCAGGACGCACCGGTGAGGGTACACATGACTGAACTCGCCCACGAATAGACAGTAGCCCAAAAGCTGGAGGAGCAGCAAGCGACCATCGACTCTCTAAGAGAGATGATGGAGAAACTTCTGAACAAGAAGAAGAAGAAGAAAAGAACCCACCGTTCCTTACCCCGGCGAACTGGGGATAAGGAGTGGGTACCTCCCCGTCGCCCGGCGACTGAAACTGAAGATAACAGTAATCCGCAATTCGATTACTCTTCCAAGACGTCGCTAGGGACGTCGCATACCGGTAGCGTCCGTGACAAGAGGTTCGACGAGTTCCAAGACCAGCTCAACACGCTAAAGCTTCAGCAAAACATGAACAAACTGGGGGTGGTCCGTCCCTACCCTATCGAATGGGATACGGTCCCATACCCGACAAAGTTCAAGCCGATCAGCTTGGTACAATTTGACGGCAAGGGTTCGCCCTCGCAGCACATTTACTACTTCATGGCGCAGACTGGGTTCCTTACGGGGAATGACGCCATTCTCACTCGACTATTCATAGGCACCCTCAAGGGGGTGGCCTTTGAATGGTTCCGTAAGTTGGAACCTGGCTCTATCAAGTCATGGGCCGATGTTGAAAGGCTCTTTTTAGCCCGCTTCTTCGATGACGAAACGGAAGTATCAATGGCCACACTCCTCGCTGAAAAGCAACGGAAGTCGGAGTCGGTCAACGACTTCGTGAAAAGATTCCGGAACCGATCAGTCCACTGTCGGGACCAAGTTTCCGAGTCAACACTGATCGAGATGTGCCGTAACAACCTGTCGATCCATATTTTATCCAAAATAGGCGCGGTGGAAACCCGGACGTGGAAAGAGCTTGTGCGCCAGGGCGAGCAGGTGGAAAACATGATCAAGAGACTAGAGGCCGAAGAGCCGCAGCCCAAGAAGGGAGCCGCGGAGCCGGCTGTGCCAAAGAATCCCCCTCAAACGAGAGGAAAGGAGATCATGGCCGTTGATTCCGCCCCCATGCCGAAAATTGCCCAAAGGCCAAAGCCCAGACAATTTGAGCAACGCCCCTCGCGGAAGTATGACTTCAAGGAAGATCAAGTGGTGGCAACATTCGATACGCTACTCAAGAGCGGTCGGATCAAATTGCCAGAAGCCACGAAGCCTGAGGAGGCGGACAAAACCGGTGACCAGAGTTACTGTGCCTATCACAGATTCCTTGGCCACCACACAACCAAATGCTACGTCCTCAAGGACAAGCTCCAGGCCCTCTACGATGCAGGGGTCCTGAAGAAAGAGAAAATTCAAAAGCAAGTGACTACGAACATGATCACCTTGAGCTTTGGGACAGATCTCCCGGAGGTTCAAGCTCCAGCAGGGGTAATTCCTATCCCCAAGGTAGTCTTGAAAATCACCAATGACGACCCTCACAACCAGCGAGGGAAGGGTTTAATTCCACAGACTCTGCCGTCGGATGAGGTGATGTGGGTCCATCCGGACCTCCTCGACGATGAGCAATGGACTGCAAAACCTTCGAAAGAGGATAAAGGAAAACATTGCAACGTCATCTCCGCCATCCTGGGTAGAGATAACGCAGCAATAACCGCCCTGACCGACTCCGAAGAGGACACCAACGTCTTCGTCACGAGAGCAGGGAAGGAATTCGCGAAGGAATATCCATCGAGGGCGGAGAACCCGGCAGGACCTCCCACAAGGCTAGCCACGACAACCCTTCCCAACCAGACGGACCAGGCTCAAGCCGCCAACCTTTCCGGTTCAATGTGCTCGCGCAACTGAAGAGCATCCCTGCACGAATTACCATGTACGACCTCCTTCGGCTATCCAAACCTACCCGGGAGGCCCTACAAGAGGCGTTGGCCGACTCAGAGGCGTTCTCCACCCATTTCTTGAGGGAGGAAGATGCCGAGTAGGAATGCGCGACGTGTTGCCAAACGTCCGAGAGACGGGTCCCGTGCATCACTTTCACTCCTGAGGACATTCTCATCAAGAGCGCATCTCATGATCGACCACTGTACTTCACAGGGTACATCGGTTCGTCAAAAGTGGATCGGATCCAGGTCGACCCGGGTTCCGCCTTGAGCATCGTACCCCTAAAACTGATCAAACACTTGGGGATACCGCCAAGGCGCCTGTCCTCAACCACCACAACCATTTTTGGCTTTAACGCCATGGGGACCCAGCCGCTGGGCAAAATCCGCCTGAAATGCCGAATAGGTGACATGAAGACGGAGGTGACCTACTACGTCATCGATGCCGAGCCTTCCTACAACGTACTCTTAGGACGCCCGTGGATCCACGACAACCGAATAGTCCCATTCACCCTTCACCAATGCCTGAAGTATGTGGACGATTACGAGCAAGTGAAAACAGTAGTGGCCGACAAACAACCCTTCAAAGGCGTTGAAAATTACTTCACGGATTCTCTGTTGTACCAAGACCCCGTCGAGCCACCGGTTGAAGAACCGGAGAGCGGCAACGAGGCGGATAGCGAACCTGAGTACATCGATAACCTAATTCGAAACGACTTCGAGTCAATTGTAATCGGTTATGAAAGTCACCATGTACGATGGAGTTCAAGGAGGACAAGCGACGCTCATCCTCCTAACCCGACGTCTCTAACCTGCACGAGGTCGTCAAACGAACCCCTTAACTTACCCAAGCACGGCTCCGGCACGCTGGCGGGCACACCGACGGAGAGACGATCGGAATAACGTCCAGGGCCTTTCCCCCTCGCAATACACTTCTTAGATTTCGGCACCATTGAAGGATAAAGCGGGAACTCTCTCTTTAAGAAATTTTCAAGATTCCTGAGCACGGTAGCTCTCAAAGGAAGAAAATAGCTTATTTAAAGGCAAAGTTGCTTACGTGGCCACGATCGCCCTCGAAAGGAGAAACCCTAACGGACGAGAGACGTGGCCACGATCGAAATTGACGGCCCAGATCACCCCTAGTAGGTCGAAGGAACCGTGGAAAAAGGGAAACAGGCCAGTCGTAACCCGGGACCTGAACCGAAATCGACGGTTATATCCGGCGGTTAAATTCAAAAACCACGACCACGATTCGAACGAGGCGCACGAAGCTGACGTCAAATTGTCGAATCATAATGAAAGCGACATGACGGAACCACGCCGCCTTAACTGGAAAAGCACGAAGCCCCACCAGCGGACACGTGGTTTGCTCACATTAAACCTAGTTCCGCCCCAAAGGAAAGGTCTCATCAGCAAAAACTCGAATAAAATCCGCAAGTCAAGTAAAGTTTTGCCTTCGAAACCTAATCTCACCTGAATGGCTCATACGCCTTTGGAAACAGGCGACTTGTCCAAAGCGTTGAAACCAACGAGGTGGCCTCGTTTAAACCCGCGCCCCAGGTGGCTAAGAGTCAGAGTGGAAATCTTAGCACTAAGCCTAAGAGAAACCACTCAACAACTCATCATACTGAGGGGAATAGTATAGCTAGTCCGATTCAAACAGTAATCGGTAAAGGCAGATCAAACCCGTTGATAACTGAGGGTTTGCTAAAAATCCTAAAAAAGAAACCAAATGCACTTAATCAGCCCAGAACATCCTTGTTCAAAGTATTCCAGACCACACGTGAGCCGGTTTAGGTTTAAAAACTTTGAAGGGGGTCTTGTAGACGGTAAAAATTACCGCTGCAAATTGGTATATGAATCTGCCCACGAATCGGAACCACCCACTTGGGTGAAGGACGGACCGCGGCCACAGGATGGGATCGCTGACAAACGGACCCCATATTCGGCCTCATACGCTAAGTCACGTAGATTCGCCGGTAAGGTGAATTCGCCCTTATAAGCCAAAGTTATTCGAATCCGCCTGCATAGGTCCGAATTCGCCCACGCGAGTCGAGAGTCGGGTTCTCGGGGACAGGCCTTCCCTACTTCCCGCGATATGAGGGGAGGGAGCACAGTGCTCCAGGCCCATCAGATGGCCGCCCACGATACGAGTGAGCGGATAGGCCCCAGAGCAGCTTGTACTCTCATAAATGCGGTTCACCTCACCCGTCGGAATCAAGAGCTGAATCCGTTGGCATGCGGCAAGCTGTCCAAACCCACTCGAGTACTGGGTATCTATTCTCCGGCTCCTATTGAGGCATAGGGAGGGGGCACAATGCTCCAGGCCCGTCAGATGGCCGCCCATAGTACAAGTGAGCAGACAGGCGCCAAAGTGGCCTGCACCCTCATAAATGCAGCTTACCTCACTTGCCCAAGCGAGGGGCGAGGGCCGCCGGCATTCGGCAAGCTGTCCGAATCCACTCGAGTATCTGGCAGCCGCTATCACACATACGAGGAGGGACTTTCCCACTCCTGCGTGACGTGATGTAAAACACGGCTCCTCGAATGACCGCTCATGGTACAGGTAAACAGCAGGATATCTCTGAATAATGTATGGTCACATCCCATAATTCAAGGAGCAGCCAAGCTGTCTCCCTTACATTTAAGAGCCTCTTCCAGCAATCCAAAAGGGAGAGGTCGAAAGGAGAAAAGGAAAAGAGAGGTCGAAAACTTTGGAAGAGGATCGACGATAAGCTCTCTGTATAATCCTTGCACGGCAGCACCATCTCCTAGTTCTGAGCCCCGATCGCCGACGAATTGAAAGATTCGAACTCCATCGACCCGAGCTTCTACTGAGTATTGAAGCTTCCCAGCAACCTCGGTCGAACCGTCCAAGGGAAGCAGACTCGGCATGAGCACCGAGCGAAGCATCCTGTAGCTACCGAAAGTCCCCACGTTAAACAAGGAGGGCATTCCCTCCGCTTCTGTTGTAATTTTGATTGATTAGTTTGTAATAAGCCATTATTATCAATACAAACAAAATCCCCTGTTTCCGGGAAAATCAGAAATTTACACCTACAATCTCAAACAACAAAGCTTGTCGTTGGAAACAAGATATGAAGTGCGTCAATGAAGACGAAGCTCGTCAGTGAAGACGAGGCTCGTCAGCGAAGACGAAGCTTGTCTAACGAACCTTGCCACGCAACGAGGCTCGTCATCCACACGAAGTTCGGCTGTAACGACCACAAGGACCAAGTCAGCCCACGTGGGCTAAATCTAAGGAGTATGTTACGCTCCATTAATCAACATGGGCTAAATCTCAGGAGTCGGTTACATCCACGACCCCATGATTGTAGCACGTTAATTATGTGCTAAAGCTCTATAAATAGCCGTAAGCAGCTATGAGGTTGAAACTTTGATTCCACCTCCAGCTAACGAACGTGAGAAGCTTTAACGATTTGTCCTGATCGTCAATGGAGGCAATCTCGACTCAAGCATCGAGGGAAACATCCTTTCGCTACCAAGAACCCACGTAAAACAAAGAGAGGTTGAATTAATCTTCTCTTCATCTGTAATCGAGAGAGAGTGTGATTGATTGTAAGGGTTTCATACCAAGTGATCGAACCCATTTTTTAAAATAAGAGAATCAATCAATCTTCAATTTTTTGACCCTACAGACTATGGCGACCACAGTGAGAGCAGCTATTCTTTCCGACGAGATGGTAGAAGCGCAATTTGATATGAGTCGTCGTGTGAGCACCTTTGATCGCGGAATTATCAAAAGTGGGTTGAAAAGAGGATGACAGAAACATAAGAATATTTCAGTATGTGACGAAGGAAAATACTCTCTCTAGATTATGAGTATGAAAAGATTACAATCCCTCTCTCACAATCTTACTAGAATCGAGAACAAACTCTTAATTCTCTCTAAACCCTAATCTCTCTTGATTAGAATCTCTCTTTTATTACAACTGATTGATTAGAAACCCTAAAACAATTCCTTATATAGGTGTAACAATGTGGATGGTAAAGTGGTAAATAACCAAGCCTAAACCCCACAGTAATTCGTGCAAACAGAAACCCAAACGAATCAGGAAACCATCGATGAGTCGCCTCATGTGCATATATGAGTCGACTCATGACACATGGGTCGACTCATAACTGGCATGAGTCGACTGGTCATAAACTTTTGATAAAACGGTTGGGTTTTGTGAGTCGACTCATGACAGGCATGAGTCGACTCAACCTGATGAGTCGACTAATGTACATGTATGAGTCGACTCACGGGCTAAAAACTGGATGCTTCGATTCTTCAATTCGCCATCTCGTTCCACGATTCAACATGCGTTCCACTGTGTTGTTTTACACCTCTATTCTCATGCTATCATGAGAATCATCTATCCTCAAGCTCCCATGAGAATCGCTAAGTTCCAACGAGAAGATACACCCATATCATGGATTCCCTCTTTAGGAACGTGAAGTCCTATTCAAGTTAGAACTTCAGCTGAGGAAACTCGCGAGCTCCTCCATCCTTTCTGTACCACCTGGCTTTGCTAGGAACCTGATATCGACGTACAACTGGAAACGACTCCTTCGTTTCTTGCTCATCGTACTCGTCTTCTGCTTCAACATGCAACTCCTTTTCGATGGCTCATCATAAAGTCTAATGCACATCGAAACAAACTTCTTGCTTGTATTCACTAGCCTCTTCGTTCGCGTCACCATCGCCAAGTTTGCCTCCCACGGAAGAGACGCCGAATGAAATATGAACTTTTCACCATCCTTGGTGAATGTGTACTTCTGAACCCGCCTTCCTTAGATCGTGTATCTATCCCACAAGTACGGATTTCCCAGTATAACCTGATAAACATCCAATGGAACGACATCGCACGTGACCTCGTTGATATACGACTCGTGGAGCGCAAATCTGACAGTGTATTGATCAACTACACTTAGTCCCGTCTTCTTCTGAATCCACCCCAATGGATAAGGTTTCGGATGCTTGATTGTCTTCAGACCCAGCTTCTGTACCAAGGCTTCGGATATCAAATTCTTTTTGCTGCCTGGATCAACAATGGCATCAACCAAACTGGTCTTCACTTGCAACTTCAGCACAAAGAGCTGTTCTCGGGGGTCTTCGTCCTCCTTCATGGCCTGTTTCTCTGCCATAAGATTGAGACTACTGTGGGGCTCTGTCATCCCAAGAACTTCCTTCGGACTCTATGCTATCACGTATGCCTTTTTCTCCTCTTTCTTCTTCAACCCCTTTGGCTTCAGATAAGGATACTTCTCCCAGCATCAATCAGCGATATGCCCTGTCTTCTCGCAGTGACTACAAATCAGTTCTGCTCTCCCTGGATCATCCTTCTTCTCCTCCTTATATTTGGAACCACTAGACTCACCTTCCGTCTGTTTTGCATCTCCTTTTACCTCATTGCTCTTCTTTTGCTTGCCCTCGATGGCAATAGCTTTTACGCTTGCCTCTGCAATAGACTCGACTGTGAATAGCTTCATCTCCTTCCGGATGTATTCGTTCAGACCCGCCATATACTTCATAAAGATGGAGTATTCATCCGTCACAACGTTTAGTACCATCGCCGGCTGCTAGAACTCCGTCGTGTACTCTTGAACGGTCTGATTGAATCTTTGGCACAAGCCGTATCACTTGTACCAACACTCCTCAAGGAACCCCACTGGATAGAACTGCTTTCTCAGTAGCTCCTTAAACTTGTTCCACGGAACCGCCTTCTTCTCCTTCTTGCAGTAGGATTTTCACCACGTTAACGCATGCTCTGAAAGCTTCAAAGTCGCGAACACAATCTTCTCCTTGGATAAATATCCATAGAGAGTGAAATATATCTCCATACGCTCGATCCAATCATTGACCTTCTCCATATTAACACTCCCATCATAAACAAAAATCTCCACCTTAAAATTAATTTTTAAATTCTGATAGTAATTTTTACCCTCTTGATGCGGAACAGTTTTGACAATCTCGGCCTCCCTATCAGAATCAGATTCCTCGCCTTATCAATCGGATTCCATAAGTTTCTTCTTGCCTTTCGAAGAAGATTCCTCCTTTTTGTCCTTTTCTTGGAAGATATTGACGAGCTGTGTGAGAGTCGAACTCATTGTCTCCATCTGTTTCTCCAATACATCTACCCTCACTGAACTATCTCCTTCAGTCATCTTCTTCTTCCTTAATTTCTGGACCCCTTCTAATGAAATAAGGATCTCGCCTAACTTATTGTATTACGATCGAGTCAGGACAAAATACAAGATGCCCCCTATACAGGATCTGATCGCTCTGATACCAACTTGATACGAGTCGCCGTGCGAGCACCTTTGATCACGGAATTATCAAAGGTGGGTTGAGAAGAGGATGACAGAAACACAAGAATAATTCAGTATGTGGCGAAGGAAAATACCCTTTCTAGATTATGAGTATGAAAAGATTATAATCCTTCTCTCACAATCTTACTAGAATCAAGAATAAACTCTCAATTCTCTCTAAACCCTAATCTCTCTTGATTAGAATCTCTCTTTTATTATAACTGATTGATTAGAAATCCTAAAATAATCCCTTATATAGGTGTAACAATGTGGATGGTAAAGTGGTAAATAACCAAGCCTAAACCCCACAGTAATTCGTGCAAACAGAAACCCAAACGAACCAGGAAACCATCGATGAGTCGACTCATGTGCATATATGAGTCGACTCATGACACATGGGTCGACTCATGATAGGCATGAGTCGACTGGTCAGAAACTTTTGACAAAACGGTTGGGTTTCATGAGTCGACTCATAACAGGCATGAGTCGACTCAACCTGATGAGTAGACTCATGTACATGTATGAGTCGACTCACGGGCTGAAAACTGGATGCTTCGATTTTTCGATTCGCCGTCTCGTTCCACGCTTCAACCTACATTACACTATGTTATTTTACACATTTATTCTCATGCTATCATGAGAATCATCTATCCTCAAGCTTCCATGAGGATCGCTAAGTTCCAAAGAGAAGATACACACGTATCATAATCAGATAAGATCGCTATGGAAACGGACGTTGAGACTTTGGTCATCAAATTTGACCAGTCCAAATACAAGGATTTTCTCTCCTCTGGTAAGTCTAATCCCACGAAGCCACGAAAGTGTCGTTGAGTCTCGTATGAGACTTCAGCTCAAGTGGCTTATGATGATTCAACTCGAGTTAGTCTTGAGAAAAAGTTCACTCCCCTAAAAGAGAAGGCTCCAGTAACTAGTCGTCAGGCTAAGAAATGGGTTATCAAGCAACCTAGCTGAACTTCGGCTTCTACTAGCCAAATCTTGGCTTCTGATAACGAACCTCATCTAGCTTCGGCTGAAGTGGGTGTTTCCATTGGTCCACTGTCGAGACGTGCATGACAACGTCAGCGCCAGAACCAAGCTCGCCGTAGGGCTTGAGCTTTGGCCTCGCTAGACGGTTTTCACTATCGACCAAGAGCTGACCAGCCTAAGGTTAACAAGTCCGACGAGGGTCAAGTGACTGAGGAACGTCAAAATAATGGACCTCATCCTCATAACCGAGTAGGCTCAGAAAACAAACCTCATCCTCAAAAAAGAGGTTCAGTAAACTCAACAAGCGGTTCATACGGAGGTTCATAAAGAAAATGAACCTCAAGTTAGGAACCGACTGAGGAGGCAAAAGCACCAAGCTCGTCCTACCAACAGACCTCGTCGTAAACATCTGAATGACGAAGTTTGTCCAGCTATCCAAGTTTATCAACCTCCTAGAGGATCTCGCTCGGGTAAGGTTAAGTTGATAGAGTCAGTTGGGGGTTGTCCTACTAGTGACCTTCAAGATTATCTCACACGCAAGCGCAGTATAAGTCAGACGCAATCTCATTGCTACTGTGAGAAGCTTATTTTTGTAGTACTTTCCTAATGCCCATGTGAGGAGTTGGCACATAAATCTTTAGTCTTCGAATGGTTAACTGAGCCGTCGACGATCTCGTCATCGAGGAGAAGACGCTTTCGTCCCAAGAAACAAGCACCCAAGAATCTCCACATTGAAGTGACAATTAACATGGTCAGCAAGGGGAAGAGCAAAGCATCGGCTGATTCTTTTGAATCTTCTGATCCTGAATACTCTCCAGGGTTAGGTGGAATACTTATCAAAGGACAGGGGGGTATCAACACACTCGTACTCGTACTGGTGTGGTGGCCCCGTTTGATTACCGACGATTAGCGGGCATCACAGATGAGGCTGAGGAAGAACTTAAGAACTCGACTATTGCAACCTCTTAGCCTTCTAACACCGATCAAAGTGAACGAATGAGCGCTCACATGGCCGAAATAAAGAAGAAATGGCAAGAAGACTAGAAGAACAACAAGCTACTCTCCTCCAACAACAAGAGACCATTAGACGCTTGGAGGATATGGTGGACAAACTCCTCAAGGAGAAGAAAAAGAAGAAAGCTACCGCCGAATCCTCAGGATCAAGGCTCCGGCAATTGAAGTATGTAGGTATTGTCATTTCATAATTTAGAATGCTCTAGAAATATGATAGGGTGCTAATGTCAGTTATCAACTAAAGGGTTATCTGAAAGCTTATGGAGTGATTAGAGTCCTCTAACTCCTCCTGATGAATGGTTCTGGGGCTTGTTGTTCTTCCATGTACATGAAGGAACTCGTAAGAGGACGGAGTTGGGTTTCCTGGTTGTTCCTCCAAAGATCAAATTAGTATTTGGGCTTGAGTGGAGAAGTAATATAGTTAGCGCTTAGTTACGTAAAAATGCCAAAGAGAGTTATCTCATGTAGCGTCGCTCCTTTTATGGTGGTTTTAAGGGGCAAAAGGTAATTTAGGCCGAGTACAGCTAGGTAGCTGAGTTGGCAAACATGTGCTATGTGTCGGTTGCTAAATGAGGTGAGATATCTGGTCATTTATTATGGGAATGAAAGCAGGTGCTTGGTGATGAATGGGTCCAATGAGTCATAAAGACTATAGGGGCTAGGGTAATGATGATGTTGTCAGGGTAGTTATTACAAGAGTAGTCGGCTGGCGAGGGGTTCGAGGTAACTATCATCTTTCGACTCCTTAGGCCCAGGGCCGAGAAGTGCCATCTTTTGACTCGGTTACACAAGATGTCGGCTAATTAGTGGGTCGAGTTGTATTGCTAGTGGTCAATTAAGAGGTTGGCCGAGTAGTACCGTCTTTTGACTTTGTTACACTAGATATCAACCAACCAAATCGGCTGTTCCGAGTTAGATGTTATGCTGGTTGTGAATTAGTTTGGTTAGGTAGAGTGTACAACACTTGTTGACTTCTCTATGAATATTAATATTTAGTACTTTTAGGGGTTATAATAGTTGGCCCTTTTCACTTAGAGTCGGTGTAGGCCAGGTCCGAGTGAAATAAGACTAAGGATTTACTGAGTCACGAGGTGCATTAATGAGCGGTGACTGAAAAGTCCCTTGGATGTAACATGGATTACGTTAGAGGACATTTCTTTGCTGCCATTGCCTCGCGTGTCATGCCTGATTGTGGGCTACTTAAGATAGGCATGCCTTGCCTCGATTTTGAAGAGGCCATTTCGAATTCCGGAGTTAATCTTAACCATTGGCTTGAAATTGATCTGGTCGTTAGGATGTTGACATCTGTCGATCCAGCTGTCTATAAGTACAGTGGTTGTGAGTAGAGATTTGTTTATTTTTGAAAATCTTTGAATCTTAACCAAAAAAGAGAGCTTTGATCGTTCTTCTACTTTCGACAATCTTCTAAGAATGTTTCGATGGCATCTTCTGCTCTTAATGCTCATCAGGGTCAGTTGGTGATGTTCTGCTCGAAGGTCACACTGCCACAATTGAGGTCGTTATACGAGAGGTTTGATATCCCTCGGTCTTACAAGCTGATGTCGTTAACGAATTCGCAGGCAGCTTTTGACCATGATGCGAGTCGAGCTCCATTATACATAAAACACCTTGAGTGCGGTTTGCACCAAGCCCTGCACCCCTTTCTTCGCTATGTCTTTATAGCTTTTCACCAATGCAGATGAAACTGAACCTAATCGCGTCTGTAGTTAGGTTTATGGTCATCTATCATTAGTTAGGGGTCGAACCGACCTTGAATGTGCTTGCTCATCTGGTCCGCATCAAGGTGCACTAGTGCGAGGCCCACTTCCACTTTTAGGTGGTGGGAAGATTTAATATTATTGCTGATCTTCCTGAGTCAAACAAGGACTAGAAGGAAAATTTTGTATGGGTTTCAGGGAACGATTCTAACTTGGGTTGTTTAAATTAGCTCATGATTGTGATTTGTGAGGGAGGCTTTGATGATGGGATCTCTGTCAAGCACTAAGAGGCAAGCGCTGGAGATGATCAGAGTGTATACAGGCTCCCACAAGATGGAAGACTTACTCGATAATTTTATTTTGTGGGTAGTTGGCATCTCTCCCATGCCACCTACGCCCAAAGACGATCAAAGGATCGACAGGTTGACTCTGGGCTTGGAGGGAACTATCGAAGCGTCAGCAACTGAACCTGCTGGATCCTAGGAAGTACTCTCAACAAGGCTGGCAAAATGTCCTCATCAGGATTTGCCCCAGAGGAGGCTGCAATGGTTCATGCTCAGGGGGCTAATGTGGGTGCTAAGTTGGCGGGGCCTTCGCCTACAACTGGTCAGGTCAAGAAGAGGAGGAATCTGAAGAAAATTAGCGGTCAGGTGCCTAGGAAGGCAATTGAGGTGGAGATCGAATTCATCCATGTTGATGATGGGTCTTTAGTGTGAGAAGATGGGGTCAACCTTCAGAGGGTCAAGGCTGAGGCCGAGGCTCTAGGGGAGGTGGCATTCAGGTGGAGACAAAGGTCCAAATAGGGGGTGAAAGGGCCCCAGATGTTCTCACCAACTTGACCCACCGTCAGGGGAAGGAGCCGGCCGTAGAGAGGGTGTCTCCTTCTGAGGAGTATAAATGGTCGTATCCTCATTGTGTCGACGAGGTCAACTCTAAGACATGGGACTGATTGAGGATGCTACTGATAGGATCTCCCAAAGTTGGCCCTTTCTATGAGAAGGAGCCGACAATGGAGAATTGACACCAGCCTACTCGTCATCTTGACACGAGGGCATTGGTGCTTGAGTCTCAGGTTGTTCAGTCAAAGGCAGTGGAGCAGTTTTGGCTTCCCCATGATGAAGAGATTTAGGGGTAGTCCCAGATATCGGTCTGCATCTAAGCCTTAGGAGCTATGTAGTTTGTGGGGCTCTAGTAGAGCAAGAGATATTTGGTCAAATGGAGCAAGTCCGAGCTTCGTACCTTAAGCTCCAGGAGGAGTCGGCCGCCCAGAGGACCGATCTGGAAAATGCCCTTAAATCACTATCGACCAGTGAGAATGAATAGAGTGATTGGCGTATGAAAATGGAGGTACAAGAGAGCATGATCAATAGCTTAATGGCCTTAGATAGCCAGAAATCTACCGATATTGATAAGCTTAAGCACGTACTCCATGAGCAAAATAAGAGGATAAAATTTTTTATCTGAGGAGGTGTCATGCGGGAGGTGAGAGAGGGATCATGTAATGGAGCAGGCTGAGTCCGACCACCACTCTGCCCAGCATCGAAGGCCGAGATGGAAGAGGAGTAGTTGGCTCACAATAACCCCCAGGAGGAGAGTGCTCAACGTGAGTCCTCCCTAGTCAAGGCTCAAAGCCGTGTCACTCATCTAGATTTTGAGACTCATCAATCAAAAACCGTTGAGGGATATTGTCGCAGCATCCTTAGGAAGGTGGCGGTGACGATGACTTGTAAGGCTGGGTATGATTATCTCTTAACGCAGCTACTAGCCTAGTTGAAGAGGACCTGACAATTTTCGCTATCCTCCAAGGGTTGCCAACTGTTTGGATACACTCTTGGAGATAGAGAAATATGATGGGGGAATAAATCTCGACAGTAGTAGTGTCAGGGGTGAATCAGATGATGAGGTTGATGAGGGCTCTACCGAGAAAATTAGGGAAGAAAATGAGGGCTTGTCTAAGGAAGCTGGTGAGGATTTGGCCAAAGATAGCTGGGCGAGTTCATCGAGGAAGAAGGCGAGTGAGAGGGATGAGTTGGAGGTCCAGTCGACTCCTTCGCCACCTACGGCTAATGTATCTTTGCCTCTGACTCCTGGTGGGGGTGTTGATACACCCTAGTTTTTCGATTTAGCCTTCTAGGACTCTTTGTACCTTAATGTAGTTTTTTTGCTTTTAAATCAATTAATAAACATTTTGAAGGATACAAATAAAGATATTTTTCTCTCATGTTCTTTATGTTGGGACTATGTTTTGAGTTCTATGGGTCGAGATGACATGATTTCTGAGTCGAACTGTCGAGTTAATTTTCCTTGGTCTGGACAGTGTAAATGCCTTAAGCTGGCTAGTAGTACATGCCTTGGGTTTATGAAAAAAAAATGTTGAGGTATGGTGTTTATGTTTTTTATGTTAAGCGTATCGGATTGGAATCGACCCAATCGTCAAATTTCAAGTGGCCATAGGCTAGGAAGAGTTTGTTTGAACAGGTGAGGCGGACAGTGTCGAACACCAATGATGACTTGACAAAGGTAAGCGTTCCCATTGTTTGAGTTGCCCTTATTGAGGGCCGGCTAAGAGCGCATTTTCAGTCGATCATGCGAGTTGTCAGTCTACTAGGTCAGCCGCACATGTCTGATGGGTTGGGCCCCAGCAGAGGTTTGAATATTCATCCGTTGGTGAGTTCTAAGGAGCATTTATGGGGAAAGTAAGGGGTTACTATTGGAGAGGCCTGTCATCGAGGCTTCTGCATCGTTGTTGCTTTGAATTTTTAGCAGAGCGACGTGTTGAGTAAATGGCGACGCTTTGTTTTTATAAGGCATGTTCGGATTTCGAGGTTGTTCTTACCCTTCCGTTTTGGACTAAGTCGGCCGCTCTGATTTCGACTCATGTTCTCTTCAGGGCTTATATGTATCTCTTTGTTGCGAATGAAACTTTCTTTACAATTGTTGCCTTATCTTCTTGTCCTCGATTTCTTCTATTTCAAGTAAGTTTGTGCCAAATTCCAAGATCTGCAATGGCCTCCATTGCTCCTACTACTAGCCACAACAAGATGAGGATTGATCTCCTCCTCCTCTTCTCAGACCTCTCGGCCTGAGCGTTAACGCTTGATCCCGCCAATTGAGCTGCAAATTCAGAAGTCTTCGCTGTCACCATCTTCAATTCTTTGGGGTCTAGCTCCCCCTTAACCACTTTTGAGGCCTCATAGTCGAGCCTCGCTTTGCCGTGGCTGGATCCTCCCCCTTTAAATTCTTTAATAGGTTTAGGGGGAGAGCTAAGACTATTGCCCGAATGGTATCAGCTTTAGTAGGAGGAACCCTAGATATGTCGGCCACACTAAGAGAAGCCAACTCGAAAAGATTACTAATCTCTCAAGACCCAGGATAGTTTCGGATCTTCTCTAGTTTTCGTCCCTCCTCAGTCGAGAGCAGGCTTGGATTTAGCACGTCCTTTATGATCTCGTCCACGTTAGACAGGACAAGACAGCATTAGCTCTAAAGACCCACATGAACTTTGTTTGGTGGAAAATTTGTGAAATGAAAAATGAAAGAATTGAATGTTTTATTCTCTCTAACTGCTTAGAAAAAGGATGTTTACAACTCTCTCAATCTCGATTATAATTTGGATTTCCTGATTACAAAAGAGAAGAGAATCGACGGAGATCCTCCCCTTTGTTTAATTCTGGGTTCTTCACGGTGGCGATGGAGTGCCTCCCTCGAATGTTTGCGTCGAGTTTGCTCTCCGTTGATGATCCGACATTTTTCTTCACTGGAATGATATCTTCTCCTCACGATTTGACGATGTGGAGAACTTGCAAAGCAAGTTTAAAATTAACTCTTGATGAGTTGATAACTCTGAACGAGTTTGAAACTCTATGAAAGAGTTAATTTAACCGAAATCGGTTTATAAATCAAGGATGAAGAAAGCTCCTGTTGCCAATCTCTAAAGCTCCAGCAATTCCCCCTAAAAAGCCAGTCGAAGATCTCTTCTTTGCTGTCAAGCCGAAGGCCAAAAGAAGGATCAATCCGAGCACCCGAACTCGATTGAGTTTCCCACTATTTATAGGGGATTAAGGGGTATAACCGCCCCCTTAATTCACTCCTAAGTGGGGCTGAATGGGGTGTAACCGCCCCCTTAAACAGCTCCCCAAATTATGAGGGAAAACGGTTTTGAAACCGTTCAGTTCGTGCTTTGAACGAGTCAAATGCTAAAAAATAGCGTTCAGGGCCCGAACTCTACATTTTACACTTAAAACGCAGAGTTGGGCCTATTTTAGTAGCTGAACGCACAGGTCGTGCTGCATTGTAAATCTGAAACGCAGAGTTGGGACGTAGAGATGAACTCTGCATTTTGAGTCCACGAACTCTGTATTTTTAATTGGAGTGCTGGGGATGACCTCTGCGTTTTGACTCTGAAACGTGGGCATGACCTCTGTGTTTTGATGTTATAACACAGGGATAACCTCTGTGTTTTGATGGTGAAACGTAGGGATGAACTTTGTGTTTTGATGTGAAGAGACCATCAATTTGTGGTCTCTTTTGCCAGAACGTTGCAAAGACTGTCATCTTGTAATCTTCATCTTAGCTCCTTAAAAATATGAGAGTCGTCAGATTATAACTCCCGATGTTGATTGTGAATGCTGTTGAACTAGAGCTTTCATCGGTTGTTGTAAAGGTCATCAGATTATAACCTTCATCGATCTACATGAAAGTCTTTAAATTATAGCCTTCTGGAATACGTCGAATTATAACTTTCATCATCGGTGTTTGATGGAGATAAGCTATCTGCAGTTATTTTTAGACAACCTACAAACTTTTCCTTCCAATCTTGTTCGAATCAGGGATATTCGACACAAGTTTAGAGCTACCCACGTTCTGGAAGAAGTAGCGTCCCTCCTTCTTCGTAGTCTTGACACTAAAAAAATGGCCAAACAGACGTAGGCTCAGATCACACCAACCCGGTGGCATATCACCATGAACCCCACCAGGGTAGCAATAAAGTTGGGCATGATCTGCATAGGGGATACCCCCAGAACCTCAAAAACCTAGCGGATGAAGGGGTAGAGGGGTAGCCGGAGCCTATACTCCAAGTGTTTCAAATAAACGAGCAACCTATCACCACCATGGTGATACACTGATTCAACCATATCCAGCGTCGACAAAGTGAAAACCTTGGGGAGATTGAAACACTCGTAGTAAACTTCGAGCATTGCTACTATCTTCCATTCAGCCTTTGGACATCCTTTAGTGTGCAGGGTTCGGGCGGCTGCTCTATGGCGACTATCTTCTCGGGATTGATCTTAATGCCTCTCTGGGTGATCATGAACCTGAGGAATTTACCCGACTGTACCCTAAAAGGACACTTGGCTATATTAAGCTTCACGTAGTAGTGTTGGAGAATTGAGAATGTCTCTTCAAGATCCGATATGTGGGACGAGGCCTAACTTGATTTCACCAGGATGTCGTCCATATAGGCTTCCACATTGTGGCTAAGTTGACACTTAAAAATTTTGTTGACTAGCCTCTGGTAGGTGGCACCTGCATTCTTGAGACCGAAAGACATCACTTTGTAGCAATAGGTACCTAGGACCGTAATGAATGAGGTTTCCTCTTGATCATGTTCCACCATGAGGATCTGGTTGTAGCCTGAGAAAGCATCCATGAAGCTCAATAGTTCGTGACCTACGCTTTCATTGACTAGCTGATCGATCCTAGGGAGGGGGCAGCTATCCTTCGAGCAGGCCTTGTTGAGATCAATGAAGTCTACATACATCCTCCACTTGTTAAGGACCTTCTTCACTAGCACCACATTGGACATCCACTCTGGGAATTGTATCTCTCAGATAAAACCGACTCTAAGGATTTGATCCACTTCATCTGCAGCCACTTTTCGTCTTTCTGGGCTAAGATGTCTCTTCTTTTGTCAAACCGGCTTAGTTTGTCGATCGACTGAGAGCTCATGGCTCATTACTTTGGGGGGAATCCATGGCATGTCTTTAGGGCCCCAGGCAAATACATTGGTGTTCGCCAATTGGAATGCAATCACGGCTCATTGTGGAGGTTCGATGAGGCTAGATCCAATCTTGATGATCTTCACTCCTTCCTGGTCGATCGGTATCGCATGGAGCTCTTCGACAAAAGTCGTCCTCTCTCGCTCTAATACTTTCTCCATCTGTAGACATGTCTTATTAATGGGTACGGTCTATCGTACTCCTTTTTCCTTTTATCGAGAGCAGATAGCAGGATTTGTCCTCTTTCTGGTTGCTTCTAGCAATTCTGACACATTCAAGAGTCAGAGACTTCACCATCTAGTGGTAGGTGGATAGGATTGGGTGGTTCTTCCTAAAATAACATTATATGCTGACTTAAGATTCATCACTAGAAACTGAGTTTGAACAGTAGATTGGTGAGGGTACTCGCCGATCGTTAGGAGGAGAATGATAATTCCTTTCGGTATAAGCAAATGCCTCGTGAATCCAATGAGCGGACCCTAACAAGGTTGTAGCTTGGACTTATCAATACCTATCTGGTTGAAGACATCAATGAATAGGATGTCCATAGAACTTCTCGTATCGACCAAAATCTTCTTGACTTGAAAGCTATTGATTCCAGCTGAGATGATTATGCGATTGTCGTGAGGTGTCTCAACACCTCGCAAATCTGAGTTGTTGAAGGAGATGGGTTGGCCAGTCCTCGGCTCTTGTCACACAAATTGACTTGCAACCGTCGCCTAGTATATTTTTTACGAGCATTGTTAGATTGTACTCTAGCGGTGGTTCAGCTACTGATAGTGTTAATGACCCCTCTATTGCTAGGCTCGGCTAGTCGAGCATCTGGTAGCGGCTGGGGGCGAGGTGACCTGGAACGGGACCTCCTGTCAGCTCCCCCCAAAGCAGACCCTCTCTTGTCTCACTGAGAGACTAGCATCTTTAAATATCCTATTTGTATCGATTCCTCAATGTCTCTTTGAAGGACTCGGCAGTTATTAGTGAGATGGTCGTGATCTCGATGATATCGACAGTATTGTCTGGTGTCTCGAGATTGAGGATTCGACTTCATGTGAGGAGGGGCGGAGTTAAGATGCCCCTCCTTCTAGATCATGTAGAGGTCTTGTATGAGGGAAGTGTTTGAGGCCTGTGAGAACTAGTTTCTAGAAGGGCTCCTTCTTCTGATCCCTCCTGTCAGCTCATTTTGATCTAGGGTCGGCTCTAGGGGGATCCCTTGCCGTGTCTTTTCTCGGCAGGGGATTGGGTTCTGTTGTTGCTGCTGCTATTGTTGCTGTTGTTGCTACCTCCGCCTCCCTGGCTGCCTTCTTATTAGCTCGGGCGTCTTCCATAACCATGTATCCATATGCCTTAGCTATCAGTTGCTCATAGCTGGTGACTTATTTTTTAGCAAGCAGGTCAACCAGTTCATTGTTCCGTAGGCCAACTACGATGGTGGACATGGCGAACGCACTCCCAAGGTCGTCAACTTCTAACATCTTGGCGTGAAACCTATTGATGTAGTCTCTTAGACTCTCTTTAGGCTCCAGTCTCATTTGTATTAATACATGGGGAGGCAACTTCTGCTTGGTGTCGGTCAAGAAGTGATGTACGAACTTCTGGCTGAGTTGTTCGAAGCTACTGATGAACTTCTTCATCAGGGAATTCCACCAAAGTTTGGTGCTTCCTGTCGAAGTGATGGGAAAGCACTTGTAAATGATTGCCTCTGACGCTTGCAACATGGTCATCATGTCATAGTAATTTTGGACATGTTTAGCTGGATCTCCTTCACCCTTGTACTTCTCCACATTCGGCATCTTGAATTTCTCACAAGAGGTATTCATGATGCAATCAATGAGGGGGTGTTCCCCCCAATGGCCTCAGCAATTGGCTAGAAAGACTGATCGTAGCTAGATGCCACATTCATGGTTGAGGGCCTGGAGCGACATGATGATGCCTAGGGCCTCACGATGCTCCTCTAGTGGCGTGTTCTCAATCATCACGACTAGGACTAGGGCTCTCTCATGTGGCTTCCGCAAACTACGGTTAATGCCAGTGAGGATCTACAAAGCGAGCTTGCTGGCATAACTAAGGAGACACATACTCAACGTAGTCTCTATGATGACCAATTGGCACAACGTTGCGCGGGTGTTGGAGGACCAACGGCTGCCTTGCTGATGGCGTATGAGCGACCGAGGGTTGGTCTGCTGAATATGGCAGAGTCATCGATGAGGAAAGTTGTTGAGGATGAATTCGGTTGAGAAGTTCGTTAGTGAACGCCGCAAACTGATGCTGGAAGGATTAAGTGATGCTTTGAACGGATTCTTCCAACTGTGCTTGAGTGACGTAGCCCGCATGTGGTTCTTCAGGGACTAGATGGACATGCCTACGCTCAAAACCAGATATCGTGATCGAAGAAGATAGAAGGCCCCACCGGCGGGATCCAAACTGCTATAACCCCTATAAGTTCTAAATATTAATCTTCACAGAGAAGTCGATTTGTGCCTTACACTCTGCCTAACCAAACTAATTCACAATCAGGATAATATCTGACTCGGCACAGTCCACTTGATTGGTCGACATCTCACGTAACAGAGTCAAAAGCCGAAACTACTCGGCCAACCTCTCAATTAACCACTAGTGATACGACTCGGCCTGCTAATGAGCTGATATGTCGTGTAGCCGTGTCAAAAGACGGTACTTCTCGGACCTGGACCTAAGGAGTCAAAAGGCGACAGTTACCTCGAACCTCTCGCCAGTCGACTACTCTCGCATTAATTACCCTGACAACATCATCATTAGCCTAGCCCCCATAGTCTTTATGACTCATCGGACCCAGTCATCACCAAGCACCTACTATCATTCCCATAATAAATGACCAGGTGACTCACCTTATTTAGCAACCGACACATAACACATGTCTGCCAACTCAGCTGCGTAGCTGGACTCGGTCTAAGTTACCTTCTTGACCCTCAAACCCACTATAAAAGGAGTGGCACTGCATGAGGTAACTCTCTCTAACATTTTTTTCGTAACTAAGCGCTAACTATATTACTTCTTCACTTAAGCTCAAATACTGACTTGATTCTCGGAGGAACAACCGGAGAACCCAACTCCATCCTCTTACGAGTTCCTTCATATGCAAGGAAGAACAACAAGCCCCAGAATCATTCATCAGGAGGAGTTGGAGGACTCTAATCACTCTACAAACTCTCAGATAGCCCTATGTTTGATAACTAACATCAACATGGGGAAAAAGAAAAGAAAAAAAAATCAATGTTTCTCTTGAAACATTAAAATTTTAATTATGTGAGTTTAAATCATATTCTAATATCATGATTTAGTATGTTCTAGAAATTAGAAATGAAAAGAAAGAAACGGAAGCAGCGAAAAAAAAAACTCTCTTGCAACATTATCTTTTCAACCTCCAACTTACAATAGGAAAGAGGAAAATATCCTCCACTCATCTAACTTTCACCATCTTCACTATTTTCATTATGATTAGCAAATGCTTTGTCTGATGGAAAGTTGATTCCAACTAATAATCTATTTTCCAATGTTTACCGTCATTTATAGCTCATTTCTCATGATTATGAGCCTTTCATAAAAGTGGGCCCACTACCACTGGTCATCCGTGTGTAGTCCTAAACTGAGGAAAAGAGAGCGACTTAAATAATGGCGGCCACCGGCGATAAATTTCTACGGCATTTTAAAACAGATAACGGCTAGTTTTCTACGGGATGGCATATCCGTAATAAAATAAACGCCGCCAGAAAATCAGATAAAACAGTTGTACACCAACACAAAAACCACCCCGCACACTGTATCTAATAGTAACTTGAGGGCCCCATATAGAGTGCGGGCCAGCTGGCAGTAGCGGTTGGGTTATAAAGTGGGTGTACGTATGTTTTTTTTGCTATAATGGAAAATGCAATAGATAAAGATTCTTGTGGGTCTGTTTTTTTAAAATAATTTTGGTGGGTTTTGTGCAGAATTAGGTAGAAAAATATAAAATTATGAAAGTTTACTAAACCTAATTCTGCCGAATTTTATTTATTTATTTATTTATTTACGACGGAACTTCCTCGTGCACGGCCTCTGGTATTTCAAAAAACTAATTTCATGTGGGTACTCTTGGAAAGAGTTGAACTTGAGATTTTGATATACTACTGATAGCTAGCTTACCAACTCGATTGGACCTTTTTGGATTACTTTCGCCATTTCACATTTGAGAGATTTGGATTGGCACGTTGAAGCCGCCGACAATTTTGCTAATTTGAGTCAAATTTGTAATTAAATAGAAAAGTTTATCAAAAAGGAAATGTTGGGGCTTACTTTTAGAAGTTTTTAAGTGGTGTTAGTTTTTGGATCTTGCGATATTTTTATTTTTATTTCTATTTTTATTTTTGAGATTTTATATGGATAGAATAGTCTTTTCTTTGAACAAACCTAAGATAACTAGTTGAAAATTTTGAGATATCTTAATTTCTTACATATGACTCAAAAGCTAACTTGTTTAGGAGTCTAGGACGTAGAAAAAAAAGCTACATAGCACTTAAATACCTTACAGTTTTTATTTTGCACTTATGTACCATCACTTACTTTTGCTAGCAATATCCTAAAGTTTTTAAAATTTGCACTTTAATACATTCACCTACGCAAACCTGAGAATTTACTCTCGACCTTTTCCATGTGAAACTAACAAGCTAATATAAAAAAAAGTTAGCAATTAATATTTGTTGAAATCATTGTCCAAGTTCTATTTTTCAAATATATCTTGGATAGGTATAAGTAAGAATAGGGTATGTTTAATAGTAAATTCAAAAAACATTAAGGATTAGAAAGTCTTAAAATTAGCTTGTAAATATCGCATGAGAAAATTTAGGGAAGACGTTAATGTTTGAGTAAAAGGTATTAAAGTGCAAGTTCAGAAACTTCAGGGTATATAAGAACATGTTTGGCAAATGGTCGAATTGGATTATAATTAGCAAATGTTGTAAGAAATATATGGCCTATGTGTCATATATTAAATTGAGTATAAGGTTTAAATAATATTAATACTATTATGAGGATTATTGGTTAATTAATTTATGGAAATGCACTTAATATATTAGTCTATATTAATTAATGACCATGTAGTTAATTAACAAACACCCATGTTTTTTTATCATGTTGATGGAACATGTGTGGGTGGGTAGTTTTATTAACTACCGGAAAGTTGCTCCTCTCTCCCTATAAAGAAACCAAAGCATAGAGTTTCTCTACACCATCAATTAACAGTAAAATGATCAAAGGCTTGGTTTTAAAGAAGGATTAGAGAGAGAAAGCAATCTTCTCCAAGGTCTCAATTCTCTAAGGGTTCATAGTATGGCTCAAGGTATAATCTCAAAACATCTTATATTTGTGATTATCATGAAGTTCTACGATCCATGTCTTCTAATTAATTATAGAGGAATTATGATTATGTTAACATGTGGTATCAGAGCAAGGTTCATGAACTCATGATTTTCCAATTAAGATTATTATGAACTTAATATTAAAACTGGGAAATTTAATCCGCTGCTAATATTTACCATTGACATATGATTGTTAAGATTAGGTTTATTTAGGTTACTGGTTACTTATGTAAAGTCGCATGTATACATGTTTAGGTTACATGTATAGATCCTTGTCGTTAAGATCCTGTAAAAGAAATAAAAGAAAAACAAATTAATGTTTAACTGATATGATTTGGCAATTAAATTGTTTGTTAACTTATGTTTGCGATTGGCTAATTGAAACTGACTCCAATTCACAAAACATGTTGGTACTGTACTGATTTGGTAAAATACAATGATATATGTATTTAATCCACCATAACCATTTAATATGTTATCTACGTTTTAATTTTATGAATTAATGATATATATACATGTTACTGTCAAAACAATTGATATTATATATACATGTATGTGAATGTTATTACCAGTAACTGAGAGAGAGTAAAAAAATTCAAATTTTTTTAAATCAACCCCAAGGTCCCCTAAGGCCTTGTCAAGATACATTAATATGGGGGATTTGAACCTTGGACCTCTCACTTCACACCCAAAACTCTTACCACTACGCTACACCATGTTGGCTCATTTGGGTATGTTGTATTATACTACTTATGATGTTTACAATGAAAGGATGCAAACAAGTTAATTATTATTGTTTACAGTTCATCAATGTGAAACACAATTGAAAGAAAATAGTTCAATATGATGTTTATATGAACAATATGAGAAACCTTAACAATTTAAACTGTATATTGTTAGTTACCAAAGTGGCCAATATAGAAGTTTGAAAGGAATTGTGTTATAAAATTGTTAAGGTTACCCACTTATATTGATGCTTATAAATGATTAAGGGTAAAATGCCACTTAAGGTGGATGGTTCTTCCTCCAAAACCCACAAGAAGGACTTCAAGAATGACAAGTGTCGCTTTTGTAGAAAGCATGACCACTTTAAGAATGATTGCCTGAAACGTAAGGCATGGTTCAAAAAGAAGGGTAAGTTTAATACTTTCGTATGTTTCGAATCTAATTTAATTGAAGTTCCTTATAATACATGGTGGATTGATTCTGGTTATACCACTCATGTTTCCAATACGATGCAGGGATTCCTTATGACCCAAACCACAAATCCAAATGAGAAGTTCGTCTTTATGGGAAATCGAGTGAAAGCTCCAGTTGAAGCTGTTGGAACTTATCGATTGATTTTAGACACTGGAGCTCATTTAGATTTGTATCCAACTCTTTATGTACCTACTGTTTCTTGTAATTTGATTTCTTTGTCTAAGTTGGATTCAGCAGGATATTGCTTTAAGTTTAATGATGGGTGTTTTAGTTTGTACAAACAAAATTATGTTATTGGTTCTGGTATTTATGTGATGGTTTGTACAAATTAAAACTTGATAATCTTTTTGCTAAAACCCTCTTGACAGTGCATCATAATGTTGGAACTAAACGTGGTTTAGTGAATGAAAATTCAGCTTACTTGTGGCATAAACGTTTGGGTCATATATCCAAAGAAAGATTGACAAGATTGGTAAAGAATGAAATTTTACCAAACTTGGACTTTTCTGATTATGGTATTTGTGTGAATTGTATAAAGAGAAAACAAACAAAACACACAAAGAAGGGAGCCACAAGAAGCACTAAGCTCCTTGAAATAATACACACCAATATTTGTGGGCCTTTTGATGTTCCATCTTTTGGTGGAGAAAAGTATTTTATCACCTTTATTGATGATTTTTCACGTTACGGATATGTCTATTTATTGCATGAAAAATCTCAATCAGTAGATGCCTTAGAGGTGTTTATCACTGAGGTTGAAAGGCAATTAGACACAAAAGTAAAAATAATTAGATCCGATAGAGGTGGTGAATATTATGGAAAATATGATGAAGGTGGACAATGTCCAGGCCCATTCGCTAAATTCCTTGAAAAGCGTGACATATGTGCTCAATACACCACAACAAAATGGTGTAGCAGAAAGGCGTAATCGTACTTTATTGGAAATGGTTAGGAGTATGATATGCAATTCATCTTTACCCATTTCATTGTGGATTTATGCCTTAAAAACTGCCATGTATTTGTTAAACAGGGTTCCTAGTAAGGCAGTTCCTAAGACTCCTTTTGAGTTATGGACTAGTAGGAAACCTAGTTTAAGGCACCTGCATTTTTGGGGTTGCCCGACAGAAGTAAGGATTTATAATCCACATGAAAAGAAATTAGGTTTAAGAACAACCAGTGGTTTTTTATTGGTTATCCAGAAAAGTCTAAATGTTATAGATTTTATTGTCCTAGTCATAGTACAAGAATTATTGAAACTGGAAATGCTAGATTCATTAAAAATGGTGAAGTCAGTGGGAGTTTGGAACCATGAAAAGTGGAATTTCAAGAAGTTAGGGTGGAGATCCTTTTACCTGTAACTTCTTGTAAAGTTGTTGCTCCTCCTATTGTTGAACAGTTAAGCAATAATTAAGAACAACAACCTAATGACCAAACAACTCACAATGAAGACAACATCAATGAACCTGTTGTAGATGAACCACAAGAAGCAGAATTAAGAAGGTCCCAAAGACCAAGAAGATCTGCTATTTCTGATGATTATATGGTTTATCTACATGAAGTAGATTTCGATGGAGGAATTGATAAAGATCCAGTTTCGTTTTCACAAGCCATTAACAGTGCTGATTCTATGAAATGGTTAGATGCAATGAATGACGAGTTAAAATCTATGGAATATAATAAAGTTTGGGATCTCGTTGAATTGCCTAAGAACTATAAAAGGGTTGGGTGTAAATGGGTCTTTAAGACCAAACGCGACTCACTTGGCAATATCGAACGACATAAGGCCAGACTTGTTGCTAAAGGTTTTACTCAGAAAAGTGGTATTGACTACAAAGAGACTTTTTCACCAGCCTCTAGAAAAGACTCATTAAGAATTATTATGGCTTTGGTTGCTCATTATGATTTGGAGTTACACCAAATGGACGTGAAAACTACCTTTCTAAATAGAAATTTAGAAGAAGTGGTATATATGAATCAACCTGAGGGTTTTTCCATTAAAGGAAAGGAACACATGGTGTGTAAACTTAAGAAATCAATATACGGACTTAAACAAGCTTCCCGCCAATGGTATTTCAAGTTCAATGATACCATTACTTCTTTTGGATTTAAAGAAATCATTGTTGATCGATGTATATATATGAAGATCAGTGGGAGCAAGTTTATAATTTTGATGTTGTATGTTGATGATATTTTACTTGCTACTAATAATCTTGGCTTGTTATATGAGACCAAGAAGTTTCTCTCTAAGAACTTTGAAATGAAAGATATGGGTGAGGCAACCTATGTGATCGGGATAGAAATATTCCGGGATAGATCACAAAGATTGTTAGGATTGTCTTAGAAAGCATATATTAATAGAGTTTTGGAGAGATTCAAAATGGAAATGTGCTCATCAAGTGTCGCTCCAATTCAGAAAGGTGATAAGTTTAGCCTTATGCAATCTCCGAATAAGGAATTGGAACGCAAGCAAATGGAAGAAATTCCGTATGCATCAGTCGTTGGGAGCTTAATGTATGCTCAGACTTGTACCAGGCCAGACATCAGTTTTGTTGTTGGAATGCTTGGTAGGTATCAAAGAAATCTGGGAATGGATCATTAGAAAGCTGCAAAGAAAGTGTTGAGATACTTGCAGGGAACGAAAGATCATATGCTCACTTATCGAAGATCAGATGATCTTGAAGTGATTGGTTATTCAGATTCAGACTATGCTGGTTGTGTCGACTCAAGAAAATCAATATCCGGCTATCTATTCCTTCTAGCTGGGGGAGCAATCTCATGGAAAAGTGTGAAGCAACCTGATATTGCTATGTCCACTATGGAAGCAGAGTTTGTGGCTTGTTATGAGGCTTCCATTCAAGGGAATTGGTTGCGAAACTTTATTTCAGGACTTGGCATAGTCGACAGTATTGCCAGGCCGCTGAAAATGTATTATGATAATTCTGTAGCAGTCTTCTTTTCAAAGAACGACAAGTATTCTAAGGGAGCAAAACATATGAGTTTGAAATACCTTGTCATTAAAGAAGACGTTCAAAAACAAAAGGTGTCAATTGTACATATTAGTACGAAACTCATGGTTGCGGATCCGTTGACTAAGGGATTGCCTCCTAAGACATTTATTGAGCATGTCGAAAGGATGGGCATTACTAAAGGTCTCAATGTTTAGTTTATGAGTTTGATGTATGACACATTATGCATTATTTCTGACATTTATCGATATCCTGTTTTCTTATTGTTTGTGTATACATGAATGTTTTCAGGATTTAATCTCTAATGACTTTTCATTTATAGATCATTTTAAGTAGACAATTAATATTGTGGTACTTGGAAGGAATTATGTTATTGAATGATATGAAACCGCCAAGACTCATATTAGTCTATACTTAATAATGATATGATGATATTACCAATGTATGAGAAATTTATCCTTATGGTATATTTGTATTGTGAATTTATTTAAACCATTATGAATAATTCTGCCACATGGCCAAGTGGGAGAATGTAAGAAATATATGCCCTATGTGTCATATATTAAATTGAGTATAAGGTTTAAATAATATTAATACTATTATGAGGATTATTGGTTAATTAATTTATGGAAAAGTACTTAATATATTAGTCTATATTAATTAATGATCATGTAGTTAATTAACAAACACCCACGTTTTTTATCATGTTGATGGAACATGTGTGGGTGGGTAGTTTTATTAACTACCGGAAAGTTGCTCCTCTCTCTCCCTATAAAGAAACCAAAGCATAGAGTTTCTCTACACCCAAGGCTTGGTTTTAAAGAAGGATTAGAGAGAAAGCAATCTTCTCCAAGGTCTCAATTCTCTAAGGGTTCATAGTATGGCTCAAGGTATGATCTCAAAACATCTTATATTTGTGATTATCATGAAGTTCTACGATCCATGTCTTCTAATTAATTATAGAGGAATTATGATTATGTTAACAAATGTAGATTAGTTTGGATTATAAGCCACCAAAGAAATAACATATAGGCTTCCATGTTTGACCCAGTAAAAAAAATAATCATGCCACTCATTATTTCACAAAACGCCAAGGCTCTAATAATTCACCACCAATCTCATATCCTTTTTGTCATCTTTACATCAATAATAGATTATAGTCCACTCATTTACCAAACACTTTACTATTGATGGAGATTACAACCCACTAATTAAACCAATACTCCGGATTATAAAGTATTTAAGTGTAGCCAAAAACAAATGAGAATATATATGCGCAAAATAAGAGAACTATATGGTATTTAAATGCTAATTTCCCCCCCCCCCCCCCCAAAAAAAAAGAAAAAAGAAAAAACACACCCCACAGAAGACAAGGGAAAAGAAAAGAAAACCCCCAAAATAAGGAAAAGAAAAGAAAACCCCCAAAATAAGGCAAACACCTTCTTCATGTATAATAAAATAATGGGTTTTTTAGAAAATAGTCCCTTACATATTCAATAATTGCATATTACTCCCAAATCTTAAAAATAGCATACTAGTCCCTTATATCCTATGTGGTCATACAAAATGGTCCTTATATTATTTTTTAGTTATAAATCTAACCAAGGTTGAGTTAACACCTAAATCAGTATCTGCAATCACAAAACGACCACTCTCTCCAACGTTTCAAAGCTTTGTGAAGCTTAACTTTGGGATATAGTTCTTTTCTAACAATAGAGAAGAATCCAAGTGGGTTTGAGTTTTTTTAAGTGGATATAGGGTTTAAAATCGTTAAGAAAAGGGTTAGAGAACATAATAGAGAGTTAAAATGGCTATTTTGTCTCTAACCATCAAATTTGATGGAATATTTCTCTCAAATCTAGCCTGTGTTAACTAGAAGGACCATTTTTCAAGACTCTATTAGATTTGAGGGACTAATATGCAAATTTTAATATTTGAGGGACTATTATGCAATTACTAAAGATTTAAGGGACTAATATCTAATAACTTCTAAAATAATTTCAACATTGCTTTGACAAGGTTACATATAGCACTATGTGGTCTAGGCATTGGTACCAACTTCTAGAGTCTAAGCACCTTGACGGGAACCTAGACGAAGGCCTAGGTGGTTTTTTTATTTTCTTTTTTAGTTGTAATAATTGATGGCAAATGCTAATATTATAGAAAGCTTAGATGATAAACTGGTTCTATGCGTATTTCTTTCTTCTATTAAGTGTTGATGGAGAAGGTTTGGTTAAAGGTCGGAGGAGGTAGAGGAGATATTCATAGTGTGAGACTGCAGGAGTTTGGAGAAGGTTAGAAAATGTGGAGGTTGCAGTGTGGGAAATTACGATCAAGGTCAAAAGGGTGCAGTCTATATAAGCAGCTCATACTCCATTAGGAGCTCCTAAAACCTAGATGGGCAGCTCAGGTACCGCCTAGGTGTTAAGCTCTTGGCGGACGACCTAGGTACAACCTAGACCTAGACGTACATTTAGGCGGGCTAGATGGAGGCTTTTAAACATTGTGCTTTGATACTTTAAAAATAAGTATATTACTAATTTTGAATTTTGTATGATATAGAAAATGGACTATAACAAAAGATGAATATTTTAGTTCTCTATCACTTAATTATTTTTCTTTTTCTATTTCTTCTCCTCTCAAAAACCAATTCAACAACCAAGTAATGACTACGAAATTCATTTATAGTTCTAAATTCTTTATAGATCAAAATTTTAAAGTAATGATTAAATATACTATGAAATCCCTCCAAAAAGATAGTATGATTTACAATGACTCAATGAACATTTTTATTGGAACAATGTAGAATAAGTATATTTTTAGAAAATAATAATTTTAAAAACTTTATTGTTTCTTCTATTCATTAAAGTGAAAGTTGTTTTAGATAATTAAATGCATGTGATATGTAAGTTTTATCTTTGTCATCAATTAAAAAAATTAAATAGAATAATAGCATTTCCATCAAAAAATAGAAAAAATAGCACGTTACTTGATTATGGTTTGAAAAAATTTAGTGAAACAAGATAAAGTTTCAAACTAGAAAAAAAAATAAAAGATAGGATAAGAAAATGTGAGAGGATGATACGAGTCGCCGTGCGAGCACCTTTGATCGCGGAATTATCAAAGGTGGGTTGAGAAGAGGATGAAAGAAACACAAGAATAATTTAGTATGTGGCGAAGGAAAATACCATCTCTAGATCATGAGTATGAAAAAATTATAATCCCTCTCTCACAGTCTCACTAGAATCGAGAACAAACTCTCAATTCTCTCTAAACCCTAATCTCTCTTAATTAGAATCTCTCTTTTATTACATCTCCTTTATTAGAAACCCTAAACAATCGCTTATATAGGTGTAACAACGTGGATGACAAAGTGGTAAATAACTAAGCCCAAACCCAACAGGAATTCGTGCAAAAAGAAACCCAAACGAACCAGAAAACCTTCGATGAGTCGACTCACGACTGAGATGAGTCGACTCGTCCGAAACTAGATAAAACACAAAACCAACAATGAGTCGACTCGTCAGAGACTGATGACAAACGGCTGGGTTTCGCGAGTCGACTCATGACATGCATGAGTCGACTCAACCTGATGAGTCGACTCATGTACATGTTTGAGTCGACTCACGGGCTGAAAACTGGGGGCTTCGATTCTTCGATTCGCCGTTTTGTTCCACGCTTCAATCTGTGTTCCACTGTGTTGTTTTACACATCTATTCTTAAGTTACCATGAGATTCATCTATTCTCAAGCTCTCATGAGGATCGCTAAGTTCCGAAGAGAAGATACACCTGTATCAAAGGAAAGCAATATGATATCATATAGAAGTATGGAACAAGGTGGGGGAAAGGTAGAAAAACTTGTATATTAGTAACCGATCTTAATAATTAGTTTTATCCTCATTTTAATTCCTAATATACCCTTATTCAGTTTTTAAAATTTTAAGTTATTTACAAACTAGGTGTGAAAGAGTGGCTAATTACTGTATTCTATAATTTAGGAATTCGAGAGAGAAAAAATCCGATGAAAATTTAATTTTCGAAGTATCAAATTGTTGGCAAATAATTTAAGGGTTATTTGGATTGGATATATTCCCTCTAAATCTCATATAATTACATATTTACCCTCCTAATCTTCATAATTGCAAATGTACCACCCAAATCTTCCATAACTGCATATTTACCACCCTAAATATTCATAATTACCAATATATCCCTCAATTCTTCCGCAATTGCATATTTACCCCAAATCTTCATAATGGCCATGTACCTCATTATTTTGTTAAGTCATTAAATATAATTTAAAAATACCTAAAATACCCCAAGGCGATGTTTATCAAGAGGAAAAGCTCTGGCGGGTCAGTGAATGCAATTATGAAGATTTGGAGGTAAATATGCAATTATGAAAGTATTGAGGGGCAAATTGGCAACTACGAATTTGGGGGAAATATGCAATTATGAAGATTTGGAGGTAAATATGCAATTATGAAAGAATTGAGGGGCAAATTGGCAACTACGAATTGGGGGGGGGGTATGCAATTATGGAAGGTTTGATGGGTGTATTGACAATTATGAAGTTGTAAGGGATTAACATTCAATCATGGAAGATTTTAGGGGTATATAGCCAATTAGCCCGTAGTTTTATTATTACTTTTTATATTCTAGATAAACCATTATTTATTAGAATTTTGTTCGACAAAATCCAAAGAAAACCCAATTTTCAGGACCGGATACAGCCGGTACCTTACCTGCTCCAACCGTGATCCTCCGGTTACACTGTTTAAATTCACCTCGTCTCCGTCTCACTTTTTTTCTCTCTCATCTACATACTACCCCCCCCCACCCTCTCTCTCCTCATCGCCGGAGGTCGACGCCATCCGCCGCCTCCCAGGGTTTCGGATCGGCGAGGTTTTCAACTGACTTAGGGTTTCTTGATCTCGATCGTTGAATTTGGCGAGGTCATTTCTAGGGTTTTTGGTGTGGTTTTATGGCGAGTGAATGGGATTAGAGACCAAATGTAGGGTTTTTTTTAAAATTTTAATACAATCTTTGAAAAGGACGGGGATGTTAGGTTTTAGAGTTCGATTTCTACAATGCTGAGCTGGGTCGCAGCCAATTTTAGGGTTTCTTGGTGTTTTCAGAAGCTAAAAATTCCTAGGGTTTTAAAGCTGGAGGTTTCTTGAAAATTTCGGGGAAAGTGAGAGCTTGACTAGACCCTAACAAGTTAAAAAAAGTGAGAGCGATCAGAAGATTTTCGTGATCAGGTGCCAAGATCTCACGATAAAGGGGGGAAAAAAAGAAAAGTTCCTGAGCATTGTCAATGTCGGGAGCTACAAGGACTCGGTCGATGAGTGCAGAAGAAGAATCAGAGGCCAGGCCGATCCTCGGACCGGCAGGAAACAAGGCGAGATCGCCGTCGATCACTCGAAAACCAGCTTCAAAGCCATTGAGAAAACTTGAAAGAGCTGAGACTGGGAAGAAAGAGGAGAAGAAGAAGGAATCATCCCCTGTTCACGATTCGCCCCCTCTCGTTTCGTCTCTAAGTGCTCCCTCTTCATTGCTGAGGAGGCAGGAGCTCCTGCTGCGTTCGAACTTGTCTTTGAATGCTTCTTGCTCTTCGGATGCTTCGACTGATTCGTTCTGTAGCCGGGCTTCTACTGGAAGGATTGGGAGACCAAGCTTTACCAATCGAAGGAGGCAGGGAGTTCCGAGGCCTGAGAAGATAGCGTCGAAGCTGGAGAAGATAGTTCCTGATGGAGACGCGAAAGCTCCGCCTGAGTTTTTGCAGGGGAAGAGGAGGTGTGCTTGGGTCACACCCAATACTGGTAAGTTTCGTTTAGTTCTAGTAGTTTCATGCTTTTGATCAATGCATTTGAGATGTGGAATCAGTAATACATAGTTTCTTCAGAAGCTGGTTTTTCGGATTGATAAATGATGATTGTTCTCTGGGTCTTAATATCTATATGATTTGCAAGTATTTAGTTAGTTTTGTAGTTACTTGCGTCGTATCACTGATTTCGTAATTTGAGACATATTATTTTTTGGGGTTTGTTATCTTCTTCAGTCTGATTATTTGAATGGCTCTTCCTCTAGCCCCTGAAAACTATCTGCCCTCCCTAAGTGTGATATATAATGAAGTGATTCAACTTTCCAGCTTTTTAAGTGCTTACCGTTAGTGAGTTATAGTGCTGTGGAGGTTTTCCAGCGCTTGTTATTTCCCAGTGGATGGTTCTATTCAGGGGGAAATGGAGCTGGAGCAATATTTGGCCACAATAATTTTTGAAAGTGTTTACCACTTCACATGATTCTGATTGTTAGTTGTTGTGGTCAGTGGTTGGGGGAAAAACGATAGATAAGAAATTAGCATATGTTAGTGCTGGTGTGCATTTGCAGAAGTCTTAAGTATATGTTTCAAGTAACATTTTTGCCTTGACATACTTTGATGGTAGTAGGTCATAATTGATGAGGAGAGGATACCTGCAACTAAATTGATAACTAAGATTATTTAAAAGAACTACTTCATCTTTTTAAGAAGTGAATATTGTTCTAATACTAAATGATTGATGCATCTTCAGAATGGATTAATATTAAAGGATGATAAACAAACTGCTTGTGCACATAATGCCAAATATCATGTTCCTAGGAGACTATGGTAATGAAATTTATTATTTCCAAGTTTTGAGTGAATTCGATATTCACTTTCTATATCTTATTTGGACCTCATCCTTATTTTTCTATATCCTATGTACATGCACTAGTTCAAATAAAAGACAAATAGGGAAAAACATCACCTAAGATCTTATGTGTAAAAATATGTTCAGCAGACCTAGAACATAAACAAGCTATAGAGAAGCATTTTCCTTGTTAACTGAATTCAACCAGTTAATCCACAATATCAACAAAATAATATTCAGTCAACAAAATGTTTGCTCATTCAGCCATCGTCAGCTCAAAGATAAAACTAAGAAACAATCCAGGTTCACTGCTTGGGAGTCTGAAGAAGAAAACACTGCTAGATGTCTAGTATCAGGAGAGTGAGAAGCTGCTATGCAGTAGTGGTGAAGAAAACACCACTAGATGTCTAGTATCAGTAGAGGGAGAAGCTGCATTGCAGTATTGGTGAAGGAGAATGGTCTATTCCATCAGCACACCATTCTATTGAGTTCCTCTGAAAAAGATAACTGATAGGTGAAAGATCCTAGCTATTTGAACCGATAGGTGAAAGATCCTAGCTATTTGTTTTTAGAGGTGGAGTGATCATGTGCCACAATCCAATTATTAAAGATAAGAGGATCAAGGAGTCCATTGACAGGTATAGAATTTTTCTTGAACAGTCTATATCCTTTTTAGTTTACTTTACCTGGCAATTTGTTCGTCTAGCCCTATGAAGCACGGACACGCATAACATGAAGCCGTGTCGTGTCGTGTCCGTGTCGGACACACGTGTCGAACACACGTATCCTATGTATTTTTTAGGATTTGCCTCGTGTTGGCGTGTCGGATGGCCGTGTCGGATCCGTGTCCGTGCTACATAGGTCTAGCCTCCTGCATACTGAAAAGTCTGACACAGGCTCCCTATATTGTACCCTTTCTTCTGGTATGTTAATTGTTAAGTACTACTAGGTAGACATGTTTGTATGAAGGTAAAATATATTGATAATAGATTTAGTTTTTTTGTCTATCCTTCTAGTTGTTATGAATATTTTCACGAAGAAACAAGTTATTTGAATGTATTTATGCATAAGCCGAAGATTTAGTACCAAGCAATGCTTATCTTGCCTGCAAGCTAACACAAGGATCATATTATTGTTCAAAACTATTTGAGGGAAATGGAGTCCTAAATACTTATTCGTAAAAGCAAGTTCTCCGGATCATGATTCCTAAGAAGATCACTATGCTTGGCTACTTGGAGTGTACTACATGAATTGTTCTTAGCCAAGTGTTCTATTCAACACAGTGTGTATATGTTGCACTGCTTGCATAGAACTCCCTCTCGTGTTATTTATGTCAATGAATTTTATATTCGGTATCCCCGTTAAAGAAAAGATATGAATATGATCCATAGGCTAATGAACTATAATATTCTGTACTACTATGTAGCTATTATACATGTTTTGATACACTGATTGTTGAAGTCCTCTTTACAAGCTCTGTCCGAAAATGACACTAAGCAAATGCCTTCTTGCTAGTAGGTGATCCAGTTGTTCTACTGCTTACATGAAATTTTTTTTGACATTAAAAAATTTAGTACTTATTGCATTATCTATATAAGACAACGTGAAAATGTATCTGGTATTGAAATATATTGACCTCTGTGCCAAGAAGTAGCTGTTTTGCTCAAGTGAATGTCGAAGACCAATGTTTTTGGGTCAGTGAATTGGTAAATATATAGAGTATGGTGGTTATCAGCAAATCAACCACTTTGCGCTGATGCTTCAGTAACTTGATGGTCGCATGGGGTATGTACGAGATGCTAAGTTGCTCTATCTGCTTGGTGGATACGTATTTTGAGCTGCTAAAAGGTTATTATTTAACGAAACTTCAAAAATTGTAGATTTAAGACATGACTGACGGGGTTCACAAATTGATTTGATTTGTTGGCATTTATAATTTGTCTTCTTTTGGTAAAGATAAGTGTGTATACACTTGAAGCAGAATACTTAAAGGAGAACTGAATATTAGCCATTTTTTCGACTGATTGATACTTATCCTACATTCCTGCAGGTGCCTTCATATCACGAAATGCACTTGCAAAATTCATCATCAATATTAATGTGGATGCACTAGTTTTTAAGCAGTGAATGGCTTAAAGTATTAAAACTTGTTCCTAAAATTTAATCTAAACTCACTGGCTCTATGTGTGTGCATGTGTGTGTGAGTTTGTGTGTGTGTGTGTTATATCTATATGTGCGTGTGTGTACGCACATGCGCACAAACACGCACATGCATGCATTAAATCTCCTCTCTAGATGCAGATACATACACGTATAGCCATATTCATACATACAATTAGAGCGTTGCTATACCAATATACATGTATATGATTATTTAAAATTTTGTATCTGTAATGTAATAATCAGATATAATGCCGTCTGTTGTATATATATCTTGTACAACGACCAAATTTTCCATTGACAGCATGGTGAAGTTTGATATTAACAAAAATTCTCTATCAAACACTTGTCCGAATGCAGATCAATTCCTTTTTCTCTAGTCTCATGTACCTTTATTTGCTTTCTTCTTGCAGCTATGTTCAAAAGCATCCTGCCACTGACTGCTGATTTTTCCACTGAAATGTTAATGTAGAGTGATTTTATGTCCTACAAAAGTTTTATCTACCAAACACATTGTAAACCAAACCAATCCCTTTTGCCCTTGTCTCATATTGACTCTTATCTTCATTTCTTACACATTGTCTCGAACAGATCCTGCCACCCTCAAACTATTCAATGCCTTCTGCCTCATCCCTCCTCAACACCACGAGGAGAGAAAAACATTCAATCGGACAAACTTAAAGAACTTATTTCAGATGCCTTCATTGTCACTCTTGGTAATGCTTCAAAAGCATGATCTACATCTTTCCTTCGCTCCTGTCTTTTCTGGTTTAATAGGTTAGGAACTTGGACATTTTGGAGATGTTTTAAGTCAACAACTAGTTATATACCTTCAAGTTTTAAACTAGTCTTATCGATCTGGTTAAACAAAATTGGATGAAGCATTATGTTCATTTATTTTGTCAATGCTAAGTGCTCTGGTTCTATTCTTAGCTGTACGGTAACTACTTTGTTCAGTTTGAAGTTTAAGGTAGGAGAAAGTGTGAAGTCTTGTTTAATTTGTTCCCACAGATCCAGGTTATGTTGCCTTCCATGATGAGGAATGGGGTGTGCCTGTTCATGATGACAGGTATGCAATATCAAGTTCTCATAATTCTCATCTTGATTCAAAATATAGGAGGTTTTGAAATAGTTGGCAATGGTAATGCTTGAAAAAATATTCTTAGTGTCTCTTATATCCTTAAAATTTACAGGAAACTGTTTGAGTTGCTCGTACTATCTGGCGCATTAGCTGAACTTACATGGCCGACAATCCTCAGTAAAAGGCACATATTTAGGTACCTCTACTGCCTGCAAAATACCATTGTTCAGATAAGAATTTGCACTATTTTGTTATTTCCTTGTCTGACATTTCTCTGCAGGGAGGTTTTTGTGGATTTTGACCTGGTGGCGGTCTCTAAATTGAACGAGAAGAAGATTATAGCCCCTGGAAGCACCGCCAGTTCCCTATTGTCAGAGCCCAAATTACGTGCCATTATTGAGAATGCTCGCCAAATACTAAAGGTATGTTCTCTTCTCCCATCTTTCAAGATATTGATTTAGTTGTTTATGCATAAGCATGTTGCTTGAAGCTGAATCTTATGCGTGAGCCTGCTTTAGGGTTTAAATTGACTCATGGTCTTCTATGAAATGGGATAATGTATATCACTTTATTTTTTTATCTAACATGCGATAAGCTTCTGGATTAATCCCTTATGAATCAGTAGCTTATACTCCCAACATTATGAACATCTCAAACCCATAATGACACAATTATTTATCATGGTCAAAACTGAACCTGAATCATTCAGATAGAATCACTTGAGAAAAAGTATAGAATGCTAATGAGAGTTTGATTTTTTGTAAAATCTTGCATTGGGAAATTTTTTTACAGCTGACAGAGTTTTATTGATTCTGATGACCATAAGAAGTTCCTATCATCCTCTATTCATATTCAACTCTTAACTCCTTCCATCATGATCTGGACCTGTTTCCCTGCTGTGGATTGAATAAGAGTTTTGAGTCATGCTAATAGCATGACATTTAGTTGGTCTGTTTAGTTTTTTTGTGCAGATTAACAAATATTTATTCTGGATTATTACCTTTTTATTCCTTGTTCCTTATTCTCTTAACAGTAGAAATATTTATTAGCAGCTAAGTGAGAACAAGTTTTCATTTTTTGGTCAGTGTCTTAAAACTTTGTGGATGCTGGAGAACCTGATGTCAGTATTATATAATAGGGCACCATTGATAGTTTGATCGTCTTTTGAGCTGTTGTTAGGTCTCCATAGCTGGATGTGCTTTTATTTGTAGTGATGACCACAGACACTCTCATGTCTGAGATTCTCTTTGCCATTCATCAAAACAACATATGTAATTGTCACCTTTGAATCATTTCTTGTCCTGTGCATTGTAGATTATAGAGGAGTTCGGATCATTTGATAAATACTGCTGGGGTTTCGTGAACCACAAACCAATTACAAGCAGATTCCGCTACCCTCGACAAGTTCCGGTCAAAACTCCCAAAGCCGAAGTCATCAGCAAGGATTTAGTAAAGAGGGGTTTTCGCAGTGTGGGGCCCACCGTCATATATACCTTTATGCAGGTTGCAGGTCTGACCAACGACCACCTCATCACCTGCTACCGCTTCGATGAGTGTGCTACTGCAATCACAGCCACAGCAACAGCAAGCAGTAATGACGAAGTGTGCGCTACCAAGGATAATAATAATAATAATAATTGCAAGGAGGTAAAGAAAAACGATGAGGATGTTGATTTCGAGTTGTCAATATCTGTGGATGGGCTGAGCTTCTCGTCATCATAGCGGAGATGGGGTGATTTTCATGTAATTTTGGTTTGAGGTAGTGGTGATGGGTTCTGTATAAAGATTTATGAAAATTATGCAACCTGGCTTGTATATTTTCCTTTACGTTGTTAACAAAGTTGATCATGTTTCATTTGACCGAGGTTCCACATTACAGTGAATTCAGATTAGACCGCAGCTTAAGATTTGGTTTGAACCGTTTCCAGTGATGTTGCTCTTTGAAGAGTACCTTTGTAAACTGCAGGTTGTTAACTCTTGTACGGATAAATTTCACCAAACCGAAGAAGTATGGCTCATTTTCGGATGACCCCGTACAAGTTTGGAAATATCATTGAACCCCGAAACTCTTTCAGTATATGGCTAAAATACTAAATTGGTATATTTATACGAACGTGTTGCTATTTTGTTGGCCCAAATCCTGGCCCATTACCTAAAGGCCCAATCCCTTTGATATTTACCCTAGCCCATCTCTTATCCTCTCCTCATATTCGATGCCCTAGATTGGCCGTCGCTTCCCTATTCCTTGTCCTGCGCCACAGCCCCCTGCCCTATCTCTCTGTCCTGCACCGCTTTGAGTCCCATCTCCCACTTGTGTAGGTCGGCTCCTAACCCTAGCCTTTCTCTCAGTGTCAGCTGCCCCCCTTCTCTATAAGATCGATGTTGGGAAGGTAGTAGCTCTGTGAGAAGAAGAGGGAGTGAAGATAAATCCGAGCTTTGTGCTCCTGTGAGCTTGATCCATCCTCTCCCTTACCTGAGCTTTGTGCTCCTGCAAGCTTTGTGCTCTCACCCTATTGTGGCGAGCTCTCCCTTTGTGTTCTTGGTGGTGCACTAGAGAGAAGAACGGGGACTGATTTCAGCAGGCTTCTGAGCCAAACAAGACGACGTCGATCCTTAACAGAACGCTTTTGTCAGTTTGGTATTTTTCAAAACTCCGGCGATGACAAGGCATTAAATCTCGACCTTTTTGTCAATAAGGCATTTTTCTCAAAACTCTGGTTAGAAATTTTGTTTTAAACCTCTTACCTCCCAAAATTATTAAATTTGTACCCTCCCTCTCCTCCTCCTCCTCTCCCATTCCCCTCTCCCTCCAGCGCACCATTGTCCTACTCCTCTCCTCCGTCCCCATCTCCCTCCTCTGGGTCAACCTCGGCCCCCTCATCCCCTCCCTCTCCTCCTCCTCTTCCATCCCCCTCCTTATTTTTTTATCTCTAGTGCAGCTTGTTGGAGTGGTTGCAGCAATTACGCCGTGGAACTTTCCTTTGGCCATGGTTACACGAAAGGTTAAAATTTAAAACAGTTAATGGGGCTGCTTAAATATTCACATAATTAAGACTATGTCCTTACTGATGATTATGTTTGTTAACTAAGGTATTGTCTCCAAGAGGTCGGCCCTGCCTTGGCTTATGGGTGCACGGTGGTTGTTAAGCCATCTGAATATACACCCCTCACTGCATTAGCTACAGCGGAGCTATCTATTCAAGCTGGTATGGTGCAAAAAAAATCTGAAGTGCAAAAAAATCTGAATAGGATAGTAGGAGGAGGAGGAGGAGGAGGAGAGTGAGGGGATGAGGGGGCCGAGGTTGACCCAGAGGAGGGAGATGGGGACGGAGGAGAGGAGGAGGAGGACGATGGTACGCTGGAGGGAGAGGGGAATGAGAGAGGAGGAGGAGGAGGAGAGGGAGGATACAAATTTAATAATTTTGAGAGGTAAGGGGTTTAAAACAAAATTTCTCGCCGGAGTTTTGAGAAAAATGCCTTATTGACAAAAATGTCGAGCTTTAATGCATTCTCGTCACCGGAGTTTTTAAAAATACCAAACTGACAAAAGCGTTCGTATAAATATACCAATTTGGTATTTTAGCCTTCAGACAACCCTCATAAAGTTGGTGCTTATTTGAAAGTAATTCAGAAAAATGCAAAAGTTGTGAGGGTTAAAATGACATTTTCGAACAATTTAAGGTCATCCCAAAATGGACAAAATCTCTTGGGAGGTTCTGTGGAATTTTACCCTTCTCTTGCACCAAGAATGAGCATTGAGTTTGTAAGCTGCAGGTTGTGAACTTCGTAAGCAGCATCCGAATTTTGATTTATACTGCGTATAAAGCTGAAAGGATATTTGATAATGAAATGCCGTAGTTGGGGGATTTTGATTTGGCACTCAAAACTAACTGTAAGTACAAAACTTCACACCACAAACAAAAAACGCAGGTGAATATATGTGCTCGCATTTGAATGTTGCAGGCCTTGAAAGACACTTAACTCCAATGACTTGGAATTTACATCACAACATAAAAATCTACAAGTGAATATGTTTGCCTCTGAATGAATGTGAGAGCATACTCCGGTGACTTACAGCTCCGAGGTTCTACTGCCTTCTGCTAGTCATTTGCTCGACTATTTCTTTCCATCTAATAACAATAGAAAGCAGTCAATGCTTGACGCTTTCATGAATGGTGATGATACAGCTCCGAGGTTCTACTGCCTTCTGCTAGTCATTTGCTCGACTATTTCTTTCCATCTAAAAACAATAGAAAGCAGTCAATGCTTGACGCTTTCATGAATGGTGATGATTGCTCTCAAGTTTTATGTAGTCTTACGGTGCACGCAACCCCCGTCATGTTAGATTTTCTGAAAAATATCACCAAAGATAAGAATTAGGATGCAACGGAAATCAGACAAGATTTATTCCAACAACAAATTTAATGAAGGTATATCAGTTCAATAAGAAAAATCCTTTTTATTTTTTGCCATGAAAGTATCAGAAGATCGATTTCGAGCGAAAGAAATTTAATGTTTGTCAAATTTGATGATTTTACGTCTCGTGGTAAAAAGGCCTCGGTTTCTCACAGCTTCCTGTAAGACAATTATTCCTTTGTTAGTCATGACAAACATGCTTCTTGCGTGTCGAAAGAGGCTTATCGATGCAATGAATGCCTCTGATTTCATTTCAGTCTTCGTAACTTTCTTGATGGCCAAGTTAATTCAGGGGGGGATCGGTATTCATACACAAATATAATACTAGGTTTGCAGGAAACTAACATACCAATAAATCAGAATTAACAGTACCCGATTCGAAGTATTATCCTGCAACGTACCTTAGATTTCTGTACTAATCCCTGCCAAGACAGACAGATGCATGCACGTACGTACGCGAGAAAAATTAGCTTTATAATTTGCCGCGCGCGCAGGAGGTACTTACTTTACTAAGAGCAAGTGCAGCAGCCTCCTAACGAGGCTCCTAAATCCTAGTTGGCAGTAAGGTCCACCATGGAGCTCCACAAATTTGTGGAGCACTGGGGAAGAAATACATGAAACAATAAATGTTTTTGAGTACGACGCCGGGATCAACAAGTTAGTTTCGACAAACAAATGCAGTGACATAAAGATATGATTAAGTTAGCGAGCTTCTTCCATCTGATCAGAGTAAACTACGCCAACTTTAAATCGCACAATCAGAATCGCGGAAAGGAAAAAAGATTGAACACGCACCTTTTTTTTTGGCTATCGTTGGCCGAAAGTCGATCGGTCAGTTTGCAGCGCAGAGAAATTAACTGTACCAAAAAAAACACAGCTAGAAATGGAACCATAATCCTTTTTTTTTTATGGCCATACAAGGCTGCGAGGATAGAGTGAAAATAAGATTCCTACTCAAGACGTGGACACCCCAGAAGCAGGTGTAGACGTCTAAAGCTCAAAGAATCCTTTAGCGATCGCTGAAAATAACTAATTAATAATTTCCCGAAGCTCCCCATGCCCATCAGCAAAGTGATGGAATTTAACACTTCCATCTTCATCTTAACTTTGGGGCTCACGAGATCCATCCCCACTTTGCTCTTGAGAGCACCTCCTTCCGTCATATTAATCGGATGCTATTAATCGAAGTTTCTTATGCCAAGAACCGCTGCGCGTGGGCACACACACGCAGAGAGAGAGAGAGAGAGAGAGAGAAGAGAAGAGAGAGGGGAAATCACACACCTTGAATTGATAGATCTGATTAAAAAAAGAGGAAGAAGAGCAGAGGGCGGCGGCTCTTTGGAGTACAGGAATCGCCAGCTGAGGGAATTTACTGGAGGGAGCTATTTATATACACTTATCTGAACGAGGTCTGACCTAATTAGTCGGCAGTTACATTCCTGTCCTCTCTAGGGTGGGTAAGTTTGTACGTTGTACTTAGAAAAAGTGGTAGCCCTTAGTAAGGGGGGAAAAGTGAATCAAGAAATTTTCTTTTTTTTTTCCTTCAATTTTTATTTATTTCTATTGAGTATTATCTTGTGGCATAGAACTAGCATGAGAGCATACCGTAGTTATTACTATAGAAAAGGAGCATGATATTTAAAACATAAAAAAAGAGGAGAGGAGAGTACCAGTTGTATTATTTTAACCCTACTTTCCTATTGTGATTACGAAAGTACATAGCGTCATAAGTTTGTTTTCCTACTATAATTAGGATGTCAGAATGAGAGTTTGACGCTAACTTTATCGTAAGTATAATATTAAGAAAGGAGTAAAATAAATGTTTTCTTTGCCAGTCGTACATTACAACTTGGCAAAAAGAAATTGTTTCCTATGTATGCATGTGTCTGTATATGTATATTAGTTTGGCTTTCGGAACTCGTTTATTCAAACATGAGAAATAATGAAATAACAAATATTGGGACGTACATTGAATAACATTATACGATCCTTTACGTTATTTATTTCTCTTTTACCTAGATATATGTATAATAGTAGTGTTAAGATGTCTTGGATCCTAACCTATCAATCATTATATACAGTTTTTGTTTCCATTTTCAATTGTTTTAGGACCTTTAATGAGGATATTTAGGAGACTTTACTTTTGGAAACGATTATAGAGGTATACGGTTTGCTTTCAACTGTCAGTTATAAATAGAATAGTAGGGGTTCTATCAAAATCATCCTTGTAAGAGTGAGATAATCTACACCATAAATAGAAGATCGCCCCTTTCTATAGGTGATCTGATGGAACTCTTAGGGTTTGATTTCATTTAGAGAGGAGCATCAGTAATTTTTTTTCTTACATATATGCGTTTACTTCTATTCGCTCTATAAGATCATTTGATATTTTTCTTTTATAACCTTTTTCAATATCTTTCACACTTCATATTGTTATTACATGGTAATCTTAAGATGCTCTTCTTGTACTTATCTATTTTAAGGGAAGACATTTTATGCTTTGAGGCCCCGTTTGGCAAAGGGTTAAGAAAGAGGGGTTAAAGAGAATGATTAATGTACTTAGCTTATTCGATAATCTGAAGAACTAAATTATTAACTCGTTAAATAAATTTTATTTTATCCTTTGTGATCAGTTTTAGTGTTTGGGAATAACAATGATTTTGACTATTTTCTTTATAATTAGAAGGGTTAACTCTTAATCCTTAAGGAGTATTAGTAAACCCCTCATTTTGAGAGGTTAATTCATTTTAATCCTTCTAGAGAGGTTAGCTTAACCCTTCTATATTTTTTATGTTTGGCAAATTATGGAGGGTTAACTCACTTTAACCCTTGCATAGATTTTTTGTGTTTGACGGGTTAAGAAGGGGTTAAGTCTCCTTAACCCCTCACTTAACCATTTGTCAAACGGTACCTTAGAGTATAGCAAGAAAGCGAAGAGAGAAGTCAAAGACTTACGGAAATAAAATTGGCAGAAATTTTTAATTCTTTTTCTGCATATTTGTGCCTCATGCAAACTTGATTTTTTTACTTTTTTACTTGTTTACTTTTTACTCATATTATTTATGATGTTTTTCTCTTTCTATTTATTTTTAAAAAAGATGAGAAGAAATATGAAATTTTATTTTGAAACATCTACCACTTTTAGTTTTCAAAGATCTTCAAATTATCCTCTTTATCATTTAGATAGACCTCGAAGCTTACCATCTCCAAACAAGTTAGCCTCTACAATTCTGGCCTATTATTTCTATAGGCAAAAGTTTAATATAGGTCCTTAATGTTTTAGCCAAATTTTGGTTTGGATCTTTAACCATTGAAAGTCATACAAGATCCGAAGACATTACTTCCATCATTGATGTAAGTTCTTTTTTGAGTTTTTCCATTAGACGTGGCAAAATCTCTTGGTCATTTTCTTTTTTCTTTGCTAACTGAACCCCTTTCTCTAATAGTTTTATAAATATTAACCCCTTAAAAGTGTTGATAATAATAAACAACCCCCAGAATTTTTTGCAAAATTTCAATACTCCCATTTCCATTTTACGTTAGCAAGTTGGAATGCATGTGCATTGCACATGGTCAAATACTTTGATTATTTATATTCAGTTCATAATTTTTTTCGATAACCATCTATTTGCCCTCTCTATAACAATTGAAAAATATATGGGTAAAATTTTACTAAATCCCAAATAAGTTTGAGTGCTTCACAACAAACCTCAAATATCTTTAAAACTCACTAAATCCTCAATGAATCTTGGCAGAAAACCCATAAATTAACTGCCTTTAACTCATGTGCGGTCAAATGACCAAAACACCCTTACTAAATTTTAATAGAGAACCCCCAATATTGTTTTCATTCCTTACTCTCTTGATGCTTGGCATGGGTCACTTGCCTGACAACCTCTGGATTTATTTTCTTCTTCTTCTTTTTCCAGGTCGCTGTAGTAATCAATTTTGGATCAGATAGTGTGGTTGGAGAGCTTTACACTCCTAGGACTAGGTAAGTGGTTGTTTTTTTTTTTGTATAGTTTGCCCTTTATGTATAGTGGTTGGATTAGAGTCCCACCATATTATGAAGCTTGTAGTTGGTGTTGGATTTAATCTAATAAATCTATTTGTGGGCACATATGATTAATCAATGTGTATTACTATCTTTCAGGATAACCCACTAAAGTGATCAATTAATTTGGGTTAATGGGTATTTAAATAAGTCATGGGGTTATATGTGCAGATACCAGGTTGTAATTGTGATTTGTTGAGGGACCAAATTGTAAAATTACAATACCTATAAATAAGGGGTCATGGTCCCTAATCTAGGGTTACATTCTCTAATTCTCTTCACCCCATCTAAGAGAGAAATTCGGCTATAGAGAAAAACCCTAAGGTTAGAAGATCCAAAACCCAAATCAAGTTCAATCAATGGATTCAGGTATAAGCTTCCGCTCTTTTAGATTATTGTTAATCTCTTTAAATTAATCATGGCTATATGGTTTTAGATCTAAAGTTTTATGATTCAGATCTAACAAGTGGTATCAGAGCCACCTTTGATTAATTCTTAGGGATTTAAGTTCTTAAAATTGGGTTTTTTTATCTTAAAATCTCTGTTTTTGATTAAGTTTTGTTCACGGATGAACAGTAACTGCTGTTGAAATTTTTTCATATGAACAGTAAAAAATTCACCGTGAACAGTAACATTTTGGAATTTTTTGGATTTTTCTTCGATTTTTCTTGGATCTAGATCATGAAAATTCTTTTTCTGATTCTAGATCTGGTTTTTTTTGAAATAAAATCGATGGATATTTGGATTTCTTGGGTTTTTTTATCATCGGTCTCTTGCTCCTCGTCGGCGCAACGTCGCTGGCGGCCTCGTCCTCGACTCCGTCGGCAGCGGCGGCGTCAGGAAACCCTAGGGTTTCGACCTCTTGGGTGCCGGAGCAATGGCGGCGGCGGTTTCAGTTTGAAACCCTAATGGTTCGTGCGATTAATCGTGGCAAAAATTAAGGAAGTGTTACCTCAACCGAACTTCGTGTTCATTATAAGATGAGCGTCGCGCTCAATTTTAACTAACCTCGCGTTCGTTCTCATGTGAGCCTCGCGCTCAACTCAGGTGAGCCTCGCGCTTAATTTAAGTCGAACATCGCGTTCAAATTTTAAATGAACCTCGTGTTCGTTCTGTGTTCATTTTTAATGAACCTCGCATTCGTTCTCAAGTTGAACCCTACGTTCATTTTCAGATGAACCTCGCGTTCGTGCTTAAGTGAGTCTTGTACTCAATACAGTCGAACCTTGCGTTCGAAGTCAAGCGAACTTCGTGTTCACTATGGTTAAACCTCGGCTTTTTATGGGTCCACTTTAGTATACTTAATTTATTAAGTTATGGGCCCTAATTAAGCTATGAGACCCCAATTAAGTTTTTAGAAATTCAGTTGATTTAAATTAAAATCTTTTAATTTAAATGTAATTTGGTAGCTAATCAGTTATTTAATTCAAATATTATGACACTAAGGTATTAAGGTTGTCTCTCACTCCAATTGTTTAATTAAAACAAGAAGTTACCAAAGTAACCTCTCTTGTGTAGATTGTTTATGAGGAATGTGAGATGTTTGTGTGTATGCTTTCGTGTAAATATTTAATCAGCCCAAAGGAAGGTAAATATTCATTTAGACTGTATACACATCTGCGGTGATAAACGTGTGATAATTATAAGGTTTACATGTAAATAATGAATCGATCCAAAGATAGTTTCATTATTTGATATGAGTTATTGTCAATGTTTGATCATTGCAACAAGGTATCACTTACAAGTTAATATTACTGTCCAAAGACTTGATATTAATGTTGTGCCAGATATCTTGAGATGAGATTTATCATTATTTGAATTTAATTGATTACTAAATATGGTTATTGATGTGAGCATTTTTGTTTTATTTCAGCTAATGCATCTGCTGTAACAATTTCTGCTAACATCAACTCAATTCTCATGCTAAATAGGACAAACTTCAAGGTTTGGAAGGAGAACATATTAATTGTTCTTGGCTGCATGGATCTAGACCTTGCATTAAGAATTGAACAACCCCAACCTCTCAATGCGGATAGCACTCCTGATGCAAAGAAGGAATATGAGAAGTGAGAGCGTTCAAATCGTATGAGTCTTATGATCATTAAGCGCGGCATTCCGGAAGCCTTCAGGGGCATAGAATCCGAAGGGATTACTAAGGCTAAAGATTTCCTTGCCGAAATTGAGAAGCGTTTTGCGAAAAACGATAAGGTAGAAACAAGCACGCTTTTAGCTCGCTTGATTTTGATGAAGTATAAGAGCAAAGGAAATATCAGGGAGTACATTATGGAAATGTCTCATATTGCTTTAAAGCTTAAGGTACTTAAACTTGATCATTGTGATGAGTTATTAGTGCATCTGGTTCTGCTGTCTCTTCCTGCACAATTCAATCAGTTTAAGGTCAGTTATAACTACCAAAAGGAGAAATGGACTCTAAATGAGCTCATTTCATACTGTGTGTAAGAAGAAGACAAGTTGAAGCAAGATAAGGCAAAAAGTGCTCATTTGGCCTATGCATCTAAGGATAATGGCAAGAAAAGAAAGAATGATAAAGAAGCTGCTAAGGGTCCAGTTCAGAAGAAACAATATAAGGATAATCAAGGTTGTTTCTTCTGTAACAAGCCTGGACATGTAAAGAAGGACTGTACAAAGTATCACGCTTGGCGTGATAATAAGGGTACGTTCCTTTCTTTGGTCTGTTCTGAGGTTAATTTAGCTTCAGTACCTAGAAACACTTGGTGGTTAGACTCTGGTGCTACTACTCACATAAGTGTTTCTATGCAGGGTTGCCTGAGCTACCGAAAGCCAAGTGATGTTGAAAGACACATCTTTGTGGGCGATGGTCAATCGGTAGATATGGAAGCAATTGGGCATTTTAGGTTGCTATTAGGAACTGGTTCTTATTTGGACTTAAAAGATACATTTGTAGTACCGTCTTTTAGACGGAATTTGATTTCAGTTTCTGTATTGGACAAATCAGGTTATTCTTGTTCATTTGGAAACAATCAATTCAGTTTATCTTTTAATTCAAATGTTGTGGGAACCGGTTATTTGAGTACTTATGACAACCTATATTTGCTTGATACAATTACTTCTTATAATGAAACCTTGCATACGGAATCGCGTGGTACTAAGCGTAAATTAAATAAGGAAAATTCAGCGTCATTGTGGCATAAGCGCTTGGGTCATATCTCAAAAGGTAGAGTTGAGCGTCTTGTGTCTGATGGCATTTTGGATTCCCTTGATTTTTCGGACTTCGACGTATGTGTTGAATGTATCAAGGGAAAACAGACCAAAGTTAAGAGATTAGGTGCCAACAGATCTTTGGATGTTTTAGAATTGATACATACGGATATTTGTGGGCCATTCCCTACGGAATCCTGGAATGGTCAATAATATTTTATATCATTCATAGACGATTACTCACGTTATGGGTACCTATATCTCATTCATGAAAAATATGAGTCTCTGGACATGTTCAAAGCCTATAAAGCTAAAGTTGAGAATCAACTCAACAGAAGAATTAAAACCGTTAGATCTGATCGTGGTGGTGAGTACTACGACAGATATGATGGTTCAGGTGAACACCGTCTAGGACCATTTGCTAGATACCTAGAGGAATGTGGTATCGTCCCACAGTACACCATGTCAGGCTCACCTAGCATGAATGGTGTAGTTGAAAGACGAAACATGACTCTTAAGGATATGGTAAGAAGTATGATTGCTCATTTTTCTTTACCAGAGTCACTCTGGGGAGAAACACTTAAGACAGCAGCTTACATTCTGAATAGAGTACCAAATAAAGCAGCTGCTAAAACACCTTATGAGCTTTGGACTGGTCGAAAGCCCAGTTTAAAGCATTTACATATTTGGGGATGTCCAGCTGAGGCAAGGTCTTATAGGCCAAATGAAAAGAAATTGGACTCCAAAACAGTTAGCAGCTACTTTATTGGGTACTCTGAACGCTCTAGGGGCTATAAGTTTTATGATCCCACACTAAGGAATATTTTTGAGATGGGAACAGCAACATTCTTTGAGGATGTTGAGTTTAGGGGGAGAAATAAGGTTAGATACATTGCTTTTGAGGAGGAATTGGCTTCAGACCCAATCCATTCAGTTACTTTTGATAATATTCAGGTTCCTATACATGTTGTTGCTCAAGAAGTAAATCCGGAACCTCAAGATGACAATATTGATATTGAACAACTCCCTGTTCTAGAAGAACAAACTCAACAACCTCAAGAACCAGTGCTATTAAGGAGATCCACGAGAGAAAGGAGAAATGCTATTCCGGATGATTATATTGTATTTCTCCAAGAACATGAGGAAAGTAGTGGAATGTTGGAAGATGATCCAATCAACTTCCTTCAGGCCATGAAAAGTTCTAACTCTCAATAGTGGATTGATGCCATGAATGAAGAGTACAAGTCTATGCAAGACAATAAGGTTTGGGAACTTATCCCATTATCAGAAGGTGCAAAACCAATTGGTTGTAAATGGATTTTTAAAACCAAGCGGGATGCAAACGATAATGTGGAGAGGTATAAGGCACGTCTTGTGGCTAAAGGCTATACTCAAAAGGAAGGCATTGATTATACAGAGACTTTCTCTCCGGTTTCATCGAAAGACTCATTCAGAACAATCATGACACTTGTTGCTCATTATGATCTTAAGTTACATCAGATGGATGTTAAGACTGTATTTCTTAATGGCGACATTGATGAGATGATTTATATGGTGCAACCAGAAAACTTTGTGTCGGGAGACCCAAAGAATATGGTTTGTAAATTAAGGAAATCTATCTATGGACTCAAGCAAGCTCCTCGTTAATGGTATCACAAGTTTCAACAAATAATTATCTCGTTCGGTTTTGAGATGAACATTGTTGATGACTGTGTATATCACAAGTTCAGTGGGAGTAAGTATATTTTTCTGGTTCTGTATGTCGATGACATATTGCTTGTCACTAATGATATAGGCATGTTGCACGAAACCAAGAGATTTCTATCAAAGAATTTTGAGATGAAAGATCTTAGGGATGCCTCTTTTATATTAGGGATCCAGATACATCGAGATCGCTCTCGGGGTATTCTTGGATTATCACAAAAGAGCTATATTGATAAGGTACTTAAAAGGTTTGGCATGTAAGATTACAGACCAGGAGATACCCCTGTTGCTAAAGGAGACAAGTTTAGTCTCA
>BQKN01065153.1:0-17473 GCA_022839385.1 Asparagus kiusianus
TACCCAAAGATGTCATTTAGCCTTTGTGAAATGTGTCAATGTTACCAGTTTAGCTTTATCTTCTGCTTGGAGTAGTGATACTTTACCAAATGTACCTTTTTTCTCTTTATGGTAGACTCTTTGTCGCTTCGGAGAAAGTTTTTACGTTTTTGCTCTACTGTTAAAAGAGCTCATACTATAAGAGCAGCAAGGTTTTCTAACTGACAAATGCCATTTTTTTTAACTTGTGCCAAGATAATTTCTTCCCATAATTCATTTCCCGGAGGCACACAATTGTTTAAAAAAACTTTCAAAACGGGGATAATTATTCGTACCACATTTTTAATATAAGGGGCAATCAAAATTGGATTGGGCTAGGGCAACCCAAACCTCGGGGTCGGCCCTGTGTGCATAGGTATTTTAGTAATTCTTTGCAGCTCTCTTGAGGAGTTTTCATAGCAAACTTCGAAAGCCATTAGAAACCATGTCTTTGGAGTTTTGATAAAATAGGTAGAGACTTTGGCATGATACCAGAGAAACCCAAGTTTGAATCCGACTGGTCATGAACTTAAAGCGGATTTTCTAAAATTGACATCACTGCGTGAGTCCGGGTTTCTGTCTGTAAAAATGATGCTCAACCTGCATGAGCAATGTTAGAATATAAAACTATAACCCTCAACCTACACCATAACTTCAGAGTTTTGATGTAATGGTTAGAGACTTTAACAGTTAGAATTATTGAAGTGATTGTAACTATTCTGTAAACACCTTTGATGTAGTGGACATCTCTCCTTTGATGAATTCAAGGCTCAGTGCATACCCACATTGTACTCTGATATGTTGTGTTTTTCTTCATTAGCAGCTTCATCTTCCATTTTTCTTGGTGTTGCTTTTGCCTGATTTTATTGAAGGATCAATCTTAGGATAACATAGTGAAGGCTTATTCATTTTTGTAATATTAGTGAAAGGCTTATTCATTTTGAAGGCATTATTATCTCACAAATTTACTTTCTACTAATTTTCTGACAGCTATAAGGCTAGTGAATGTCAGATTTGTACCACAATTTCTTCTTGGATCATCAGGTCAGGTATGGTTTCAAAATATAAGCTACTTTTCGACTGAGTTAAGCAAGAATCATCGCCATCTGCTTGATGATAGATCAGTCATTAAGATGAGTTATTATAATATAAACTATTTATGGGAGCTGATTCAATTAGATGCTATTCTTGTTGCTTTAATGTTTTTAAAATATTGTTTATTGCTACTAATTTGCATGATATTGCCAAATTGGTTCTATTACAGTAAGGGACTCTTTTTTGATATAATATATGATCCTGCGATTTCTACATGACAAAAATATGAGACATAAGGTTCTTGGATTGATAACCTGAGTGGTGAAAAAATAAACAATTAAAAAGTAAATTAAGTTGGGCTAAAAGCATGTTTTTTTTTTTTTTTTTTGAAAACTCAAGAAGATTACTAAGAGGATCGTACTCTGCTTTGATACCAATTTGCGACACTACGAATTTAGGGTTGTTTTGATTGTTGTCTATATTGGTGAAGGAACCAGACAAAAGAAAGAAAGGGAGTAGAGATGAAAGGGTAAGAAAGAAATATCCCTAGGATACTTTGAGCTAGCTTCTATAGAATCATGACACTCGCAACCCGTTAACTGAATGACCTGCAACATCATAAGATTCATAACTCAGCAGAAAACACATCCCCATTTTACTTTCTAGTAAAAATTGAAATTAAAAATATTTAGTGCCATTTTACTTTTCCATCATTATTATTATATTAAACTTGATTATCGTATTAATTATTTTTTCGATCTTGCTAGTGCAAGTGATACTATAATATGCTGGCCGATGTTCACTGATTAAACTTTTTTCTTTTTTCTTCTTTTTTTTGAAGGGAGCAACAAGGATGGAGTAAACTCCGAGCCATAAAAAACATTGTCTAAAAGCTAGATGGGTTTTTTGGTTTTTTCCGGATTTGCCATCCACTTTTCAGTTTATCTTCATTTTTACCATTTGAAATTTGTTTTGAAGACAAGGATATTTTAGGGAGCCCAGGTCAAATTTCATCAATTACTGTTCAACCCAATTCTGCCCTCCAGATATTTTCTCTTTACCTCTTGGACTTCAGGGTATTTTGGGAAAGTTAATCTTAACCCTCTTTTTTTTTAGTTGGCCCTCACGCTTCTTCCATTGAGGTAGGATGGGAGCAGCATGGGCGTCGCCGACAACCCATACGTTGTCCGCTGCCACGCCATATGCGAACCTGCCGGCGAGATCCAGATCGGCAGATCCTCCTCGAGTACATGGACGGCGGCTCCCTCGAGAACTGCCGCATCGAGAGCGAGCCCTTCCTCTCCTACGTCGCCGGCCAGGTGCTCCAGGGCTTCGCCTACCTCCACAGCCGGAAGATCGTCCACCGCGGCGTCAAGCCGTCCAATCTCCTCAGATCAAGATCGCTGACTTCGGGGTCGGGAGAAAAAGGCAACGCCTTTATTGGGAAAATTGGGTATTTTTGCTGAAATTTTTGCTGGGTCTTGCTATAGAGGCTTCTTGACTTCATTTTGATGATTTCTTGTTTACATATTATTTTATTTGTTGATAGAATTTGAGGTCTAATTGCATAGAATTTTGTAACACTGCATTCATTCTCATCAGATCATCTTGCGGCTTCAATCACTCGCTCACCAACAAACGATTGTTCTCCATTACTATCTTGATTGTATTCATCAACACAAAAGAGGTATATACAAGCTAGCTTGCACTCTCCCCATCTCTATATCTTATTATTAACCTGATATTAATATAATTTTATTTAATAGATCTTTGCTTCATGTTGCTTTCCTCCTTCAGCCTAATTTCGCTATTTCAGGGAAAATTTGTTCTTCGCTCTGCTAATTCCATGGATAGTATGAACACATAAGTGGATAGCTAAGGTAAGTGCTCAATTCCTCTAGAAATGGTAAATTTTCAGTATCCTTATTAAAGTTAACACGATATCCGCATCTATAAGCCACTTTTAATTTCCTTTAAAAAAACTCAATTCATTATATTTCATTTTTGATGTAATAGCAATTACTTTCATAATATTTAATTCTCTTATTTTATGTTTTTTGAGTAACATTTATTGTTATTTTATGTTAAAAGAGTGCGGTGAATGACACAAACCACTGGTATATAACAAGTTGCGTTTAATAAAGCTGCAGTTAATTAAAAATATAAAGGGAATAGAGACTTTATTTCTTAATAAAATTACATTTTATTGAGCTCGGCATCTCATGCATTAGCCTTTTATAGTAGCTATGGAAAGCCAATACTATCTTTCCAAAGTTTCAATTTAACCCTCAGCTAGGCATGGGTTTTGATTTCTGGATTTGGAATATTTTCTTCAAAATAATATACACGTTATATTTCAAGTTAAGGCAAGCAAAGCAACCCAGTAAATGAAAATTTATTATTCTGTATTTTTTATCAGACAGAGAACTAAACTTGGGTTTTATATTTACAAAAATTAATTGATCTTAAATATGATTATACACTTAATTAACCATTTTGGATTATCAAAAATTTTTGACACATTCATACATGTCTAAATAAATTAATGCTATCTCAATTCTACTTAATATATATTGTCCAAGTTATGCAAATTCTTGCTGTCAAAATTAGTTCATAGCAATCTTTTTTAGGTTCATAAGGCCATTCTTTTCTTCTTGAAAACTTTTGTATATTTTGTGAAAGCTTGGAAGGTTATAGATGAATTTTTCTCGAAAATATTCTTTATCAACCTGTGTCTTCAATTTTGTGAATGATGATGGAAATACCAAGGTATCAACCCAAGCTTTAAAGAAAAAAGTCCCTCAATTTAAAGCTTTCATTCATTTTAGAAATATTGTGATGAAAATTTTGTATGTTTTAGAAATATTGTGATGAAATTTGGATGTTACATTTCCTATAATTAGTTAAAATTATCTGAAAATTATTATTTGAAATTTAGACGGTAAATGAAAATTTTCATGACAACTGATCGAAAATATCTGAAATTATCTGAAATTTTCATTTTAGAAAATATTGTGATGAAAATTTGCATGTTCTTATTTTCTTCTATGTCCCAAGTGAAAGTTTGTTTAATTTAAGAATGATTCTATTTGGCTAGCTTTTTTTTTGACATTACTGATTCATATATGCCTGGCTATTCTTCCTCTCTCTTAGTGCGTGGAATCTGATTTTGTTTGCCTTATTGTATATAAAGTTGATACTATCTGTTAATATGTCTGCTTTCTAATTGTACGCTTACATGCTGTTAATGCACTCTTAGTGTGTGGAATCGGATATTCTCCAAGCTGTATGTGCAGGAATATGTGCTTAGTATGACTATACATTTATTATAGCTAATTGCATTGTGGATGCTCTTTAGATTTCTAGATAATGTCTTGGCTTTTTCTGCAGTAACCATGCATCGTTCGTTTGATATGCTTCCTGTCTGCTTCTGACATTGCTTGGGCATTTGTGATCTGCAGTAACCATGCATTTGTGATCTGCAGTAACCATGCATTTGTGACATTGCTTGGTTACTTGAGAAGGGGTTGGCTGAGAGATTGAGGATGGGTAGTTTGTTTGAGGATGGCCTATGAGCTTGGGATTAACAAAACTGTCACTGTCGAGGCCATTGCCAATCTCCTTCAGGTATAATTTCCTTTGATAGTAAAGAAAAGAATTGCAAGATTCTAAGATTTTAATAAATATAAGGTTATAGTTTCTTGAATGAATGGTACTTGTGAGGTTGATGATATTCAGCGACAGATCTTCTTTTGATGATGATCTTTGAAGGATTTAGACTTTTGTGAGATGTAGGGATCAATTTTGAGGAGAGAGCACTTATCCTTTTACCTCCTTTTTATCTCCCAAACAAATCCCAAGTCCATCACCTCCTTGACCACCATTCTTCCAATCACATCACCCAACACCCTCCCTCACCTCTTAGAATTCCGTCTCAAGGGGATGAGAGGGATGGGAACGACATGGCCTTGGGTGAGGCAGGGGTTATTTGGGTTCATCATTACTAAATATGATACAATTAGAAGAGAGAAAAAAACAACCAAAGGGGCAAAAGGGGAAATAGCCAAATGACCAATATTTGATGAAATTTAGCCCGGACTTCCTAAAATATCCTTGGGTCCAAAACAAATTTCAGATGTTAAAACTGAAGATAAATTAAAAAATGGGTGCTAAATCCGGAAGAAAAAGAACCGATGGTGTTCTTATGTTGTTTTTTGACATATGTATATCTTTATTTATTCATGAGGTTGCATGCTTACATAGTGTCTACCAAGCCTTGATATCATAATGGGATTTTTTACTTTTAGGCTATGATGATTGTAAAATTTTCTGAGATTAGCAACCTGTAATATCTGTTGATATTGCACTGGATAGCTAACAATGATGATACTGACCAAATTCTAAGCCCACAGCCATAATTTGCATATACATGTGGCTGGTACGTTAATTTGGTATGCTAACTTAATACGTTAATTATCTTTGCATATACATTGCATTCTATAGATATATGGATTGTTACATTAACTTGGTGGTTGGAGGTTGAATCTGACTATTTATTTGTATCAATAAATTTTCTACTGGTATTGCCCATGGTTTTGAAGCACTCATGGTTTTGAAACCTATATAGTTTTGTTTCTGATAGTTGACTCAATTACTCAGTCTTCGTTACGTACATGTTTGGTATTTCCAGGTTTGATGCGATTTGCCATGTTGTATTCATATTTATGACTAACTAGGTTGTTTATATGTTTTTACAGGTTTCATAAGAATTTTTTGCTAATTTAGGTACATATTTCATAAAATTATGAATAATCAGGTTATCACTGGTTTCGTTTGTTTTTTCCATGTCACACAGGTTTCTTGTGATTTTTTCATGTCAAACAGCTATATTTCATGTCAAATCAGGTATGCAGTTCATACCAATAGAATCATGTTATTCTAGGTTTCATATAATTTTTTATGTCAAACAGATATTGATAATGAATTCGGTTATTTACTATTTGTTCATGTTACATTTACATTTTTATTTTGGGAGATTACCTCCCATAACGATTACAAATAAATTTGTCTTCGTTGGCGGTAAACTTACCATGGTGACTGTATACATTTTTTCCTACACACTTCAATACCAACCAAACACAAGAAAAGTGAGAAATGTCTAATCTTCAACTAAACTAATATAGTAATACTTATTTCAGATGGTTAACAAATATGGGTGTTGATTAATGGTGCTTGACATTTTCTCTTTAAATTTCAAGATAATGGAGAGATAGTGTATTATTTGATAATGTATTTCTTTACATTAGAGTTTGGTATTCAAAAGGAAGAAAGACACGAAATTGCCTTCTATATCCCTAGAAGTGAATCATTGTAGCATTCTTTGTTGTAGGAGAGGAAAGTTCTCTAAACATGTTTGCACTTGAATATCTGATTCTTACTAGAGAAGTACATGCCAATTAGTTAAAAAATTACTATTGATAAAAATTAAACCAGCACATGGAGGTGCAATTACTAAGCTCAATGCATACCATAATAATGTAACTTGCTATACAACTGTAGCATCAGTACAGGACAATTACAATATCGTTTTAGCATAAAAGTGGCTCAGATTCCCTTAAGCCAAAATGTACTTTAGAATATTTTGTTTCTTTACAGTAGCTTATTCTCTAAGATTACAAGAACATGTTCCCCAGTCTACCACATCAGATACCAATTTATACAAGTAAGCATCAGTAAGCAAGTAACATATTCTACACCTTATCATAGAGAACACATGTTAACTTTATTCCATGACCACTGTTACATCTTTCTGATATTCCAAATTCTAGATATACACAAATCATTAGGTGCAGTACATGAATTATAACCTTCAGTTAAACAAAATTTCTAATCTTCAGCTACAGGTGAACAACAGACTTCAACTTCAATTCTTCAACATGCATATATGCCAGAACAACATCCAACTCGCAAACCCCCACCACAAAGAAATCAACCAACACCCTGCAAAGAAACACCAAACAACACAGTAAAAACTTACGCTATATTTAACAATTAATTGCGGATAAACCCCCTCTAGCATCGTTGTTTTGAACTTACTACCCATCTATTACAGAGAAATTTTCCCTTCTTTTCCATACCAACCAAACATAAGAAAAGTGCATATATTGATTTCCCACCACATTTTATATGTGAACCAAACCCAAACAATCTATTTCTTAGAAAAGTTTGGAAAACCCGAAACTTGGATTTCTTTACATGGAATTGTATTTCCCAATATATGGGAAACGAACCAAAAAGCCCTTCACTAAACTAAAGAGGGCCAGAAAACCCATTTCATGTCTCAGGTTGCTCGATAAAGGTTAAAAGAACTCATATTTCTCCCTTGTTTTTATTGTTGTTTTTTTAAAGGATTTGATTCCTTCTTATTTCTTTTTCTTGTAAGAAAGATTCTTGCTAAAAACTCAATTTTTGGGTTTGTCAACTCTTGATTCACTAGCTTCAGAGAATAAAAAACCCGATCATGTTCTTTCTTCTTCCTATAAGAAGAATATGGAAGTTTTGATTGTTCTATTCTAGAAATTTTCTTCTTTTCATTTATTCATTTAGTTTTATGATACATGTACAATTCGAGGTTTTTTTAACTGTTACGTGAAATTTTTTACCATCTTGTTGTTACAGGGGATTGCCTTCAGTCTAGAAAGACAGTAGACAAAATTGGTGATTATGTTGGGGAGAATCATGGGGTCTCCTAATCATTTCAAAAAGCAATTAGAGGTATTTTCTTTCTGATTTTATTTCTCTCAAAAAAAGTTCAAGAAATTCTTTTTAGCTAGGTACCTAACTTTTAATTAACATTAATGCTATGTGCCTTGTCTTATTATTGTTTAATTTCTTTAAGATTGATGAAATTTTAATGAGTAGTGTTACATTTTCTGCATGTACGGGGAATCTCATTGGTTTTAACACAAGTGGCTTCAAATCATTGTTTCGGTCTCTCAAAGTTCAAGTGCCTTTTACTGAAGCGACTTTGCTTGTAAGGAATATCACAATAACTTGGTATTATAATGTTACTTTGCATGACTTAGTACTGAAATATGTGTGCAGACGCCAATGAAGTGTTTTAAGAAAGCTGTAGAGAAATGTCACATGGATTCATTAGGCATGGTAGTCTCTTCAGTTTCCTGGGGTAAACATGTTGCAGTTGGCACTAGAACTCATTTTGAAGTTATATGGGTCCACAAAAACCCGGTTTGCTGATAATTTCTATATCTTAAGTAATTTGGTTTACATAAGGTGGCATGTAATGAAGATGTGGGGAAAGACGTGTATGATCTTTTGCCATGGGTTAGGGAGCCTCAAGAAAGGGATTTACCTGGTGCTTGCTTGGGAAGTGATATCGACGACTCCTTGGATGATTTCCAAGGCAATGACATGCCCTTGTTTTCTGTGAGAAGCCAACCTTTGAAGATTATGTTGAAACTGAGAGCAGAGGTAACCACAGCTGGCAAGAATGAGGAAGAACAGCTTCTTCAAATTGGGATAATGGCAAAACTGTTACTGAGTCAGATGATTGGTTGGCATGGGATACTGGCAATAAATCAAGCTGGGTGTTCTCACCAAAAGTTGTTGAGGCAGATAACAGAAATAAAACAAGCTGGGATAATGGTAAGAATACTGTTACCGAGTCCGATGATTGGTCCTCATGGGAAAACAAAGCCAAGCCTTCAACAAACACCGGTAATAAAACAAGCTGGCAGGTTTTGCCAAAAGTTGTTGAGGCAGACAACTGGCAAAGACGCAAAAGTAGAGAACATCCTCCAGATCCTTCCGAAATTCCAACATATAAATCTTATGACTGGTCAAGTTGGGATAATGTAAAACTACATCATCCAAATCAATCAGCACAGTTGAACAAGGAGGTGGGAGGATGGGATATGAAGAAACCTCGGGCTGAGAGCTCTTCAGGGTGGCAGCCAAGCTCTCAAAAGAAACCATGGGCAGATGAAGCAAACGAGTCATGGACACCAAGGAAACCCGAGACTCAAAGCTCTTTGCCTTGGGAAGAGAACTCTAATTCACAGTGGAAGAAGAGCAAAGAAAGTGGGTAATCCTAGACAGCAAAGAAGCCACAACTTGAGATCTCTTCAGGACAGCACGAAAACATTGAGAACAATGCTTCGCAAGCAAGCTCTGAAAAGAAAATATGGACAGATAAATCAAATGAGTATTCATGGAGACCAAAGAAACCCAAGGCTCAAAGCTCTTCGCCCTGGAAAGAAAATACCTCTGAGAATAATGCTTGACAGGCAAGCTCTGAAAAGAAACCGTGGACAGATAAAGCAAATGAGTCTTCATGGACACTAAGGAAACCCGAAACTCAAACCTTTTCGCCTTGGAATGAAAATTCCTCTGAGAAAAAAGGCTGGTCAACCAATGTGGTTGATAGTGTGCCGGGAGGTAATGAGTCTGAATTCAAAGCCTCTCCTGGTTGGAATGAGGGTAGGGAAAATCCATGGACAACGAATACCCCTGAGGTTGAGACTCCAAATGTTGCATGGGGAGGGAGAGGAAAACAAGGATGGAAATCTCAGGGCTGGGGTTCCGCAAGTTTTTCTGATCGTAGAGGTGGGAGAAACAATTCTCATACACCTCCCGTCCCTGGCAGATCCGATGATCGTGGAAGCTGGAGAAGAGCGGAAACATTTATAACAGAGGAGGAAAAAAATTCTTATTGATATTGAACCGATTATGAATTCTGTTAGAAAAATTCTTCGTGAAGCCAGGCACCTTATATATCCAGCTACAATGTATCTATTTTCTTTATACATTTTTCTTTGTAAACCAAAACCTTAGGTCATCTCTTGTCTGTCTAATATATTCCTTTGTTTAGGAAATCTTTTGCATGCTGAGTTTGTACTGCATGCTTGGATTGTTGGTTCAAACTAATGCGATCATACAGTTCCTTTATAGAAAATATTTTTTTGGTAATTCTTGCTTAAGCAAGAAGTTTGTTAATTCTTTAATTAATTAATCTCATGGTTCTCAAACTCGCTTGCAGTGATGGTAACCGGGTGTCTCCAATGGATGAGAAATTCATTATTGAAAATATCTTTGAGTACCATCCTAATAAGCAAACGAAAGTCGCTGATGGACCGGACCATATCATTGTAAGTTCAATATATCTATTTCTATCTTGTTTAGCGAAGGAAAGTCCTGAGAAGCTTCAAGAACAGTAGACGTGTCTTGTTTTCTCATCTCTGGGATTATGTTTGGTTGGTTAAAAACTCTTCTGATCAGAGTCATCTAACAAGTTATAGCTGCATTATGTCTAATGCATCATCCTGCTTTAAATTTGAGAAAAATGTTGTCCAGATAGATTTCTTGCTGATATTAAAGTTTATCAATGATAAATGTTCAATAATTCATGCACACATGATCATCAAGAGATGCATTTGGACGCATACATAAGCATGCGTGCTCTGATGGTTTCCTTTTTTAGCTTCTTAGGATTATCTCACAATTTAATAACAACTTTACATCAAACGCATTATCCCACTGTTAATTTGAGATAAAGTGTCCTCTGGATAGATTCTGACAGATATTAAATTTTATTAATGATAGAAATGTTTTAATAATGTGCTTACAGACGCACAAAATTTTTGCTCGCCATATTTTGGCTTGATCTTTGTATAAGCTTTGCCATGTAGTCTTAGTATTTTGGTGATCTTGTACATGTTTCTGATGTTGGATTTTTTTTTTTTTTTTTTTTTTTTGATTTGATCTTATCAAATATGATAACAAGACAAGAGAGTTGGTGGATGCTTAAGATCAAATGGATTTGGCAAATTGGAGATCTGATAAGAGGTATGACAATTTTATTGTTATTTTATATTTCGTGTTTTAACCTCAGAAAATAAAAAACTTCATTTATTTTCCTTCCTAGGTCAATACCATTCTTCTACTCACCCAAATCCAATCCATCAACCATGCATATGCCCCTTCCCTCAATAGGGGAAAAGATGAAATGGGAACATTGATTGATTTGTAAGGAAAGGTGTCAGAGTAGGTGAGGGACAGGAAAGTGGGGTATGAGATTGAGATCCATTTGAGAGAGGATGGAGGCTATAAAAGGGGAAGAGAGCAAGTCATTGAGCACAAGTTCCTTCTCTTGAATCATCAGTGAATTATTTGCTATTATAGAGAAGGTATAACATACATTACAGTCTTCTAATAACATATATTACAGTCTTTTTGAAAATTGGATTTCGATTCTTATGTTAACATACAAAAGCTATGATCACATTTTAAATTTCTCGGCGCGCTACAATTTGACTCCAAACAAAATCATATAAAGATTGTTGCTTGCTTGCTTTAAGCTTTGTCTTTTTTCTTCATGCAAATATTATTGAATCCAATCCTTGTGCTTCCCAACTCTTGTCACAAACAATGCGTATTACATCTGTTATCAAAACTGTCGTATTTTTGTCGCCGTTAAACTTATTTTTTCAACATTTATGATTATTGAAATGAATATCCCAAATTTAAAGATAGGAGTATACATTCTTCATTCTCCCCGCGTTACGCGGGGGGTTTCTTGCTAGTAGAGCATATAAAAGAAAGTTTGGATGTACATCCAAGCCAATACTCCAAAGTCCAAAAGCATGGCCGTGAAGCGTCAAAGTTCACATCTCAAAACGCTTTTCCCAACACATACCGAGTTTAACGCCAAAATGCATACACATTAAAAGTTCAGTCGTTTATTCATTTGTTTAAATAATATTTTCTTGTTGTTATTAGCTTGTTACTTCGTGTATTTTTAATGATGTCGTGACATTGTTATCGTACTAATACTACTGATGAATTGATGTTACATTGTACATAAGACATTCTCTTATAAAAGGTTAAACGATCACTTAGTTAAAACATAACATATATTATGGCCAGATTGTTGGGGAATTTTAGTCCTCCCGTGTACTACGATCTTCGCAATTTGAAAGTCACTCCACAATTAACAAGATAGAAAACAATCATAATCAAGAAGAAAGAACACCGAGATTTACGTGGTTCGGTTGACCAACTTCGACCTATATCCATGGGATAATAATGCAAGAAATTCACTATGTATCAGGAAGAACTACTAGGAGAACCACTTAATTCTCGTTTCTCAATCTCTCAACTTCACATACATAATCAACTCTCATATTCTCTCAAAAACATACTTCTTACAATCTTTTGAACAAACAAAGACCGGGAAATCTGCTTCCAGTGTTGTAACTTTTTGCACGGACAAAGTCTACGAAACCCTCGTCTCTCGCACAATATTCTTGAATCAGGCTATGCCCTCTGCTAACCCTAGATTATAAGAATATTGGCTCTCTCCTTTCTCTTTTTCCCTCCAATAATAGAAGAATATATAAGGAAACCAAAACTATATCTCTAGCCTAACTTCCTAATTAGAATAGGATTTAAACTCCTAATCATGATGAGACACAATCTTCTAATCATGATAGATCTCTAACTCCATTTAATTCTCATAAAGTTATACAAATAATCAAAAACACAATCCTAATATCTCCACCTTGGATTGATTCTCAAACGTCCTTGAAGATAAATCATCGTCGTCTTGAAACTTTTCCTCTCCCACTAGCGTCTTCTATTCTTTTGCACTTCAAATCAAAGCAACACACTCCTAATCAGAACACATGTACTCCAACCTGGATACCCTTCATGACCATCACTTTCATCTGCCTAGTTGTGGCACCTCCACCTCTCTTGTGCACACCAAGAGATCCGCCACCTCTAACGTTATAAGCAAATCAATCATGCTTCTCCTCCAGAACTAAACTTGACAGTAGCCTTCCCTCACTTGCTGTCCTCGTACTCCACCTGCATCGCTCATCTTGAATCATATCAATGCATCTCTCCTACTCCACACTATGAGCTAGATGCCTTTATCTGATCTGTCACTTGACTTGGACCGAATATGAGCGTAAATTCTCCTACAACTCCCTACAAGTCTCATGCCACCATCTTCATCAACATGTGTGTCACTTGGCAGTGCCTGCTTGCAAGCGCCACCTAAACTGATACTGTACTCCTCGAGTCTATACACCAACCAACTCCTGCTCCAATGATGACTCTGAATAATTATATGCTAACAACTCTACTGCTAGCATCATGTCTGATTCTCTACACCAGTCTTATCCGTCGCATACTCATTTATCCTATCTGCCATTAGATTTGTCTCCTTACCACCATCAGAATTTATTAATATTTTTCTAACTAATCTGAGCAAAATCTAAAAAATCAAACCCTCCCATCGCGTTTAAAACACTCCAGAACCTAGGAATCAACTCCTAGATCGTCGAAATCTGTCTCCAAACATTCAATCAGAATATAAATTAATCTACAACATCGGATTTGATTTAATAATTTTTAACCAAACCCTCACCCACATGAACAGTATTCCCGTTGCTACAATGTTCTCGCTTTACAATACCTTCTTTTTTCTTTTTCTTTTTCTTTTTCTTCATCTTGATTTTTGTAATGCTGTCGATCTTTACTTTTGTACGATATCTATCTTGCGAATCCGTTCCCGGATCCATCATCGTGGCTCTGATACCACTTGTTGGGGAATTTTAGTCCCTCAGCGTACTACGATCTTCGCAAATTGAAAGTCAACCCACAATTAACAAGATAGAAAATAACCATAATAAAAAAAAGAACACCAAGATTTATGTGGTTCAGTCGACCAACTTCGACCTACATCCACGGGGCAACAATGCGAGAAATTCACTATGTATCAAGGAGAACTATAAGAGGAACCACTTAACTCTCGTCTCTCAATCTTTCAACTTCACATACATAATCAACTCTTATGTTCTCTCAAAAACTCACTGCTTACAATCTTTTGAACGGACAAAGACTGGGAAATCCTCTCCCAGTGTTGTAACCTTTTGCACGGACAAAGACTACGAAACTCTCGTCTCTCGCATAATATTTTTGAATCAGGATATGCCCTCTGCTAACCCTAGATTATAAAAATATTGGCTCTCTCATTTCTCTTTTTATTCCTTCCAATAATAGAATAATATATATAGGAAAACCAAAACTCTATCTCTAACCTAACTTCCTAATTAGAATAGGATTCAAACTCCTAATCATTATGAGACACAATCTCCTAATCATGAATAAGGTTCCTTTTCTAAGAAATAAGATTCCTTTTTTAAGGCATGAGCACTTGTAATGATGTTATGTTTTATTATAGGTTTAGTTGTGAATAAACTCTCTTTAGTATCACCCAGTTGCTAATATACCTCATTTATTTCTATTTGTACGAATAGATTCCCTTAGTATTGACCCAAGTGCGAATATATCCATTTAGGAAAAAAAATTAATTTAAAAAAATAGCAAGGGTTCTATCTTCACCAACAGAACTATAGGGGGTCTATCTGCCTCTTGAAATCCTTTAGATCTATTTTAAAAGTTAGAAAAACTCACTCAGATGGTATATTCACAGAAATAGAACTACATGAGATCTATGTGCAATTATGTGATACTACAAGAGGTCTATTCGTAATTAACCCTTTATTATAGCAGTCATTATTCCCTTATAAATTTTAATAATTATACACCTTTCAAACTTTTCATATTAGAGGATATCGTTAAAATCATCCTATTTATAAATTAAACCCGAGCTCATAGAGCTAATCACTTTCTATTAATAAGAATATATTAGATATTTCTTTACTTACGTTGGATGGTCTAATATTTGTAATAGTTGTTCAGAATTTTTTTTAATAAAAGTTGTTTAGATTTTTACCACTTAAATCATTCATATTCTACAGAAATATCTCTTACCACATAAAATCAAACTATTTTAAATAGAAAACAGTAAAGCATTAAAAAGCTCCCAAAAAGCATGAAAGAGATATTATTTTTCAGTATATCGCAAAATTTCTCTAAGACAGAAACGAAGAACACTAATAATCAAATACAATTGATTCCAATGCTATTTTTCTAACTATATGCAATATTTGAAGGATGTATAACTTATCCCTAATTTGCTTGTAACATATATATATACTATCTCATATCTTTGGGAAAGTCAATAAATAATTATTCAATGAATCGATAGCAAACACTTTGTTAATCGTTAGCAAATTAAGAAGGTACATTGCATTGTTGTCGGCAGGCATTTCCGAAGGTTTTACAATCATACACGTCATGTATACAGAGAGAGAGGGGAATCAATGTGCAGAACCACGTGGTTTCAATGTGTTATTTTGGGGTAAGTGAGATAATTTTTAAGACTTTATTTGATGGTGTTCTTTATTGGGACAATCGGATAGTCATTTCACTTTAAGGAGAGTTATTGTTTGGGACAAGTTGGAGCCAAATGGGATAATTGTTTCAATAGAATAATTTTATCTCTTTAAGATATTTTGAGTATGATAAAGTAGGACAAGTTCGAATAATGGATAATTAAAAACTTTGATTTGATAATTCATGTGGGACAATTGATAATGTGACACGTTATTAAAATATAATATTTATTTATCAATTAAGTCTAAATTAATTTATCTAATTAGTTTAAAATATTATTTAGTGTATTATTATAATATTATTTAGATTATTATTTAGTATCGTAGTATAATATAATACATTATTTTACTTTATACTAAAATATAATATGTTACGTTATAATTACTAATTAACTATGACTATGTTTAATGTTATTAATTAATATATTATAGTATATGATAATATGATGATATATTATATAATAATTGACATAATATACAAATAGTATATTTGATATAATATTTTAACAATACAATTTTTAATATAAATATAAATATTACAATATTTTGTTTTATTCAATATAATGCTATTTAAAATGTTACATTATTATTAAATATAATATTATATGTTATGATAATTACTTAATTTAAATGGGAATATTGATGATATAGCTCCTTGTTAAAATATAATATTTATATTATTAATTATAAAAATATTTTTAATTAATATATTATATTATATTATATTAATATATAATATTATATATAATATTATATATAATATCATACTTCAATATTTAGTAGATTATTACTATTTTTATTGTAGCAATAAATAAATACCATAATATTGACAATATATTTAATACTATTAAGTAATATAATAAAGTGTAATAGAAAGTAGTAAATTATTATATAAATTAAAACATCTATATAATAGAATATATTACCATATAAATTATATTATAATATAATTAATATATTATTATATTAACTACACAAAAACTAAATTATAATACCATATTTTATATCATAAAAATATTACAATAATATTTTTATCCTAACTCATAAAATATATAATAACTAATGTAAAGTATAATATTATAAACTAATATGTAATAATGATATATAATAATGTTATACTAGATAATATTATATTATATAATATTTTAGTATCTTACGTTATATCAAAATTTTATAATATAATATAATTTAGATATATTATATAGAGATTAATGGGTGTCCTATGTCAAGGAGTGGATTTTCTTCCTTGACATCGATGTGGCACAATCCCCACCAACTCACACACTCTCTCCTACTTTATGAGAATGGTGGAGATTATGCCATATAGACGTTAAGGAGGAAAATCTCCTTCTTGACAAAGATATCCATTAATCTCTATTATATATTATAGAAGCATTTTCAAAAGTATAACCATGTACAACATGCTCTCTGCCCTTTACGGGTTTATTTTATTGAAAAAAAAAGTTATATTTCAATCATATGTGTCGTCACTCGTCGTGATAACGCAGATATTATAAAAGGAGATTTGGTGTTCACGGTGAGGCAGGGGAAAAATCGGAAGGGGAGTTGCCGTTTATGGGAAGACTAGTTTTCATGAACGTGCAGTACACGTGGTTAAATATCAAAATAATTTATTTTTTTATTTTATTACTATAAATAAGTCAGATTCATTTTAATTATTAGATTTGCTATAATTTTTATTTAAACATTATAGAAAAATTAATGTAATAGATTTTTGTGCTAAATCAGGATCAATATACTTAACAGGGATATCATAATTGATTTTCGCAGAAAAAGATATCAGTTGACATAATAATATCTTCAAGCAGAATAGTAAAATAAAATAAGTTAAATTAATACTACATGACATAATAATATCTTCAAGCAGAATAGTAAAATAAAATAAGTTAAATTAATACTACATGTCATATTCTAAACTCTATTAATCCTAAGCTATAGTATGGAGTCAATGATGAATAACAATATCATTATGAACTATAGTTCTACCAATAAAAAAATAGCATTTCTTATTACATTGAAAATATAACACTTTTCAACATTATAAGCTCATGTTTTATAATAAACAATCTAAAAAG
>BQKN01065155.1:0-24595 GCA_022839385.1 Asparagus kiusianus
AACCCCTTTAACTTTAATATTTTATTAGAAATCATCACTAACAGCATTAACTACAAATTTTCACATTGGCGGGGAAAATCACGCAAGGAGATGTTTTTTGCAGTGAAAACTATGGTCCACATTTGTAGAGGGTTAATTAGTGAACATCATAAATTGTTTTTCCATAAACAAACATGTGTTTCACTTTAAAACTTACATAAAATAATAGTGAGGGTATGTTGATGTTAATAATCAAACAAATAATAAAATAAGGGTGAGGTTGATTAGGGGCCGCTAACTTCTCCAAAAATCTGGTTTTGAGTTGCTGAGCTTTTACCTGCACAAATAACAACTTGTAAGAGGACGAGGACTAGTTTCCCCGTTGTTCCTTCGACGATCAAGTTAGTTAATGGACTTGAGTGGGAAAGTGACGAACTATGTGAGTTCTAAAAATGTAGTGCAGTGGAGAAGAATTCTGAGATATTGCTTGCTTACCCCGGTATTTGGAATAGTACCCCTATTTATAGTGGTGATAAAAGGGTAGAATGGTAATCTCGGCCGAATATGGGATGACGGCTACGTCAGCACCTGCTTTATAAGTGTCGTTCGACGAGTGGAGGAGTGGTCACCTTAGTATTTAATGCGAAGTGATTGGGGACATGACGGTGCCGACGTGGTCCGATGTGTCATCACGACTATTGGGGCTAGAGGAATGATGGTGCATGTTAGGCATTTAATGTGATGCCGACGCGTTATCAGCAGGGGAGGCTCAAGATTGAAGTCGTCCTTTGGCTTATAGCGAGGGGCATCGAGAAGGAACACATCTCGAGTCGACCCTACAAGATGTCGAATAACAGGTCGAGTGGGCTCGGAACGAGTTGTCTTCGACAAGATGACCGACAAGTACCGCCCTTCGAGTCGATCTAAGGAGATGTCGACTCGGCGAGTCGGCTAAGTTGAGATTCTTGGTGGTCCTGACCGTAAATTTGATTTGAGCGGTGCATGTAGGGGGACACATGTCCGTGACTGGCAAAAAAGTCATATTTTGGCGACTGAAGCCACCATAACATGGTAGAAATTCAGAACTGAAAAAAATAATGCTTCTTAGAATATAATCAGTATAATGACCTCTCGTAATTTTCAAAATATCACAAAACCCGCATAAAGTTTAGGGGTTTAATACAAAATCTAATTTAACTTCAAGATATTATTAGAAAATTCCCCTCCCTCCACCCCAAAAAACAAATGCAAAATAATAATAAACAACATTAACTACAGATTTTCATGGTGGGGAAAATTATGCAAGGGGATGTTTTTTCTGTAGAAATACGGTTCACACTTTTTAGCATCAATTATTTTTAAATAAACAAACATGTTTTTGCTTTTAAACTCACATAAAATAAAATAATAGTGAGAGTACAAATTTAATGCTTCTTGATTTAAGTTAGTTAGTAATACTTAAATCCCTAGTCGACGATAGTAATAAAATGGTTAATAATCCACATCACAAAAAAAATAGACGTTGAGATTTTGGGATGCGTTGCTTCAAATATCGACGACTTTTGATGCCCTATATAAATCGTAGCGCCTCTCTCTCTCTCTCTCTCTCTCTCTCTCTCTCTCCAGTTTTTGTTAAATTTTCGCCCTTAATCAATGTATGCGAATATTGATTATTTCATCTCTGTGATTTAGGGTTTCTGCGTTGTGATTTCGCTTGTTGAGATTGATGCATGCAAGATGATGGGATCCTTTCTCAGCAGAGTCTCTATGTAAGAATATCTAACTTTTTAAATTTCATTTTCCCAAAATTCTTTTATGTAAATTTAACAGTTGAATGGAATGTGTTCGTTAAGGTTGTGTTTGGATGTATGTAACGAAAATTTTTGTGTCTCAGAGGACAAGATAATGTAGTTTTTTTTTTTTTTTTTGAAATTTACTAAAATTTAAGATTTTACTTCAATATTTAAAGTTTTGTGATTTTGATTTGTGTATACTGCAGAAAATTGCCTTACGGCTTTTAGGAGTTAAAGAAAATAATAGTCCAAAGATTTTAGAAGCGGCACTTTATTTATCCTCAGTTTATAATCAAATATTTATCAATTTTGAAACCTTAGGCTGTATTTACATGCCCGGCAAACCTTTTAGGGTATATTTTGTAATTAATATTTTTAATTTAATAGTAAAAGGGATACATATTACATCTGATGAAGCCTTGGTAAAAGCAAGAAGAATATGATATTTGCAGATCGCACAATCAGAAAAAGTTAGAAAGATTAAGGCTCTGATGTTCATTTTACTAAATACATAGGAATGTTGGAGGCAACTGAAGTTTGTATTGTATTGCATCATTTTGTAGAATGATTCTTGGCTATGCTTATCCGGCTTATGAGTGCTACAAATCTATCGAATTGAACAAACCGGAGATCAACCAACTCCGATTTTGGTGTCAGTACTGGTCAGTTATTCCCTCTCATCTTTTTATAGGAAAACATATTCTGATACTTTCATTTGTTTCAGGATATTAGTTGCATTGCTAACCATTTTCGAGAGGATTGGAGATGCCTCAATTTCATGGTAAACGAAATTCTGTCATATGCTTTATGGGCTTGTAGCTCCTCTCTTTAAATAAGAACGTTGCATTTCTTGTTTTGGTGAAGGTTACCAATGTATAATGAAGCAAAATTGGCATTCTTTATATATCTTTGGTGCCCTAAATCTAAGGTATGGAAACTAGAATTCTCTTTTAGGTATTACATGTAATGCTTTGCTTCTTATACCTATTCCTACTTTGTTGTTTATTATTTCAGGGAACGAAGTATGTATATGAGGCCTTCTTTAGGCCATTTATGGCGAAACACGAGAGCGAGATTGACCGCAACTTGCTTGAGTTGAGAACCAGTGCTGGGGATGTTGTTGTTATCTATTGGCAAAAGTCTGTTAGTTATGGTCAGACAAGATTTTTTGAAGTTTTGCGGTATGTTGCTTCACAGTCGAAGACAGAACCACAATCAAGAACAGCTAACCCTGTCCCAGTCTCAAATATGACTAGTAAGAATAGATAGGGCCAAATATGTTGTGTATATATATTTCTTCTATTTTGTATCATGCAATTAACGTAAAAGTTTATTGTGTTTATGGGAGAGTAGGGATATATAAGGCCAGTATATACTCTAATTGTATATTTCATTTGGCTTATACATGCATTAGGAATTAGCACGTTAAAGAGTCGTGTACTAGCATGTTAAAGAGTCCTGTACATCTGTCATAAAAAATTCTTCTGTACAAGTAACAACAGTGATATGCACTAATTCCATGTCTTCTGTGATTTCTTGGTTAAATTACTCAAATTTACTTGATGCATGTACTTTATCCTCAATGTTGTATGTTCTTCCACATTCATAATCTTTTTTCCCCCTGATCATGCAATTTGTGAATGTAGATAATTTATGGAAATAGATTTAGTTTGTTATCATATGGGATTTTCCAGGAAACATATGCCGTATTGCAAAACTAAGAATCTGTGATCTTGTTGGAGGACCTTTTGTTTTTTATCATAATAAAAAAAAATCATTAAGAGCTTTCTCATGTGCTCTTAATAAAAGTAAATTGATTTTATATTTTCTTTTTTTGCTAAATGTTTGATTACCTTTCCAGCCTCTGTTTTTATTTTATTTTAACTCCACAATTATTTTCATATTATTTGGTTACTCCAAATCAAATTTTAAATCTTGTGAAATCCAAAATGAAGGGGATGTACATAACTTCTTGTTTTATATGGAATTAATAATAAAAAAGAGATAACGCACATTAAACGGAAAATTAAGAAAATGTATGAACAATTTAATAAATAGAAATGTCAAGATGGGTTTTCACAATTACAAAATATTAACAAGCAAAAAGAAAACCTTTGAATCTTACACTATCATGGCTAATGAGAAAGGGTAACAAGAAAAAAAGTTACTCTAACTTGCTAGCTTTCTTTGTCCCTCTAATCGCCTTTCTATTCCAACATTTCCCATTCACAAAGTCTGATTAGTAAAAGAATTGTCAGTTGTATATTGTAGCCACATAGCGTGACCAGAAAAATTCTCCTTGAGAAGTTTCATTGAATTATTTAATGAAAGCTTAAACTCTTGCATGTAAAAATGTTCTTTTACCCGACGTCATCTTTTGTGCTTATGTCTTGTACTGTATATGCTTCTTTTGTGTTTGTATTGTACTGTATTAGTAAACAGATTCCACAATCTCTTTCATGTAACATTGGCACCGAAGTCTATTTCCCAATCATTTTAAGTGTCATACGCTCGCACATAGTGGTATCTTCCTGTATCAAACTATTAATTCTCTTAGAATACACACACATACAGAAAAGAGAGTGCATGTCTACGTACATATATAAACATTAATGTGCATTCTTTGTCGGATATGTTGTACGTGTCTGACATGATTATGCCTTCATGACGTAAAGGTCTGGTAAGGTATCAGAATTTACAGAAAAGTTGTCAAAAACCAGGAGAGTAATTAGATATGCCCCTTGATCTAAGGAATTCCTTATATGCACTGAGATCTTGTTCCCAAGCATATATATCTGTGTTTTCTTTTCATCAAGCGAACTTGATATTTTCTTGCCTGGTGATTATGGAATTTACTGCAAGTGTTATGTGAAGTTGCTACCACATCCTTTGTAAAAGTGATAGTAAATTCTGTAACATATTTTCTCTTATACAGTGATTCTTCCTTTTGATCTTTAATGCTTTCATTTCTTCGTTATATGAAACAAATGCACATGGATATACATATAGGTTCGTAAGTACTTTATGGATAATACAGAAAAGAAACAACAGGGATGGTTCTTGTGTTTGTCTAAATGGCGGCAAAGACCGCTACTGGAGGCATGCTCTCTCTCTCTCTCTCTCTCTCTCTCTCTCTCTCTCTCTCTCTCTCCTGGATATCTTCTAAAGTCTCTGATGAAGGTCTTACTGGAAGAGGAGATGGAAAAGTTACCAATAAGGAGGAGATAGACAACAAGTAATCCACAAATTTTCAGATTTATTTTAAATTCACTCTTTTTCATACATGTTTTTAATGATGTTGGCAACTATCAGTGTTATCTTCCTTTTAATAGTGAGCCAACGTTGTTAATGCACTGTAACGACTCCTGAATTGTTCTTCGAATGCAAAAAAGAAATAGAGTTGAAGACAGAAAAGCAGGCCTGCTGCGAAGGAGACTGAACGGGTGAAAAATGACCGAATGAGGTAAATGGCCGTTAGCTGTTCTGTCAGATGGCCAGTTTATTTGCAAACGAAATGATGCTGATGCTTGTGGGAGATCCAAAGAGCAGACTCCGATGCTCAGGTGACTTTCTTTCTCAATTTTATGCTTGTTTTATACCACTAATGGCACTATTTTGTTCACTAGAAATTTAAGGCAATTAAGCACAACATAAGATTTATCACATCTATCCAGAGTTTGCTTTTATCTCAGATAGAAGGAAGTGTTCGTAGATAACGACGATTATGATATGGATGAGCTGAATTAGCTAGAGGCAAGCTTTTCTAAGATATGGAATCTGAAATAAGGGGAAAATGAGATTTCCCACGTTAACTTTACTAATAGGCGCTATTTTAGGGATTCCCTAATATATTAATTCCGAAGCTAGTTCTTTCATAGCAGCTTTTCAAGTATCTCATTGTGCTCTAGACTATTGTCCTCTTCAAATGTCGATGACAAATTCGCTCAAGAAAGCTCAAGAAAACTCATACCATTGCTTATGCTTTTTCTGAAAGCAGTTTGCTTATGAGTATACAATTTCCCTCATGTTTCCCTTTGCTCAAGAGAACTGATCATAGATATCATGGGCTTATGTTTGTTAGAAAACTATGCAGTAAGCAATCTAAAAAAATCCCAACTAAAACTTGCTTATGTTTTTTGTCATCGAGAACCAGCCTTTGGGTGTTTTATGAAACACTATAGCGGTACGAGATAGCGTTCTAATGAAATCTTATCTACAAGGAATTGAACTCTTGATCTTCATTAAGGAAACACAGATTTCCTGTCTATGACTTCGAAGTTGCAAAATGCAAGTTCTCTTACCTAAATTGGAACACAATAAGCTGTTTTTTAGCATGAAAACTGTTTTCCATCTTTACCTTTCTTGCTCTTTTTTTTCAGAATTATTCTGTCAATCTGCATTTTGAAATGCTTTCATCGTTGTGATTGTTAATGCATAGCTTTCCAATATAACATACACACAAATGATAGAAATAAACAAAGAGTAGCTAACTCTTATTAACAATATTCAAACTGATTCAATACTGAAACAAAACAGATACCAACATCTCCTTCCTTCATGGTGATCCTTTGAGAATACTAGTTGGAGACAACGGCGGAGCATCAAGCTCATACAAACCGAGAGACGGGCCCACAAACCTGAACACAATCCATCCACCAATAATAATGAAGATAGAGGCATATGCAAACTTATTGAGCCAGAACAAGAGCCCCTTCTCTCCTACGTAAAGCTCTACTGCCTTCTCTGCCAGTGTCATGGACTCCCATTCCTTCTTCGGTGGTGGCGGGGGCTTGAAGCTCTGCTGTTCTTGTTCCTGCTGCTTGCGCGCTTGTCTCTTTGATCGTGCACGGTAACGGATGTTGAGGGTGTTTAGTGCTGGCCGAGGAGTTGTCGCTGATGTTTCATCTGCTTTGTTTTGGCCGTCATCGTCGCTGTTGGTGCTGGTCTCTCCATTGCTGCTGACAGCGTGGAGAAGAGTAAGTCTGAGATGGGAAGGTTGGATTTTGAGGGATGTTGGTCTTCTGAAAGGGGAGGATGAATGAAGAGGATGAGAGAGGGGAAGGATACTGGCTTCCATTGCTTTTGGTTAAGGCTTCTATCCTTTTTATTTTTATTTTTTTGTTATCTTTTTTATGGTTGTGGTTGGTTGTATGTAGAACCTTTGTTCTGGATGTCCTTCAGTTATCCTGAAGGTGGGTCTTTTAAAATGCTTGCTGTTTTGGCCTTTTGTTGACGATTTTTTTTAAAATGCTTGCTGTTTTGGCCTTGTGTTGACAGATTTCAGTATGGCAAGGAAAATGTAAGGGTAAATCTGCAAATAGTCAGATTTGGATGGTAAATAGGAAAATATGACAGATATGAAGGTATGTAAGTAAAAGATCATTAAGGGCCCGTTTGGTTGGTTTCCTAAAAACCAAGAAAAGGAAATCGGTACAAGGAAATTAATAAAATAATATTTTTATCCATTTCCATCCCTAAAACTCACCCACAACATCTAATAAAATATTATTTTTATCTTCCAACTCATCTCATTTCTTCTCCTTTCTTACCTTTAAAAATAAACCAAACACAAGAAATATGTCACATCATCCAACTCATCACAACTCATCTTATCCCATTTTTAAAAATCACACACACCATCCAATAATATTGTGACAACTCATCTCATCTCATTAAACCTTCACTTCCATCCATTTACTCAAAAAAAAAATAAGAAATTGATTTCCTTAAGTATGTGTCACATCATCCAATAATATATCTCCAACTCATCTCATCTATTTTCTTATTTTTAAAAACGAATCAAACACAAACAACCTCAAAACATCATCCAATAATATACCTCCAATTCATTTCCTTATTTTTTTAACCAACCAAACAACCTCAAAACAATTTTTTTAAAAAAATCACTCACATCATCCAATAATAAGATGACAACTCATCTCATCTCATCTCCTATTCTATAATTTTCTTCTTTTTTAAACCAACCAAACAACCTCAAAACAATTATTATAGGAAATAGGTTTCCTATTATTTGATTTCCCAAAAAAAAATTGCGAAACGAACAGCCCCTAAAACAAATTCAAAAGAAAGCCCATTGTGCGACTGGTTTCTTTTTCAGAAAATTATACATCGTCGCACAATTCTGCAAATTGTTCTTTGTTCACAAAATTAGTTTTCTTTTTTTGAAAAATCAAGTTTACCAAACAATAAGACAATTAGACACCACAAGCTCTTCAGCCTGATCACCCGTGGAGCGATTGTTTGTTTTGAAGACTGGAAGTAAATATCTCGAAGAAGCATGAGCTTTCGTTTGTACTCAACGAGAGCACGATGCAATTAACTTTGCCAAAGTTTGCAGATAATGTGAAACAATGAAACAATAGGGTAGAGAGGAAATGGGCATAAATTTAGCTCGCAAAACATTGATGAAAACATCACAAACATCCAGCAGTTTTCACAACCGCGCCAGAAAATTTGACTAAATAAATAAACTAAAGCCTCACGACTGCTGCTCATGACACTCGTTTCTCTTCTCTAGTCCTCTTTTTATCGCCTCGCTGCTAGCAAAATGGAAAACTTTCCTGCCGATAGGGCCTTTTATTTTGATGGCTCTAGAATTTGAAAAGGAGAAACTATATCATGTTTACAAATTTACAGATCTTAACATGTTGATAGGTCCCTTCAGCTTTTCCTTTGGCTTCCCGCTTTTTACACTCTTCAGAACCCGACGGAGTTACTGCTGCTGAGGTCATGCCGAGGGAAAAGTCTTCAGCTGTCAACTCAATTTAACTGGCTAACCCATAATTGATGCTTTTGTTGGAAGCTCCTTCATCTTTGATCATTCTACATCTAACAACAGTTAAGAAAACAGATAATGGTTATATGTGAAATCAATTGGTTTAATATTCAGTGGCTTATGAGTGCAAAGCAAGCTAATCAGTTCAGTGGCTTACGAGTGTTCTCAACAGAAAACACACAACATGAATAATCAAAATAAGAAGCCAACTTCAGAAGGAAAAGAGAAAGGATACATGCAGTCCAGGATTCCGAAACACTGACTGTAGGCTCTGATAGAAGAAAGTAATCAGCATCAATCTGCCAAGAAATAACATTAGTCATGAAAAAAATATTCTTCATAAATGAAGAGTTGATTCAATGACACTAACATCAACATCTGATGGTAGAATCTTCAACACACCCCCTGAACTGTCTAGTGAGCTGAAAGAACCAGACAAAAGGACAGGGCTGGTTTGATCTCTTCCTTGCAATGAGGTTTCATCTCTACAATGGTTGCGATTAGCTTTATTAGGTAAATTCAATGCTGCAATCTGTTGTGAAGGGCTTGAATCCTTAACCCTCCCTCCATGATTTCTGTTACAAAGATAACTGGCTTAGAATATGGCATGTTAACGTGAACTTTTAAGGTTCCTACGACTTCTGCAATCCTCTGTGAATACCTTACTAGGTAGCAGCTAATGGGGCCCAAGGAGCTTCTTAAGAGCAGTTGAAAGTGTCGTTGTGAACGGTCAATACTCTGTCCAAGAAAAACAATCCATCATTAACCTTCCGACTCAAAAATATTCCTTGTCTAATCTCTCTAACGCACCTCATCAGGATCTGGAACTTCAACACTAGTTCCGTAAGGAGCTTTTATAGCAATAACAGTAGCATCCTGTCAAAAGACATGAAGCTTGAAGAGACAGTAACTGACGGAAAATTTTACACAACAGTTAGAGCAAATAAAGGTCACATCATCTGAATTAGTCAGTACGAAACCAAACCTCAAAGCAAGGAAGCTTATTGATATCTTCCTCCATGACAAAGAGTCGTCTAAACAAAAATGAAAATAACTAAAACTCATCAAAATGAAGAAAATGATACATATTTCAAGATATCCATATGAAATGGACTTCAAATTTACTTGGAAATTCTTTCATCTTCACTCATGGTTCTCAGAGTTTCCTGCATCTCTCTGTTAAGTAATAAATGGAAGTTAAGACCAGAAAGAAGTTAGAAGACATTCCCTTAAGAGTTGTGAAAACACACCTTATCATCTCATCTACTCTGCATTCATCCGTATGTAGTGTTTCAACTTCAGCCTGAAAATGTCGACATGCAAAACAGTTATATTAAAAACTAAATGGTTGGCATGAAATTAACCCATAGAGCAAATGATAGTAATTAAAAACTTCTGAGTTCCCTCCAAACTTGCTGCACATAGAAATTATTTGATGATAGCTTATCTCTGATATTTATATGCGTGATGGTAAAGTGCGAATCAATTGCTATATTGATTACCATCAAATAAGCCATTGGAAAACACACTGAAGAATCTTCTTTACCCTTTTCACAATTTCACCAGTGAAATCGAAACTGTTATTTTGAGATTTCAACTTTCACACAATCTCCTTCAGCATGGGGTTCATTTATTCTTTTATAAAAAAAACAAACTGACTTTCACACTATCTGCTTCAACATGGAATTAATTTACTCTTTTATAAACAAAACAAAACTTGCAGATGTTAGTTGTTAACAGTCAGGAATTTTGTTTATGTAAATATAGGTAATTTAGACTACAAATACTCATCCTTGAATTACCATACTTGATTGATTGGAACTTTTTAAGATATTTTGACGCTGAAATTGATTGTGAAATGCTTTGCTGAAATGAGAAGCCTTAGCCATAACCCTAATCCCAATTCGTGAATGCTCTCCACCTTCCTCCCCCCTTCAAACTCACTCCTATCACCAATGTTCTAAAATGCAGATTAAGCGGATGCTTTTGTGTTAGTGCGTTAGAACCGCTTCGATTAGAGCAAAAGCGCTCCATTATGCAGTGATCCGCATAATCGGGTGCATTGTCAGTTAAGTGCCCACATAATTCTTTTATATCCTTTCCGGGTTAAACCCGTTTATCCAATACCCAGACTACTAAAGTTTAAAAAACCCTTAATCATGGTTCTGCTACTTCTCTCTCAATTCTCTCTCTTGTTCAAACCCAGGCTGCAACAAATATCTCTGGCCTTCGTCCATGCCTGCTTCACCTCACATTGCTCGTGAAAACTCATTAAAAGATTGTATGACCTTCGGTGCTCTTCAACAAGCTCTCTAACAATCAGCTTGAAGCTCTCCATCATTCCCCTCAAAGCTCTCTGGTGAAACAGATTACTCGAAGCTTCTAGGTATATTTTCAAATTTTCTAGATTTTTATATATTTTAACATATGAAAAATAATAAATATATATTAAAAATTTAAAAATGCATAATTCCGCATAATCCAATTAATCAATGCATAATCCTATTAAACCTTACGCGCTTCCAGTCACGGTCCAAGTTATTACATTTTGGAACCGGCCGAGTTGCATTGCTGCACCGTGTTTTTGAACATTGCCTACCACAAACCTTAACCCTAACCCAGCTGTCTCCTTGCTGCACCCTTCTACTCTCCTCCAAAATCCTAACTAGCACTGCCCATCACCTACTTTTCTACTTGCCTTGTTGCGACCTCCTTTCATCTCATCAAAACCCTTCCCAAATCCCTTTCCCTCTTTAAAATAACAAAAATCAAAACTGAACAGACTCCCTATCGTTCTAAAAACAAACACCTTCTTCTCCTTGATCTTGATTACCTTGTTCATTGTCTACAATGTCTAGCCAAGGCTCTCCCACTTCTAAAACCACAAATTTTGAAATTTATTTGATACTGGATAAATAAAAGCGTTTTATATAGTTTTAACACAATCATGGTTATTTGATGATCCAGAGATATCCAATTCACTAAGCAGAATATCAAGATGATCAGACTCACCAGAACTTCAATTGTGTGTTATTTCTTATTTCGCAAGGTATAAACTCTAACTAACCCCTTAGATCAAGAGTTAGTTTCTTAAGTAAAAATGGAGATGTACAGAATTTCAGTGATCATAGTTAAATAACAATTCGATCTAAACTCCCCTTATGTTTTCTTGCATAGCACTGTAGTTTTGTTTTCATAGATTTAGTTCTAACTTCTCATTCTAGAATAAATTATTTTATGCATGCATATGGATTCTAACTTTATGATCTTTCTAGATATATTTGATCCTTAGGGTTGCATATATATACATATGACTTATCTTCATTTAACACTCGTCGTCATTTTTCCTTGACCTGCATCAAATATTTAGATGCTGATAAAGACAGACTGATAGCATTGACAGTGTAAAGAATATCAATTAATAAATCTATAATTAGCATTCTTCAGTTACATTTGAAGGAATATACATCACCAAATCATTCGAAAAGGGACCAAAAATACAATATAACTCTCAGGCCAAACACAGGAAGCAAAAATGCTCACCATAGAAATGAAAGTCTCCAGAACATAATTAAAGCTTTTTCGCTAGAAGTACTGTTTTTTAGTTAACCAACATTAGTAGCGTGTCCATACATAATTAGAGCATAATTATTATAACTACAGAGACCTTTATTAATAAACTCAGAAACTCAAAAAGCATTCTTGAATACTCATCAAATGCACATCTATTAACATTGATAGAAGAAAAAGGCAGAACAATAAGATTTAAGGTTGAAGTATACCTTTAAACCATCTATTTGATCACTCAGCTCTTTTGGCCTTGAAATATCATTTCCCCTGTTGTACATGCTTGTACTTAGCAAGTTGTCATAATAGATCAAAAAATAAAATAGGAAAGAATCAAAAAATTTACTTCCAACGAATCATATTCTTCAACTTCTTTTCAATCAATCCAACGCCTTCAAGAACATTGGTTATATCATATATTCTCCTCTTTTGAACCTACCAAAGGAAAGGAAAAAAAATCGTAGCAAGGAGAACTTTAAAATATTTTATTTTAAAGATGGAAGATCAGAAAATGCAGCTGCAAGAACCAGAAGATAACTGCAAGAAGCAACGTAATGAAGCATTATAAGAGTCATACATCCAAAATCTCTGCTGCTCTGTTCAAATCAAGGGTTCCATCCTCAGCTTGTTGAAGTAAATTGAGAAATTTCTTTGTCAACAACCCTGTCAAAAATATTTACTTTTGTAAATTTTCCCATGAATAAAGTGATAAAACAAGAAGCATCAAACACCTTCTATTTTCCAAGAACTTATCTAACAGCTTTGGAGCTTTCTCTGTAATAAAAAAAGGGTAAACATAACCGAACCTCCCCACACCCCCACCCCCAGAAAAAAAACCCGACCAAAAAAAAAAAAAAATAATTTTTTGCGTCGCAGAAAACCCCCCCCCACAATTTGGCAACCCCCCCCCCCCCCCACCCTGCATAAAAGTGTAATGGTTTTTTTTTGTTAACAAAAATTCATTGGGGAGTGTGAAAATAATGATGGAAGATTGGGCTTTCTGAAAATAATGTGGAAGCTTTGGGGGTTTTCTCAAAATAATGTAGAAAGTTAAGGGCTAAGTTGAAATTTTTGTGGATTATGCTATTAGAGGCATATGTTGAAAAAATTGCAAATATTTGGCAGGTTTTGTGACACGCACTAAAGTTAAGGGGGCTGAGTGACATTTTTAAAGCTCAGGGGGGTTATCTCAAAATGCGCCAAAAGATAGGGCAGTTATATATACTGCTTCTGAGTTAAATATTCTACTTACCCATCCTATGGGTAAAAGATGAAGAAATAGTACTAGGCCAAAGGTAACTTCACGCAATATATACTGCTTCTGAGTTAAATATTCTACTTATCCATTTAGAAAGGTAAAGGAAATATTTCAGCTAGTTTTTTTCGATTTGTCATGCAGGAAAGAAGAGTCAAAGAGTCCAAATTAATTAAAGATCCACACTAAAATAAACCCACCAATGAACTATCACGTAATCTCTGAAGATGCCAAAGCCATAACATAAACAGCTTACCAAGAGAACTATCAAAACGACAATTGTTGGCAGCAGAAGCAGAACCTGAGAGCAAGTAGAAGTAAAAATTCAGTAAAAAGCATACACTTTTTTTCCTTTTTGGAAGGAATATATGTACAACCAATCAAACAAATAGACCTATAAACTTTAGTTGCTAAGTCATCTAAAGACTGCCACTACCATAACCAAAATAGAACAAGCGGAAGAATTACAATTACGTAAGCAGCATGGAAATACCATCCACAGATTGAGTATGTTCTTGCCGAAATTCGTTCCGCTTTGAAGCCTTTGGTTTTTTGTGGTGCTTGCTTTTCGAGCTAGTAACAGGTGGAAGCATATGGCTAACTGCTGCTGTATGGCCTTGTTGAACTGCTCGTAGATATTCAACTTCACAAACTTCTTTTACATTCGACGACTTTCTCTTCAAAAGGAAGAAAAATAAATAAATTGTTATAACATTCAGAACAAAAGATAAGGTACTTTAGAAAATGAACTATGCATAAGTGATGTGAAGCACACCGACCGAAGTTTGATGCATATATAAAAGATATACACTAGTAGCAGAAGAAATAAAAAAAGGAGCTGAGGTGGCAGCATGAGCAACTCCAGAGTATGCATATGTTCACACCTTAAAATTGAGTGGAATAACATGAAGAACAACTCCTACATTCTCCATTTTTCTCATAAGTAACTCAAAGATCAGTAAAGCTTATAAAAAACTAGGAAAAATAATCCCAATCATAATTCATGTTAGCTACAGACCCTGTAAAGGAGAAGAGGAGTTCCAGATGTAGAATATGAACAGAATATATAACCGAAAGAAGGTATTACATCACTAGAGTTATCAACAGATAAACAGTACATATCAGGACAATTTTAGTTGAGTTGTAAAACAGAGGGGCATATAATATCTGTGAAGTGGCTCAAATCTCACATAAGCAATCTTCGTTTGGTTCCAAAAGTAATCATAGCAAAATATCAAACTGAAGGAATTTAAGATCACATAACTTGCGAAAAGAAGCGCTCTCCAAAAAGTAGATGAAAACAAAATAGCCACTTACTTCACTGTGACGCTTGGGTACATTATCATTGAGATAGGAGATGCTCAAACTAAAAATAATATAAAAAATGACATGTTTCAAGGGGCCAATAACAAAACTTCCCATTGAAAATAAAGATCAATGAAAGATAAGAAATAAGAGACAAAACCAAGAAAATAAAGGAAGATGAAGGCCAAACATATTTAAAATTTTGCCAAGACAAACTGAAAACTTCAAGAAATAAACCTTAAAAAAGAAATTGTTGTTGTTAATCTACATATGAGAGGGAGAGAGATCCCTTCTTTTTGAGACTTTTTCTTTCAGTTCATTTCTTTTTATGCATTCACCAAGTGAATGTTTCTGACAAGAAATGAATCCAAATTTTTGGGTGACTGATCCCTCTAATCTAGTCCTAGGAGAAAACACCCTTGAGGTTCTAAATCCTAAATTCCAATGTGTCAATGACAATTGGAAAAAAGTATCAAAGTTGAAAGAAATAATCAGAAAGGTCAAATTCCTTAAATTGCCACTGTATAACAACTTATGGTAAAAATGCATTCCGAATTCATGCTATATATCAGATTTGATTTGTCCACTGATTCTTACATGGTTAAAACCTGTTCCAATGGTCATGTAATTTTGTAACTACTAAACTTTTATATTGAAAGACATTGCTTCTCTTGTAATTTTAGAAGAGATACTTTGCAGTACAGGTGACAAAGTCTTGGAGGTTGCAAATCAAAATTTCAGTGAAGTAGGGATAATCAAGTGACCCGGCCGACACTAGTCGACATTTCATCGTTCCTACTCAGTGAGCCTTCTAGATTGTACAATTTCATTACATCAACAGAGGTTAAGTTTTTAATAATTGATGTATATGGCTGACTTGTTCTTATAGTTATTTCAGTGTTGGCATAGGTTGCAGACCAGTTGCATTTTCTAGTTGGCTTCAGGTACACACAAAACAGAACTGTAGAGGTTTGTCAAGACTAAGGGCGGTATGGTGCACGAAGATCCCACTATGCAAGAGGTTGTGGACCACTCTGGGTTTACTGTACATAGCCTTGTTACAAGAGGTGGTTTTCAAAGCTCGAACCAGTGACGTCCAGCCTCCAGGTAACATTGGTACAACTCTTACCTTTGCGCCGAGGCATCCGTCCAGAGGTCTGTCAAGATTAATTTCCTCAATAACAACTTCATTATAACCAAGGTTTTAAATATCAGATATCGGGGAAATATCGGATGGCCAAAATTCATATTGGATTGCGGATATCGGAGAAATATTGGGGATATGTGGTAAATATCGGAATGCCATAATGAATGTTTGCATACATAGTATAATGCATTAAAATGTAATCTCAACATATGTAATAAAATTTAAGCATACAAAATATGAATAATATATGTTTAGGATCACTAATCAACCTTCTAAAACAAACAAAAGTGCAAAGCAACGTTGCAACATTCGATCTGCTTTTTTAGGGCAAAATGTCATTTGATATAATGGGGAAATCTTGATATCTCGCCCAAAAATTCCAAACACGGTATATTATTTTGCAACAAGCTATATAAAAAGATATATTGATCCACATATCGGCTAATATATGATATATCGGCCATATCGGGGATTTATCACTCAAAATAGCCAAAAAACGGTAAATGATATTTAAAGACCATATCGGTTGCGGCAACCCCTGTAAAAGGATATATCGGGGGATATATCGGGCCATGTCGGGGAAATTTAAAACAATGATTATACCAGAAGCACTGAACCAACTGAGAAGAAACTAGCATCTGCAAACCATTAACTTCATTTGTCTAGAGATCTATTAACCATCTAAACATGATAACGTGTGTACAATCTCACCGAAAATATAGAAATGATGGGCACTCATACTGCTTAGACTTTGTGACAAAAAATCATTTACTTAAACATGTTTTCACTGTAAATGCCGGTGTTGCAGTTCAAAACCCATGTGAGTGATGGAGAAGATACCTTTTGTGAAGTCCATCATGCTACAGAAATGTAGCATTCTCTCCTAACACTACTTCTCAATGCACGCTGTTGAAAATTTAAGATATGAACTATGAAATGAATTATTATCAGAATGGCTTGAGCAACGTTATCGGGTTTCAACTGTTGAGATTCTTCTGGATATCCGATAACAACTGCCAGCACAAACAGTTTGCTCTAATTCCATGGATCAACAGAACATCAACTACCTAACATGTTTGAACCATAAAAGACTGCTGCGGCTCTAATCTCGTTATAATCATCATATCCATGGCAACCTACTTTAGTTGACAGTATAAACTTCACACTGATCTACCTATCGACCTTAAGAACATGGACAAGGTACACACTACAAGAAATGGTTTTAAAACAGCTGATCAAATCCCATTCAGGAGAAGTTCATCTTTAATGGTTCTCTCGCATGATAGATGAACCAATGCCAACACACGTTCCACCAATGCCTCGTGAATTATACGTAAAATTTCCAGACATTTTACTCTGTCTTTACAAATTCTATATATTAAAACTCAATAAAATAATATAGAAGCATAAATAAAGTACCAAACCAATCGAAATCAATTGCTTTCAAGTGAATTATCTCGATTAATAATTAGCCCCGTCCTGATTGACCGGCAGATTAGATCTTGCAACCAGGCCAAAAAGATTAACTGGCCGACCTTAACTCATTCAAAACAGCTAGTATTCATGACAGTACAAACACTAAATCACAAGTTAAATCAACGAATCACAAAATCACACAGCAAAAACAAGATGAAAATAGACCCGTATCCTAATTCATTCTAACAAAATCATAAAAACAGAGAAAAGAGATTCACCGAGATCCTATCATTTTCAAGCGCAGCAGAGAATCTAGCACTCAGGTGCCCTAACGAAAGCGGCGATCGGAGCTGAAGACGAGAGAGATGAATACTCGATCCCTCGATCTCCGGCATCGCGAGATAGATTACAATGATCGGCAGCGAGGCACGAGATTTGTAAAAGATTTTTCTAGGGTTTTGAGGGGGCGAGGGGGACAAAGGCGAGAGAGAGAGGGAAATTAGAAGGGGAGTGTGTGTTTTAATTTGAGGGGTTAAGTTGTAAATTTTGAAATAAAAGTTTTTGTTTTTGTTCGGGGGGGGGGGGGGGGGTGTTTACGAAAAAGCGGGAAGGGCCATGGGCTGCGTTCGACTCCGCGCGCACCCGCCGCCATCTTGGGACCACTTTTGGAGTCAGGGCTGACTTGTTTATTGAGTCCGGGTAAACTCGGGCTTCAGGCCAGAAACCAACGGTCATTTTTCCAGAAATTACTTTTTATTTACTTTTTTTTCTCTCTTGGGGTCCGTTTGGATAATGAAAATATTAAAAGTAAGAAGTAGGTTATAGAAGTAACTTTGCAAACTATAAAGTAGGAAATAGCGAAAATAATATTATTTTTTGTTTGTTTCATATATTTTTAGAAGTAATGGAAGTAGAACTTCTTCCTATTCGTTTATATTTTTTGTTTGGATAATATTTGAAAATATTACCAGGAAGTAATTCATGCATGTTGCTTCCATTCTATTCTTGTTTGGATAATATTTAGAAATATTACTAGGAAGTAATTAATTTTAAGAATCAAAATTTTCTCGTGGACCCTACCATTTTTTCTTGTGGACCCCATCTTACATCAACTTCCGCCGTATTTCAGTGCATTCAAAGGCGAAAAAATATCAAGGAAATAGAGGTGTCAGCTAGATGCCACATCAGTTTTTAAAGAAGTAGCAGAAATAGTTTTTATAGAGAAACATATATTTTTTTTATATGAAAGTAACAAAAATGGTCTCTTCTTCAACTACTTCATCTACTTCATAGCTCTTTTCATGCAAACAAACAGGCCCTTACTATTTTCCCTTCTCATTTATTGCATGGACCCATAAACGTTTCATATCTTTAACTTCTCTAATTTTTTTTCCTTCTCTATAAAACTTATCTCTTCCTCCACCATTGTTTTTTCACTGTCGCTTCCCTTTCAATGCCACTGCCTCTCCTCCACTACCCTCATCCTTCTCCTCCACTTCCTCCCTCTCTTTCTTTTTGTTCTTCGTTTATCCTCCTCCTTCTACCATGATCTGTCATGCTCCTTTTTATTTGCCTCTTCTCCTCTTCTCTTGTCTCTCTTTTTCTTCTTTATCATCTATTCCCACTCTGCTCAATCTCCTATGTTTCCTTCAATGTCTCTTCTTTCTCCCCTGGCTCTCTCTATTCTTTGTTGTCTATGTTAAATAATGAACTTGAATTTTCTGCCTATGAATAATCATTAAAATCGAAAGGGATTTTAACTATGTTATACTTTACCAACTTGAATGATTGAGGAGTCATTAGAAAGTCATGTCTGTCTAGTTTCTAATGAATCAATTTATATTTCTGATTTTGGAGTCTTCTAAAGAAAGTTATCAACAATCGAGTGTAGATTATATAGCTAACTCGAAAATTTGCATTCATAACTGTAATTGTAGATGCATGTGTGTCTAATATCTGAGTATGTAGTCATCTTTTGAGTAGTATAAATATTTTTAAGTCTCTATTTCTACTCCTTAGTCCGTCTATATCATATTCTCATCCCAGCTATGAACAAATAAGAAATTTTATATCTGGTAACAGTTTAATCTACATAGGTAACAATATTATGAACATAAGTAATTATTTTATGAAAAGGATTAAAATTTTGTATTAATGAAGAAACATATTATTTATGGACAACTATAATAATTTGTGAATAAAAATGACATTCAAAACATAGACTTAGAAAACGTAAACAGTAACAGTATTGACCAATATAGACAACAATATTAATATAAATAAAAGTAACAAAAAACAAAGGTAACATATATATAAATAGATAATATTTTATGAAAGATGGTATCATACTATATACAAAAAAAATAGTTTTATAAAAAAATGGTAAATAATTTCACAGCAAGAAATAATAAATCTTAACATATTTTAATCTACACAGGGAACAATATTATGAACATTGGTAACTGCTTTATGAAAGAGATTAACAATTTTTATCAATGAAGTAACATATTTATGGACCAATAGAACAACTTATGAATAAAAATGTCATTTAAAAAATGTAGGCTTGGAAAACATAAAAGATAACAGTTTAACAACCAAAATAGATAATAGTTTTATGAATAACACTAACAGTCTAAAAAACATAGAATAGAATAATTTATGAATAAAAATGTCATTTCAAAAATGTAGGCTTGGAAAACATAAAAAATAACAGTTTAACCAATATAGATAATATTTTATGAACGATGATAACATATTATATACAAAAAATGATATTTTTATAAAAAAAAGGGTAAACAATTTCATAACATAGGTTTGAGAAATGTAAATTATAATAATCTAATAAACAAATGTAGCAATTTTATAAACAAAGATGATATTTTTTGAATAAAAGCATACAAGATAATAACACTTTCTTTTTCCTCTCTTTTCTCAATGGCTACCTCTCCTCATTGCCATCTATCTCTCCTTCTTGTCCTCTCGTCACGTTTTTGATAGTTTTATGAATAAAAATATCAAAAAAAAATAACTCTCTTTTCTCCTTATTTAACCATATTTTTATTCACTGTGGATTATGCGTATTAAATGATTTTTTCCTATTTAACAAAGTCAAGATTAAAGTATCAATCCTAATATTATTGGTCTATTAAATAAAAAGTAGCGAAGACAATGTTAGAGGAGGAGAGACAATGGAGAGAAGAGAGAAACCAGAAGAAAATAGCTGATATAGAAGAATGAAGATATGTAGAGGGGATGAGAAGGTTGAGGAGAAGCGGACAAGAAAGAGGAGGAAGAAAGTAGGAAGAGGCGAGAGGAAGGAGGAAAAATCGAGACGATAAAGAACAGAGAAGCAGAAAACTACGGAGAAGGAGGAGAATGGGTAAAGGAGGAAAGACGGTGACGTTGAGAGAGAGACGAGGATGGAGGTGAAGGATCCAATGGAGGAGGAGAGAAGATGAGAGAGGGAAAGAGAAATGAGAATTGAAGATGAGAGAGATAGAAATGAGAGAGTTCAAAAGATGAGAGTGGAGAAAAGAGATAAAAGATGTTGAAGCTGAGAAAGAAGGGAGAGATATAGGATATGTTGAAGATGAAAATGAAAAAAAGAGATGAGAGAGGTTGAAGATGAGAGAGAGGAGAGAGATGAAATAAATTGAAGTTAAGAGGAAAGGAGAAAGATGAGAGAGATTGAAAATGAGAGGTGAGGAGAGAATTAAGAGAGCTCCATGAGTGAAGGAACTGGGATATAAGTCTAAAGGGGGGTGAATAAGATTGCTACAATTTTTTGACTAACTCACAATAAGTAGTGAAAATATAATGAGCAAACATACTAAATGCAATTCAACATAGAAACACACGAGATTTTTATAGTCGATAAAATCGAAATCATATGTCTACTCTTTCTTCTGGTGAGGGGTCTTTTTTACAATGACTAGAGTTCACCCAAATTACAACCCGATTTGATAGGCTTTAAAGACTGCACCCTAATATCTATCTGAAACCAGTTATCTAACCTTACTTTTCACAATGACCAGAAGAAGCCTAGCCCTAGCTAGCCAATCTCTCAATTACTTTAGCTGGAGTATGCTAACCTTCAATTACCCTGCCTTGAATATGCCGTTAAACTTACAAGTTCAAAATACAATCAAACTAAAACAAATAAAGAACAATTTCATAGATCGTTATCAAACCCTTTTTCAAATCGATGAAAATGAAGATCTGTGAAGAAGCAATGTAGTGATGTAAGCATAGGGCACTCCTTCTCGCTGAATCAAACTCCGATGAAAAGTGCGCTAAGAAGAAGTTGAAAAAGGCTCTCGTCTTTAGATCAACTCATCGACTCTCTCTCTCTCTCTCTCTCTCTCTCTCTCTCTCTCTCTCTCTCTCTTCTTTATTGTCTTGTTCTTTTCAAATATGACCTCCAACTTCCTTTAAATAGGTTTTGGTAGGACAAGAAAGAGATACCTAAATCCGAGTGCAAATAAGAGATTAAAAGGTTCAAAGAACGATTGAGATTAAATCTTAAAAGCTGGCCAAAATGCTTCATAACCATTGATGGTGCGACACGACTATCGATGGGTCGTTGAAGATCATTGATTATTGATTGTAGTACATCGATTATGTAAATTCTAGTTTCTAGATTTCTACAATAGTCGATTGTAGTCCATCGACGGGCCTCTTGATTATCGATGGTCGATTATAGTCCATCGATGGTCCAAATTCTACTTTTTGTTTTCTCTGATTGTTTCATGTAGTCTATCAATGACAATCGATGAGGCATCTTGACCATCGATGGTTTGAAGGCTAAAATCAAAATTCGTGTTAATGTTTGCATCATTTTAAACTGCAACTTATTCATACATGTTTATACCTAAAATATATCATCTCACAAATATATCAATAGTAAATGAAAGTTTGTTACTAATCAAACAAGAGATATTGCATAAACAATGTTCTGCACGAACATCATTCTAGCAATCTCACCCTTTTGATAATAACAAAACTCAAACTTTGAAATACAGAATGTAAAATATGGTGAGATATATATTCAATTTCAAAATAAACACAATTCATGTAAAAGATATATAATATGTAAATCTCCCCCAACAAATATGCATAAATAAAAGTATACATGTATTCTAGAAACTCCTCCAGAAACAAAGCATTCAAAGTTTCCAAGAAATCTTTTCAAAAAATTTACTCCCCCTAAAACAAAACAAATTTTCAAATCTTTCAAAAATTTCAAATTTCCACCTTTCAGATTTTCATATTTCCACCTCCTCTCTCCTACTTTTTTGTTGTTAAACGTACACCTAGTGTTGATGGTTTAAATCACACAGTTAAAATAGGAGGTGGGTAAGGATTGGGTTGATATGGAGGCCGCTCCCTTTTTCAAAAATCTGATTTGGAATTGGGTTGTTCATCCCTGCATGTATAACAACTAGTAAGAGGACAGAGACCGGTTCTCCCGTTATTCCTCCGACGAATCAAGTCAGCTAGGGGCTTGAGTGGGAATATGAGAAAAATATAGTGGAATGGAGAAAGATGCTAAAAATTTGCTTACCCTTATATTTAGAATAGTTTTTCTTTTTATAGCCAACAAAGAGGGGTAGTCTAGTCTTTTTGGCCGAGCCTGAGTTGGTGGCTGAATCAGCATTTATATTACATGTGTCGATTATGGATCAATTGCATGATGGGCGCTGTTATTTCACCATTAATAAGAGGCGATGGGCGGCGCACGAAGTCGGTATGGTCCGATGTGTCATAAATAGTATATGGGATGGAAAAATGATGATGCCTACCAAGCATTTAATATGACGCCAATGCGCTGTCAGCGGGAGAGGTTCGAGGTTAAAGTCTTCCTTTGGTTTGTAGCGAGGGGTATTGAGAAGTAATGCTGATCGAGTCTGTAGGCGTATAAAATTGCCTATAGGTCCCTTAGCACAGCTCGGCATGATAATTCGACAAATCAACGGACGTTCGAGTGACGAGGCGACGAGGTCAACGAATTGCACGTAAACAACGGAATGCGTTCGCGTATGGAACCAATCCAACGGTTCGGAAAGTCAACGAGTCATCTAACAACAAAATGGATTTGAACTCAAACATCAAGGTGGATTTACTGCCAAATGAAGACCCGGACTGTCAAATCAAAGTCTGGACAAATCGAATACAAAACCGGAAGACCGAAACGACGGAAAACACCCCAAGGGGGCTCGACAAAAACCGAACCACCTCGGGGTGGCTCGGCCAAAGCCGAGCCACCTCAGGGTGGCTCGGCCCAGTGCCGAGCCACCCTGAGGTGGCCGACCAGATCTGTGCCAAATGCACAGACCTGGTTGCCTATAAATAGGCTAGGTGATTGTAGGCGTATAAAATTGCCTATAGGTCCCACAATACAGCTCGACGATGCCAATTCAACAAACGGACCATCGAGCAACGTATCCAAGCACGACCATTATCCCGCCAACACCGAAGCCAAGCCATACGCAACGGAGCAGGTTAACGAGGCGACGAAGCCAACAAATCGCACCCAAGCATTGGAACGCATCCACTCGCACGCGGAATCAAACCAACGTTTCGGGGAATCACCGAGTCATCTAAACAAGAGCGAACTCGGTGATATAACGATCGAATCAAGATCAATTCCGGACTCGAACTCAGAAGCGGATTAACTACCATATTTGGAATCGGATCAAAACGAATCGAATCCGAACAAGTCAACCACACAACCGAATCGAGGTCCAAATCAACAACGAATCAGAACCGGAAACACCGGAAAACCCGAACGACGAAACCAAAACACCCGAGGGGGCTCGGCACTGGGCCGAGCCACCCTGAGGTGGCTCGGCTCAGGCCGAGCCACCCAGGGGTGGCTAGGCACTGTTCTGTGCACGGGGCACAGTTTTGAGCGCCTATAAATAGGCCTTGTGCTCATTTGTTTCGGAGGTTGGATTTTGGAGGGTCGAAGCTCTGCCGAATTGGAATCTGAGATCTAAAAAAGATTGGAGCTTTAGAAGATTGAAGACTTGGACTTTGAGATCCGGTGCTCGGCGATCATCCACGCCAAACAAGGCAAGAGTTCGAGAGGGACCGGATCTGAGATCTACACGACTTTCCTCCGGATCTAAGCTTGGTTCTTAGATCCCGAGAAGAGCCTCGAATTCGCTTGGTCGATTTCGACGCTTGGGCTACTATTTCCTTGGTGAATTAGTACCCCATCCGGCTATTATTTCCTTCGTGAGATAATACCCGCCATATCGTGTAGATCCGACCGGATCGAGATCACGCGGTGGTCCACGGCAAACAACCCCGGCGCAGGCAAAGAACCCACACAA
>BQKN01065155.1:24605-44823 GCA_022839385.1 Asparagus kiusianus
AAAATTGTAATCTTTCTTTTATTTTCTTTGATTTTCGTTGTAACCGGATCTTATAAAAAGACCGGATTTCTGTAATCGATAAACTATTACGAAAGTGTACAATGATATCAATGAAGAAAGACACAAATTTTCCCGCGAACACCGGCAGCGCGTGTTAGGCGCAGACTTATCCCTGCTTAGGATTCGGGATAAACTTCCTAGGATGAATCCTAAATTCTTGGAAAAGGATTGGTGTGGGAAAGGAAGAATTTTATATTCTATTCCCCGAACAAGGAAGGAAGAATTTTATATTCTATTCCTTGATTCTGGAAAGGAAGAATTTTATATTCTATTTCCAGTGCAAGAAAAAAACTAGAAGTGGGATCTCCACTCCGAGAATTCAGAAGATCTAGATAAGCTTACCTTTTATAGGATTGGTTATCTAGATGAGTTTTTCGTTTATCAAAATGAAATTTCAACTTTGGTTATAACCATGAAGAGGTTTAACCAAAGAGAAAAGAAGGGAGTTCTTTCGTTTATCGAAAGGAGGCTCTGAATTGAAAGTGGACCTCTTGTTCGTGGAAAGAATCAAGAGGGGAATTTGTTGGTGGACTCACTATCAATTGAAATTGATCAGTGAGGGATTTTGGTGGTAGAAATAATTTTGGGTTATCCTCTAGAATATTAAGTGTAATATTCTTTAAGGAACTTCCCGATAAATGGGTTATCCTGAATGTACTAGGGATAGTACTTTTTCAGGAACTTCCCATTTATTGGTATTAATTGCCTGACGCCCTCTAGAGAAATTAGGCGATAAGCGCTATTTGAGTAGACTGTGTCTATCACAAACGGCCCTTCCCATTTGGGTTCAAATTTACCTTTCTTCTTGGAGTTGAGGATTATTGGTCGGCGAGCAGCGAGGACCAGATCTCCTTCCTTGAAGCTTCTCTGTCGGACTCTTTTGTTAAAAGCCCTAGATATTCTGGCTTGATAAAACTCAATATGTTGTTAAGCTTCCAAGCGCTTTTCATCCAACATTTCGAGTTCTTCGAGACGTTTCTGATGTTGCTCTTCCGTCGTCATCTCAGTTGTGAGAGCAATCCGAAGGGATGGGATTTGGATTTCCAATGGCAGCACAGCTTCACATCCATATACCAATGAATATGGGGTAGCTCCTGTAGGTGTGCGTATGGTGGTACGATAAGCCCAGAGTGCTTCACCGAGTTTATCATCCCAGTCTCGTTTATTGGTCTTCACGAGCTTTGATAGGATTTTAATGATCGTCTTGTTAAAAGCCTCAGCTAATCCATTCGCAGCGGGATAATAAGCTGTTGACGAAACATCTTGAATTTTGAACTTGTTACAAAACCTGACAAAAGCGTTGCTTATGAACTGTGGACCGTTGTCATGAATGATCCGTCTTGGCACGCCGTGTCGGTATATGACATGATGCTTGATGAAATTGATGATGTTGTTCGTCTTCACTTCTTTAAGCGGAATTGCTTCAGCCCACTTTAAAAAGTAATCCATGATTGCGAGAATAAATCGATCACCTTTGACTGAAGGGGGAAAAATAGGACCGACAATGTCCATACCCCATGTCTCGAATGGCCAAGACGTGGTTGACGTGTGTAACCGCTCCGGTGGTTGGTGCATATAATTTGCATGTACTTGACAGGCGTGACATCCTCGGGCGTATTCGATCGCGTCACGAACCATTGTCGGCCAAAAATATCCCATTCTCCTGATGCGATCATACAGTTTGGGACCAGGCTGATGCGCACCGCATTCTCCTTCGTGTGCTTCCTTAAGAACTTCTTCTGCTTCTTCGTTCGAAAGGCATCGGAGTAGTAAATCATCATACCCTCGACGGTATAATGTATGGGTCTCGGTATTATAGAAGAATCTTGGTGCTCTTCGGCGGATTGATTCCCTTTCTTTTACATCCTCTGGCAAAATACCATATTGGACGTAGTCAATGATAGAAAAACGCCAATCTCGGGACTCAGACCCAATTTGAGTTGAATTCACCTCCTTAGCGTTTACGTTTCTATCGTCTTCCTCTTCGATATCCATATTGTATATGGGTATGAAGAGTTGATGCGATCTTACTGTGACTAGCAGTTCAGTTTTGGGAGGCTGCGCGAGTGATACCGTCAGTGCTGCCAGTGCATCTGCATAAGCGTTCTGGAGACGTGGGATGTATTCAATAAAGAATTCTTCAAAAGAATCTGCCATTTTGACGGCCTCCTGGTTGTACGGAATCAGGTCTTGGTTCCTAACTTCATACTCTCCACGGACTTGATTGACTATCAATTGAGAATCCCCAAAAGCTTCTAGATATTCAACCCCCAGCTCCTTGGCGAAGCTGAGTCCAATGAGAAGCGCGTTGTACTCAGCTACGTTATTGGAACACGGACCAGTCAGCGAATAAGCCCGAGGTATTACATGCTTCCCGGGGGAAACTAAGGCAACTCCAACTCCGGAGGAGACCTTAGGACATCCGGGGGTTACTGCCTTATTAACTGCTCTCGAAGCACCATCAAAGTATAATTGCCATACTTGTTGGTGTGATGTAGTATTAACCTCGTGGGTTTCATCCGACAAGTCATCATATACTTCTGCCGTATCTGTTGTCGGGTTTGCCGCCAAAAGATCACAAATCGCTTGTCCTTTGACCGACTTCTGCTGTTTGAAGTGCAAATCATACTGGGACAAGAGAAGGGCCTACTTCGCTAACCGCCAATTCATCGAACCCGGTTGCGTCATAAATACCCGCACTGGATTAACGTTAGAGATAACATAAATCGTCTGTCCAACCAAGTAATGCCGTATCTTTTGTACCGCGAATACCAATGCGAGGCATTCTTTCTCAATCATCGGATATCGAGACTCGACACCTACCAAAATCCGACTTAGGTAATAGACTGCCTGTTCGTGACCATTATCATCGTCTTGTGCTAATAAAACACTTATCGAATGGTTCATCGCCTTGATGTAAATCAAGAACGGTTTACCTAATTTTGGTGCGACGAGAACAGGAGGATTCGTTAGATATGTCTTGATATCTTCGAGTGCTTTTTGGCAGGCGTCGTCCCAAATAAATGACACACCTTTCTTGTTTAGCTTAGAGAAAGGTTGACGCTTTCCAGAAAGATTTGAGATGAACCGTCGAATGTAAGCTAAACGCCCTTGCAACCCTCTGAGTTCTCTCAGATTTCTAGGAGGTTGCAATTCATGTATCGCCTTTACCTTATCGGGATCGATATGTATACCTTTAGTGGTGACGACGAATCCCAGGAATTTTCCGCTGGACATTCCAAGGAAGGATTTAGTGGGGTTCATCTTCAATTGATGATTCCGCATGAGATCGAACATCGTCTTCAAATCCTTGATGTGATCTTCTTTGTTGCGGCTTTTTACAACCAAATCGTCAACGTAGCACTCGACTGTTTTCCTGAGATGTTCTTGGAAAATCTTAGTCATTGCTCGCTGGTACGTAGCGCCTGCATTCTTTAGACCGAAAGGCATCACCGTGTAGCAGAAGACACCGAGGGGTGTTCTGAACGCTGTATGCTTCTCGTCATCCGGGTGCATCTTGATTTGGTTATATCCTGAAAAGCCATCCATAAAGGAGATTCTCTCTAATCCGCATGTATTATCGATAATAACATCCGTGATTGGGAGAGGAAAATCGTCTTTTGGACATGCCGCATTCAGGTCCCTGAAGTCGATGCAGATCCTGATTTTACCATTCTTCTTCATGACTGGAACAATATTGGCTAGCCAGTCTGGATGTTGTTCCTCTCGGATAAATCCTGAGTCAATCAATTTCTTAACTTCTGCCTCAATGGTTTCCATAATCTGCGGACGAAACCGTCTTTGCTGTTGTTTGACAAGTTTGGCATCCGGCTTGATATCGAGGCGGTGCATTGCCACATTGGGGTCGAGCCCTGGTATGTCTTCATAGTTCCAAGCAAAGACGTCAATATATTCCCTGATGAGAGCAATTAATTCCTCCTTCTCATTTGAGGGAAGACTATCGCTGATGAATATGGGCTTTGGGTTGGCCTCGTCGCCCATGTTAATTTGGACTATTTTATCTTCAGTGGGGGGTTCCCTCTATTCAAACCTATCGCCGTACTGTACGTTCAGGTGATGAACCCATGGGTCTTTCCACGTTGGCATTTGATCGTCGTCCTCCATTGTAGATGGATCAGCTGTAGTCATGTTCGACATTAGGGCTTTGAATACTTCCCCCAGACTTGTATCGGAATCCCATTCCGAGGAATCTGACGAGTACCCATCTTTTTATTGCTTAGATGATTGGTTATTGATTAACCAGCAACACTCGTCTTCTGAAGAAGAGACATACCCTAATCCTCGTTTGAATTTATAGTAATTATCCGGTTTCCCTTTTGGTACATATGCTGCTTTGGCTGGAACACGGGAACCTCGATCGAAGTATAAACCTTCTCCGAGTGCGAAATCATATCCCTGTTTTTCCATGAGCTTGCGTGCTTCCGGACTATACTTAGATAAATGTTGACTAGGTTTGTCATCATTCTCATCTTCCCTTAAGAAATGATCAGGTAATAAAAAATACTCTTCTTTACCGTAAATCACTTCTTTTTCGCCTCCTATTTTGGTAGGAATGATCAGGGTTGTTCCGAAAGAATGCTGGAGGTGTTTCTTTGTTATATATGACGATCGGAGCGGCGTATATAAATCAGGATTATCATACAATCCCTTTATCACATCATCAAGAGACAGTGAGTACTCTAAATCATTATTTATTTCATTATTAGCAAGTTGCCAGTTATAACTGCCATCTGACGATTGTTCATCATCAAGATTGATTACAAAGGGTACAATGTCATTTAAAACAAAACCTCCATTGTAATCGAATCCGGCTTCGGTATCAGCTTCTTCTCCGCTGTCCGTGCCCTAGACCGATGGTTTAGTATCAGATTCATTACCATAAAGGAGAGAATCAGTGAAATAATTCTCAAACCCTTTGAATGGTTGCTTATCCGCGACCACCATCCTGACCTTACCATCAATGTCGACATATTTCAAACACTGATGGAGAGTAGAGGGAATTATAACGTTACTATGGATCCAAGGTCGACCCAGTAGTAAGTTATATGATGTCTCGGCATCAATCACGTAACATGTGACCTCCGTCTTCAAGTCACCCATTTGACATTTTATCCGGATCTTACCCAAAGGTCTTGACCCGCTGGTATTGAACCCGTAGATAACAGTGCCTGTGGACGCCAATTTACTAACTGGAATGCCGAGGCTATGCATCAAGTGAAGCGGCATAATACTCACAGCGGAACCCGGATCCACTTGGATTCGGTTGACTTCGCTAGAACCAATGTACCCGATGAAATATAGGGGTCGATCATGGTTCGAGTTCTTCGTCTGCATATCCTCTTTGGTGAAGGTAACGCAGGGAAGGTTCTTAGCCGCTATATTGCAGTGTTGAATTAACGGTTCTGGTACTTCAGGTACCGGCTTGATCTGAGTAAGGAACACTTCTGAATTGGCCAAGGCTTCTTGCAGGGCTTCCCTTGTTTCTTTAGACAACCGCAGCAACTCATACAACGTTATCCGTGCTGGAATGTTAGCTAGTTGAGCCATAATATGGAAGCTGTGCGGAGTGTTCGAGCTTTCCGGTTTATCTCTTCCAATCGGACGATTGAATCGAGACTGCTTCGGATTCTGCACCTCTTGGGGCCTCTTTTCTTTCTGTTTATCACCCGGCTGTTGTCGAGCCTCTTCAACCGGTTTAAGAACCGCAATCACCCCTAACTCTGAGAGAGTTTTGGCTGGTCCCCGTTTAGCCCCCTGCTCAGCTAACTGATCACTAGGCGATGGATAGTTGAAGTGGTATTGATTTCCACTTCTAGTGGAAAAAACTTCTTGTTCTTCTTCGGATAACGGGAAAGTAGGAGCTTCATCACCGTCCTCTTCGAAGATCACGGAAGTAGCGTTGCAGGCCTTGCCTTTACCCTTTCTGGTTGAGGAAGTTGCCCACTGCTCATCTCCAATAAGATTAGGATAGACCCAGAGGATTTCGCCGTTTGGGGCTGTGTGTGGCACAAGTCCTTTTTGGCGCTGTCCGTATGGGTCATCGTTTATTGTCTTCATTCCCACTTTGGTGATGCGTTTTGGTTCAAACCACGCTGTGGGTACTGATCCGAAGCTGATTGATACTGCATTTGCTCCTACATTCTTAGATGGCTTCGGGGTTATGACGCCCACATCAATTAACGTCTGGATCTTATCCTTGAGATGGTAGCATGACCTTGTAGGATAATGGACCGCTCTATGGTATGCGCAATACTTCGGATCCATCACTTTGCTAGCCCCTTCTTGATCCACGATCGTTGGCAGCTGGATTTTGTTGTTCTCCAACAGGTACTTAAAGATAACGGGAACTTCGTCATCTTTGAAGGAGTACACTTTAGGAAACCTTGGCTCTGAAGATTTCTGCTTCTGAGACCGTTGTTGCCATTGCGACTGCGATTGTTGTGGCGCTCGTTGCTGCGGCTGTTGGAAAGTTTGATTAGCATCAACTGCATTAGCATGTGCCTTACCTTTCCCTCGTGGGTTGAAATTCTGTGCTGGAGCATTCGTCGCCTGCTGGCCTCTCTCCACCTTCTTCCTTCTGAGGAATCGCTCGGCTTGCTCCCCTCGGACCTTCAAATCTTTCCATGTTTTGGATGGTGCTGTCCCCATTGCTTCCAACACGTCCAATGTGAGGTTGTTGTGGCAAGTCTGGAGGATGAATTCCTCAGTGTTCGGGTCCCGACAGTTCATTGCCCTGTTCCGAAACCTTTTAACAAAGGTATCGACTAATTCCCCATCTTTCTGTTTCTCATCAAGCAATGACCCAATGGATATCTCAGTATCATCGTCGAAGAAATTGGTGAGGAATTTAGTCTCCATGTCGTCCCAGCTATTCACGCTCCCGGGCTTGAGGCGGCGATACCAGTCGAAGGCAGCTCCACGAAGAGTGCCAACAAAGGACCGTACCATCAGAGGCTCATTACCAGAGATAACCCCTAGGTGCGATTTGAAGTAAATCAAATGCTGAGTGGGTGAACCCTTCCCATCAAACGGCGTGAAGTTGATTAAATTGAACTTTGCCGAGTATGGGATTAATTCCCATTCTCTTGGGTATGGACAAGGAATGCCCGTCTTCTTCATCTCTTGAGCGGAAATCAATGTATTGATTTTGCTCTCGAGGTTCTTAATCTTCAAGTTTTCACCTGTATTTTCGTTGGCACTCTCGTTACCACCCCCTGCATTGACGGGAGGATTATTGGCATTATGAGCTTCATTCACATGTGCGTTCTCCTCTTCCTGATTGACCTGGTTATGACGACTTGGTTCGCCTTGCCGGTTTGTCAGTGCTTGGATTTGTTGGTCATGCATTTTTCTCATATTCTGCATGGCCATCTGCATTTCGAACCAGAAGCTCTCCTGTTGTTTGGCCATGGCTTCTTCGAACATCTTGGCCACTTGTTCCGCGCTTATCATCAGTGACTCACGGGGTTATCCTTCACTCGACACTGTATTATCTGATGCGACTGCAGAGCAGGCATCCGATTCTTCATCTTCTGAAGGTAATCTTGTCCGAATCCTACCATAAGTGGCTCGTATGATGGCTCCGGACTGCAGACGAGTTACACGCCGAGGTATTTCCGGAATCGACTCGGGATTACCCTGTGTCGATGTCCTTTTGCTGGTCATATTAGTGGTGACCCTCGGAAATTCTCCATCTTCAACCACCATTCTTCTTCGTCGGAAATGCCTAGGCCTTGGTTTTGGCGTTTCGGTACTGAGCCTTTCGAAAACCGAAACTCTTTCGGGGACTGTATTGGTGCATTTGCACTCAGACAACACTGCCCGAATGAGTTTGGAACAGGGGCACTGAGTTTCTGGTTTTCGAGGACTCCTTTTTCTGGTTTTACTCGTACCCCCAACACGATAGTACAACTCGTCGGTTTAAGAGTCGGAGTAGCCCATCGTGTGTTGGCACGACTTCTCAGGTATAATGCTATCATCATCAGATGACAATGTTTCCTTCTGAGGATGAATTGCCCTCTTTGGACTCTCAAGAGTCACGCGTCTCAAAACACGCCTTTGTGTGTGTGAGTCCTCGGCGGGCTCCTGGACTTTAATGCGCAAACTGGTGCGCGTAGTTGCCATAAACTCCTTGTCCTGTTGAGGGTGGCGGCGACCCCCAGTATGTTGAGTCGTTCGGGGCTTTTTCATCAGGCCCAAACGTTCTTGAACTGGAGCTTTGGATCGCTCATCGGGAAGTGGACCGAGGCGCTCCAAAACTGACCTCCTTCCCCGGGATGGTTCGGGAGGTTGAACTTGCTTTGAAGGCTGCAATGGTTGTTCTTTAGCCTGAGTCGCCACTTCAGACTTCGGCTTCCATACTTGGCGGGTTGGTGGCGGCTTCTTGGCCACTTCCTTCTATAGTCTTCTACAGGCTTCTTGGACTTGAGCCCGTGCCTGCGCTGAGAGTGCGCGGCGCTTGCGAATGCGCTCTTCAAGCGTCGAACGATTCCGCTTGACACGGATCCATTCCATTGTTGGCGGATTGGAAGAGCTACCGTTCATCGGTTGTTGAGGATGTTTGCCTCTTCTGTTCTTCAGATCCGCCTTGTAGCGGATTCCGTCAACGGACTCCATTGCCTTGGCGAATTGTCGCGCCAGGCGTTGACGTCGCCTCTGGCGGGCTCTCTTTGAAAGAGTCGCTACGCCTTCAGCGACGGAAGAGTTGGCCAGAACAGATCTGACCTGGTTGGAAGTTGGTGGAATTTCACCCGATGAAACTTCGGCATCAATCGGGGTGAGATCCTCGTTGGTATTCTCCACTTCTTTATACCAATGGACTTTCCTCCTGGATGAGAACTTCTTGGACTTGCGGGGGGGAGGTGGATCCGGACGAGGATGACAGGTACTCCTCGAACTTTTGCTGGTCGAATTCATACTCGACCTCCTCCTCAATCGGGATTGAGATCCGCGGCTGTGACGCTTCGATCTCGGCAGCGAGATCGATGCCTCCCACTGTGGTCGCCAGATTGTTCGCGGGAAAAATTGCTTTCTTCATTGAGTTCATTGTTCTCTCAAGTAACTGTTTTTCGATTACAAAAGATCCGGTCTTTTTATAAGATCCGGTTATAACGAAATCAAAAAAAAATAAAAATTATAACTTTCCTTATTTGTCGAACAAATCGCAAGATCCTGTTTTGCGGTCTCTTGCTTTTGTGGGTTCTTTGCCTGCGCCGGGGTTAATCCGTGGACCACCACGCGATCTAGATCTGGTCGGATCTACACAGTATAACGGGTATTATTTCACCAAGGAAATAATAGCCGGGGGGATTAGTTCACCAAGGAAATAATCGCCCGAAGTAATCGAAATCGACCAAGCGAAATCGATACTCTTCTCGGGATCAAAGACCAAGCTTTGATCCGGAGGATAACTGTGTAGATCTGAGATCTGATCGCTCTCGAACTCCTGCCTTATTTGGCGTGGATGATCGCCGAGCACCGGATCTGAAAGAGCAAGTCTTCAAAGCTTTGAAACTTCGAGGTTGAGATCTTAATTCAGCAGAGCTTCGCCTCCAAAAAATTCCAACCCCTCAAAAATGAGCCCTCAAGTCCTATTTATAGGCACTCAGAGCTGTGCCTTGGCCCAGGTGGCCGAGGCACCGAGCCACCAAAAGGTGGCTCGGCTGACCACCTTGGTGGCTCGTCCACCGAGCCACCTAGAGGTGGCTCGGTTTTGGCCGAATCCTCCAAATGTTGGTTTTTTTTGTTTTTCGGTTTATTCGAACTCTGATTTGTTGATCTAAACTCTGATTTGGCGGTCCAGATCCTGATTTGGCAGTAAATCCGCTTTGGTGTTTAACCTCGTCGCCTCGTTAATCGGCTTAGCTTCGATGTTGTGGTCTAACGATCACGCTTGGATACATTGTCCGATGGTTCGTTGGTTTGTTGAATCATCGTGCCGAGCTGTGTTAAGGGATCTATAAGCAGTTTTATACGTCTACAATGTGCCCCTTGCTGTAGTCTCCTCCATCACGTTGTAGGTGACTTCGTCGGATAAGTACAGCTCAATCAAGCTTATCGCCTTAAGGTCTGCCTTGTTCCAAGCCTCCATAGACATCATCTACGGCTTGTGCTCAACTCCTATAATGCACATGTATAGATCTTGCTGAATCAAGATATTCTTTATCTTGCGCTACCATAGTGTGAAATTACTTCGCCCATCGAATGGCTTTAACTCAACCTTCACACCGCCAATTATCGACTTGTCTTGAGCCATTAAGAACACCACAACCTCGCTCTGATACTACTTGTTAGTGTTGACGAATTGTGAAACTTCTCAACACCAATTCAAGTTCTTGTTCTTAATGATAAAAAGATAAAAGATAATCACATAAAGAATGGACACAATGATTTATGTGGAAAACCCAAACGGGAAAACCACGGGTTGAGCTCAGAGATCGGAGGATACTTCACTATATGGAATCAACAAATGGGTATAAGGTACACACGACACACCCGATAACGCCAACTTCCACACAACCCTCACTCACGCTCTTTCTCTATTAACTCAACACTCGATATCTCTACAACAAAAAAGACTCTCCTTCACTCTAACTCTCTAAACTTTCAAGAGAACAAGTGGAAAACTTAGACTATCCTTGGATTGCCTTTGATTTCCTCTCTACACTGAGAGCATGCCTTTTTATAGGCCTTGATTAACTTTTTCATCTTTTAAAATGCTTGAGAATACACAAATCTATCCAGATTCGGGTAGGGTACTTTGACCATCTTTTAACGAATACACTCAATTTTGCTTTGGATTTATGGAGTATGGGTATTTGATTATCTTTTTCATAAATACACCCTTTTTGCTTGATATTTTATTGCACATATACACTTTGTACATGCATAGAAATTTTGGTGTTGTATTCATGTATAGAGTGAGCTCAAACTTCTTGATATATCTAAAAACACTTCATGAACAACATATAAAAATATTTATTCTTATTTTCACAATACTAAACATGATCAGATAATATTAAGATGTTAAAAGCAATATGAAACATATTGTGAACCATCGTATTTATCAATCATATATGTATAACTTTGTGTGCACATATAGCATATATAGATGTATAAAATATGTGAACTAATATGATAAACTCATTTCTATATATAAACAGATAACCTTATTAGAATATATATTGTAAGAGCATATGCACAGGCATGTCCAAGTTTTTTTTATAGAAAAAAGAGACACAAAAAGAAAAAAAAAGTTTTATTTTGTTTTTGATTTTTCATAAGAAAGCAAAAAAGAAAGAAAGAGACATTTTTATTTTGTTTTTAGTATATAAACATAACCCAAAAAGTAAGGAAAAAAATCAAATAATGTCTTTAAAAAATATTATCTACATGCAACAAGTCAGGTGAGCATGCATAATGGCGCTAACTAAACTGATAAGCAATAAAAGCAAGTAAGTTAATACATGCGAGAGTATCTCATGCATCACCAAAAATATATATACAGCAAGTAAGTATTATATAATATACCTAAAACTTACTCCTATGAGAAGATTATATAAAATATATAGCAAATTAATATCTCTTCATATCCATGCAGACCAAGGATTGGATTTTGATAATCTGAACCTACAATCAATCACTATGTTTTACCTCAATCCTTAGTTGACCTTCAAACCTATAGAAAGGCAGATAATTGTGACTAGTATCCATATAGATCAATGTTGATTAGCAATAAAACTTTTTGATACCTAAATCTATTTGATTGTTTTGATCCTATATCTCATATGAAAGCTCATAGAAACATATCTGGTTTTTCCACATAACGAGCATATAGCATTATAAGTTCCATTGGGAATAGAATCAAAATAACTAAGATTATTACCTTTTATAAAAAAAAGTTGAAACTTTTTATATTTTCTAGAATATAAATAGCCAAGTCTAATTTTATCCTTCGCAAATTGTTGATTGGAAAGGATCAAGTTAAGACCTTTTGTGCCTAATGAAAAATTCTTCACGGTATTTTCTAAATCACTATTTTTGGACTTTAGTTATTTATTTTTAGAAATAATAATAGTACATCGAGTTTTAGACTTTATTTGTTCAAAGACAACTCACAAAATAACTCATTTACATTGGCAATAGGTTTTTCTTTTTCGTATTGATTTTTTTCAAGCTTCTTAGATAAACAAGAGATTTGATTTTGTAGCTCAGAGCATTGTGTGCACATCAAAGAGGTAATATCAGGAGATTAATTATCTGAATCTAAATTTGAAGAAAACTCCACTTTCTTTGACAAAAGCTTATTTTCTTTCTTCAAAATTGTGTTCATCTTTTTAGGCTCTTCATATTTCTGAGCTATATTTTTGAAATGAATTAGCATCTCCTTATACTTATACTATAACTTATCATGAGAAGGATATACTTCTATCCGAAATCTAACCTTCAGAGCCACTCGAGTTACCTAGATCTGAATCTGAAGTCAATGCATTTCTTCCCTGAGACACTTGTGCATCTGTTTGTCGTCTCCACTTGACTCAACTTTAGATTCACCCTCATCTGTCAAATTCTAGGTTGTGACTTTGAGACTCTTATCCTCCATCTTCTTTTCCTTTCTGTTCACAGGGCATCAGTTGTAGTAGCCTAGTATCTTGTAACGATAACAGATAGGTTCAGTTTCAAAATCACTGGAGGAATTATTGTTTACCTACTTAGTGAATTGATTCCATCTTTTCTAAACATATTTCTGTCCATTCTTTCATTCAAGAAAATACTTGAATTCTTTTACTTTAAACACGGATTGATCTTTCTCATCTTCAGAACTCGTACTTGACTATATCTTCTTCTTTGATCGAAATTTTTCTTTAGGCGTCAGAGATTATGATGAAGCAATAAAATCTTTAGGCTACATCATAAATTTTGATGACCCGGCTAGCAGAAAAAGATATACTAGCGAACTAGCCGAGTTCATAAAAATTATTATGACACTGACAATACTTATGAATGTCCATATTGTATCAGGTGCATCAAACATCAAAGAGAACCTCGGCAAAGAGGCAACCAAGAATGAATTTATTCCTGTAAATGGAAAAACAAAAAGAGAAGTAGATGACAAAACTACTCAAAACAAGAAGCCCAATGTTCCTCAAGGACATTGGAAAAAGCCTCTACAACTAAAATAAATTATAGTCAAAAACTGATATAACACCAGTTTACCAGAAGAAGACTACACTGCTGTAAACAATCTTTGGAAGAAACTATAGCAAAAGCGAGTTTCTACCCTAGACACTAATGCATGTTTATCTACATTAGAAAAATTGATCAAGGATAAGAATCAGCGAATATAAGACCTTGAAAGGGGGTACCATCGATGCAAATAAACATTGTGGAAAACCTCATGAGCAAATTAACCCAAACTATGTCAGGGTAATAAAAGCTTAGAAAAAACAGTTGCATGATTCTTTGAGTTCCACTTCTCTAAACCTAAAAATGACTTTAGAAGAAGTAGAAATAAAAGACCTAGCAGTATCTAAAGTTGATGGCTTCGTCAAACTAATAAATTACTTTAAGTTTGATATTTCTAAATATCAAACTCAAAGAACATTAAAGGATATGTTCGATAGTTATCAACGCAACCTAATTAATGATCATGCAATGCTTTCTTACTTTGAACAGCTGAAAAATGACGGCATAACTTCGTTGTTCAAAATAGCTTCTCAAATTATATTAAATCAATATGAAAGCCAAAGGGTTCTAATAAGTTTGAACTTATACCCTTATACAAAGAACATATTCAGAAGGGTATAGTGCATAAAAAAATATCTAGACAAAACTAGGCTCGAAGAATACAAATCCTGAAATCTGCAGTCAAGCACTAGAGGAAATTAGAAAATTCTAGAGAGTATTTGAGTTCACCATATGGTTAGTATAGGAAGAATGAAATTTGACAGAACATTATCCTTCCTACCAGATATAGAGACTAGATCAACTAGTAAGGGAACCACATTTTAAATATATCCCCTTCAATGAGAAAGATTATGATCTCGACAAAGAAAGGGAACTAGCTGCAATAGTGTTCTTTGAAGCACTTCACTACAGTAATGGGAAAATGATTATAAATGATATTACTGTATTATATCTCCCTCATTTGGTTTTCAAAGAAATAGAATTCCAGGAGAGATATGAAGAAGAGATGGTTTTAGGACCTATCGCCACCAGAGCAAGAGAACGGTATGAATTGATGATGAGCACTGGAGGAACATCGCCTGTACGTTCTTTCGACCAGGATATTGTGCCAGAAACTAATTGAAGCTTGGTAGGACCTATCTCAATCTGGAAGCAACGGAAAAAGTTTGGAAAAAGCAAAAGCTCTCTAAGGCCTTCATCTTGAAGTTTTCGTACTTGCTTACCAACATTGTAAACTTGGCTTCCTTTACCTGTGAAGTTCCTTCATGAGTAACTTCCAATGTCTTTCAAATTTCCTCAGTAGTAGTACAATTAGAGACATAAATAAATTATTCATCAATAAGAGAGATGTATAAAGCATTCATAGCTTTTGAATTACATGAGTAAATTCGTTTGTCCTGTGGAGACTACTTGTCCTTAGTTAGAATAATAGTAACACCTTCTACCTCGGCAGTAGATTCCTTATACCCATGGTCTACGATTTCCTAAACATTGAAACTAGTGGACAATAGAAAAACTCTCATACATGCATTCAAATATGTGTAATTTGTACCATCGAAAAGTGGGGATTAGTTGACTGCATGTCCATCGAGAAAAGCTAAAGCATAGGTAAGGCTTGACATCTGTACCCTAGGTTGTGATATCTAAAGATGGGTAATGAGGTTCTGATACCACTTGATGGAACTAATATACAAGCCTAAAAGAGAGGTGAATAGGATTGCTACAATTTTTTTGACTAACTCAGAATAATCAACGGAAATAAAATTAACAAAAATACTAAAAGCAAACCAACACAGGAACACATAAGATTTTTATAGTAATTTGGATCAAAATCCTATGTTCACTCTTTCTTCTCACGAAGAGCTTTCTTCATGATGACCAGAGTTTACCAAAATCACAATTTGATTTGGTAGGCTTTAAAGATAACACTCCAGAATCTACCCAAATTCAGTTGTCTAACCTAAGTCTTCACAATGGCCAAAAGAAATCTAGCCCTAGTCATAGATAGTTAAGATATACTCTATTGCATCAATGTTGAGTCCGAGTCTAAGAAGTAAACACACATGGACTAAACACTTTAGATGGGCTCAAGCATCAGCATATGGTAGGCTACAATGAATTTTACTATATTCAAGCGAAAGAGGACCTGAGTCTAAGTCAATACCCAAGTTAGGCTCAAGGCTGAGGGAAAAGGCGTCCTTAAGTCGACCGAGTTAATAAATGAGCTCAAGTCAAATTCTAAGTTAAGTCCAAACTTATAAGAGAAGTTCACCAACCAAAATATATGAAATATGTCACAGAGCTCACCTCAACCTAACTCGACCAATCAAGAGTGGGTCGACTCCCGCTTTAGGCTGAATCGAAAAGTGTCATTAAGTTGGCTAAGTTGCGAGTTGAATTTTACGCTAAATTTGAACTCGCTTGTGAAGTTCACCAATCAATTAATCAGCAAACTTCACCCACAACTATCCATGTGGGTCACAACTCAGAAGTGATGGCTCACCCGCATCCAAAATGTGCTTCGCCTAAATAGTCAATGTGGGACACGTAGCGAAGTACGCCAAAGCCATCACAAAGTTTGCTAAAGCCAAAGCTACAGCTAAGCTCACCAAAGTTATAGCGAAGCTCACCCAAGTAGCAGTGAGTTGTGTCCAATAGCTCATGTGGGCCTTGTCACCCCTTCTGGCTAAGTTGGCTCATAATCGTTATTGACGAACTTCGATGTAGTCATTGTTAGCAAACTTAACATATGGCTATTATTGCTGAACCTCGCCCATGACCAATTTTAGAAGCTACTTTTAAAGAAATGGTTCACCCACTAACTCACCTATTTAAGGTGAGTTAAGGCCCACTAACTCAGCCCCTTAAATGCTCCAAAGCCTATAAATAGGCATGATCAATATGAAGAAAGGGGGCGCATGGGCAGAGAAAAGGTCTTAGGGCTAACATTATCTTGGCTAGACTCTTTCCCTTTGAAAAAAAAAGAGAGAAAGAGATTCAGAGGCTACACTAACAAAAGGCTCATCTCTCCTCCATTCTCATTGATCTTCATAGATCATTATCATCAGCTAATCATTTGGCCTGATCAACGATCCTTGTGAGAAAGGATTCCTTCTCTTCAGCTAGTCATCTAGCTTAATTAACAATTCTTGTAAGAACTGAGCAGTTAATATCTTTTCATCTAGAGAAGATTGAGCTATCTTTTAAGAGATTAGAGATCATTAATCAATAAAAGACCTATTGTCTTAGTTGGACTATCAATGGAGTATAAGATCTATACTCCATCGGCACCAAAAAAGAACCCCTGGAAATATAGTTTTTTTGTATTTTTCTTATTGTTATATGTATCAATTACAAGACAAAAGACTTGAAACACTAGCTAACAAATTCTATAATTACCCTTTCTTGAGTACGCCAAGACTCAATTACCCCAGCCTGAGTATATCGTCAAACTTACAAGTTTAAAATACAACTAATCCAAAATAAATAAAAAAACAAAAAGAATAATCTTATGGTCCTTCATCAAATCATTTTTCAAATCGATGAAGATGAAGATCCATAAAGAAGCGATGTAGCGATGTAAGCGTAAGGTACTCCTTATTGAATCAAACTCCGATGAAAAGCGCACCAAGAAGAAGTTGAATAAGGCACAGGGAATTAGATCAACTCTCTCTCTCTCTCTCTCTCTCTCTCTCTCTCTCTCTAACCCTAGAAAAAGGTCTCTCATTTTTTATGCAATTGTCTCTTCTCTTCTTTATCTTTTCAAATATGATCTCCAACTCTCTTTGAATAGGCTTTTATAGGACATGAAAGAGATACTAAATCTGAGTGCAGATAAGAGATAATAAGGTTTAAAGAACGGTTGAGATTAAATCTTGAAAACTTGCCAAAACTACCAAAATGCCTTGTAACCAACAATGGTCGGTTACAACCATCGATGGGCCATTGAAGATCATCAATTGTTGAGTGTAATCCATCTTTTATGCAAATTCTGGTTTCTAAGTTTCTCTAATTGTTGACTATAGTCTGTCAATAGGCCTCTTGATCAACGATGGTTGACTATAATCCATTGATGGTCCAAATTCTTGTTTCTATTTTCTCCGATTGTTTTTTGCAGTTCATCGATCAGTTCCTTGACCATCGATGGGGCCTCTTGACCATCGATGGTTCAAAGGCTGAAATCAACATTTGTGTTGATTTTTACATTATTTTAAACTAAAACTTGTTGGTACCTATTGATACTTGAAATATATCATCTCACAAATATCTCTATAGCAAAGAGTTTGTTATTAACTTTATTAATCAAACAAGAGAAATTGCATGAACAACATTCTGCACGCAACGTTTTAACAATGACTTCGTGGAGAAATGAGAAGGATAAAGAAGGGGTGATAGGAGGTAACAATAAAGAAGAAGAGGGTATTTTTAAAATTTTTAAAAAGATCACTTGGAATAGGTGGTTAGTTGAATTGTTTCTTGGGTCAAAAAAATTCCTAGTCCAAAAAGTCCATGTCTTTTTTTGTTCAAATTCTTAATGTGGAGGCTCCAAATATAATTTTCCCTTATATATAATGAGAAATTGGTGGCTCTCCTAAAAGCATTAAAAACTTACATGTGTACATTGTATGTGTCATATAAAAAAATAGCCATGTGTCTTTCTGTCATATCTAACAAATGACACATGGATACATAATCTTATCTTCACCTAATTAAGAATCCTCATTATGTGGACATCTAATCTGATATGATTTTCTAGCTCACATTGTGTCGGAGTATTAGAAATAGGGTGATTCATGCTTATAATAGTTTGCAAAGGAGAGGGATTTGAGTCTAAGAAGGAGTCTATTGGAATTATCTTTTTATTAGGAAAGTTTGAGTATATTAGAAATTATTTTTTATTAGGAAAATTTTATTGTATTAGTAGTTCTCTTGAGGCTATATACATGGTCGCCCTAGCTAGCTTTTTATTTTTTGCTTTTGGTGAAAAATATTGTAGAAGAAATTAATCTTGAAGTTATTTAATTTCATTAAATTTCTCATATTCGGTCATGGATTTTTTAGGCTAATAGATTTCTTTATCGATAATTTGATAAAGGTTTTACACAAGCTTTGTCAATGGGTATAGAACCAAATTAGGGCTCTTCTCAAGCTAGGGAGGGATTTGAGTCAAAATAGGAGTCTATTAGAATGATATGATTCCCGTGCCTACATTGCATAGGAATACTATACATATTGTGATCCATGATTACAAGAGTTTGCACAATAGAGGGATTTGAGTCAAGGTAGAAGTATATTAGGATTATCGTTTTAGTAGGGAAGTCTGAGTCCATTAGGAATCGTTATTTATTAGGAAACTTTGATTAAAAAATTTTTATTGTATTCAGAATTCTCTTGAGACTATTTATATGGCCGACCCTAGCTAAAGTTTTTAATTTTTTGTTTTGGTGAAAAATACTGTAGAAGACATTAACCTTAAAGTTATTAAATTTTATTAGATTTCTAGTATTCAATCTTTGATGTTTTGGGACTACTAGATCACTTTTTGTCGATGATCCTTTAGAGGTTTCGCACATGCTTTGCCAAATTGAATTAGGGTTCTTATCAATCTAGAGATAGGTTTGAGTCAAAGTAGGAGTTTATTAGAATGATGTGATTCCCAAGCCTACATTCCGCAAGTGTAACAAAGATAGGGTGATTCATAATTATAAGAGCTTGTGCAAGAGATAGATTTGAGTCAAAGTAGGAGTCTATTTGAATTATATTTTTATTAGGAAATTTTGAGTCCATGAAGAATTATTTTATATTAGGAAAGTTCGGTTATGAGGTTTTTGTTATATTAGGAATTCTCTTGAGGCTATATATATGGCCGGCCCTAGCTAGGTTTTTTATCTTTTGTTTTAGTAAAAAATATTATAGAAGATATTGATCTTAAAATTATCGAGTTTCATCAAATTTTTGAGATTCAGTCTTGGTCTTAGGCTATTAAATCACTTTATAGATGATCTGATAGAAGTTTCGCATAAGCTTTGTCAACGATGTGGAATCAAATTAGGATTCTTATCATTTTTTGGTGATTTCGTTGAGAAAGGGGTTCAATTGTCTGCAATAGCAGAATCATCATCGGCTTCATCATGGATCAATCCTAAATCGGAGGAGGATTAAAATGTTGGAAGAGGGATTCAAAATTATGGAGCAAGATTTTGAAGAGAATAGAAGGTTGTTATGTGTGAAATAGTGTGTTTTGCTAGTGCACAACCAATTTATAATATAGAAGATGTCAAACCATAAGGAGGGATTTTCTTTGGTTATTAAGTTGGAGATATTCCGAAAGTTGTTTGAAAAGAGATTTTTATTAAAAATAAAAAGGTAGGGGTTAGGATTTATGGATTTTTTTAAGAAAATAAAAATTAGAAAGAGGGAGAGAATAGAGAATAGAAATACAAATAAGAAAAGAGATAATGGAAAAATAAAATAAAAGAAAGAAAAATAAATACAAGAGAAAAAGTATGGGGAGGATGGAGAGATAAACGAAATAGAAAGAAAATGTGAAAATTTTAAAAAATACGAAATGAAAGAAAAGATGAAAACTACGATAACTAGGAAATGAGAGAGAGAGAGAGAGAGAGAGAGAGAGAGAGAGAGAGTTAAACAATAAAATTATGATAGATTTTATTAGATGTTATTTATTAGATCTAGAAATTACTCTTTTTAAAATTCATTTTTAGAACTACAAAGTATAACCTATCAACCTAATGAAAGAAAGCATAGATTATCAGGATAGATTCTAAAAATAAAATTGAAATATATAAATAAATAATCAATAGAAAATAAGAATTATAGAATACTAATATATATATATATATATATATATATATATATATATATATATATATATATATATGTGTGTGTGTGTGTGTGTGTGTGTGTGTGTGTGTGTGTGTGTGTGTGTGTG
>BQKN01065155.1:58073-71828 GCA_022839385.1 Asparagus kiusianus
GATCGAATCAAGATCAATCCCGGACTCGAACTCAGAAACGGATTAACTGCCATATTTGGAATCAAGTCAATGAGTCGATTCCAGAAACCGAATCAAATCCGAACGACGGAGAACCGGAAACACCTGAAAACGACGAAACGAACCAACACCCGGGAACTCGGCCGAAACCGAGCCAACCCGGGGTGGCTCGGCCCAAGCCGAGCCACCCCTGGGTGGCTAGGCTCAGAACTGTGCATATGCACAGTTCTGAGTGCCTATAAATAGGCCAGGTGTTTGTTCATTTGGCAGGACTTTTTCTGAACTTCTGAAGAGCCGAAACTCTGCCGGATTGCGACCTCAACTCGGAATTGTGAAGGCTTGAAGACTTGGATACACCGATCTACGTCATTCTACTCCGGATCTAAGCTTGGTTCTTAGATCCCGAGATTTGAGCGAGCGTTTCCTTGGTGAAACGATCCCTCCCGGCTATTATCCCCTTGGTGGGATAATACCCGTTATACCACGTAGATCTGTTCGGATCGAGATTGCGCGGTGGTCCACGGTAATCAACCCCGGCACAGGCAAACAACCCACGCAAGCGAGGGACCGTAAAATAGGAAACTCGTGATTTGTTCAGAGAGAATTGTAATTTTTGTTTCTTTATTTTGATTTTCATTGTAACCGGTTCTTATAAAAAGACCGGATCTTTATAAACGCATAAAGTTGTTATCAAAGTTGTAATGAAATCAGCAATGAAGAAGAACACAATTTTCCAGGCGAACAACGGTAAGATCCGTATCTGCATCGACTTCAGGGACCTCAACGTCACTTGTCCAAAGGACGAGTTTCCTTTACCCATCACGGATGTCATCATCGACAACATATGCGGATTTGAAAGAATGTCCTTTATGGATGGGTTCTCGGGGTATAATCAGATCAAGATGCACCCTGATAATGAGAAGCATACCTCATTCAGAACTTCAGTCAGGGTGTATTGCTACATAGTTATGCCTTTCAAACTCAAAACACCGACATGACCTATCAACGCACCATGAGCATGATTTTTTGAGACCATTTACGAAAGACAGTCAAGTGCTACATGGATGACTTGGTCATAAAGAGTCGTAGCAAAGTCGACCACCTCCAGGACCTGAGAATTATGTTCGAACTCATGCGATTTCATCAACTAAAGATGAATCCTACAAAGTCATTCTTAGGGATGTCCAGCGGTAAATTCCTCGGATTCGTCATCACGACAACGGGAATTCATATCAACTTCGATAAAGTGCAAGTTATTCAGAAGCTTCAGCCTCCTCACAATCTCAAAGAAATGTGAGGACTCCAGGGATGATTGGCCTACATACGAAGGTTCATCTCAAATCTTTTGGGCAAATGCTAGCCCTTCTCCAAGCTGATGAAGAAATGTGTCTCCTTCATATGGGACGATCCCTACCAACGAGCGTTCAAGGAAATTAAAGCTTATCTTTCGAACCCACCTGTTTTGGTAGCTCCAGTCTCAGGGAAGTCATTCCTCATCTATATATGGGCTATGGACCACTCTCTTGCACTCTTCTAGCGCAAAATAATGATGTTGGCCATGAGCAATATATCTACTACCTAAGTAGGACTCTGTAGGTAGCCGAGTGACGGTATCCTATGGTCAAAAAAGAATGCCTAGCATTGGTGTTTACCATCCAAAAGATACGACACTACCTGGTTGGCCAAACTATCCATGTTATTTCCCGGATGAAACCTATATGGGTCTTCATAACACAACCCGGAGCCTTAAATTAGTGTGTGGCTAGATGGGCACTCCTATTGTCTCAATACGATATCCACTTCATGCTATAGAAGTCAGTCAAAGGACAAGCCATCTGAAGTCTCATGGCCAGCCATCCACTAGGGATGAAGGCAGACTTATTTGAAGACCTACCGGATAAGACCCCCGAAGTCAACATAACCTCTTCAGTAGAGGTCTAGCATATGTTCTTCGATGGTGCATCTCGTGTCGGCACGAGCGAGTCTATCATTGCATGAGTGGGGGTGATCTTGATTTTTCCATACAACCACGTATTACCCCGGGCCTTTTCTTTAACAGAGCCATGCACCAACAACATGGCTGAGTATAATGCGCTGCTCATTGGACTCAAACTAGCTAAAGAATTAGAGATAAAGCACCTCGAGGCTTACGGTGACTCTCAGCTCATCGTCAAACAGATGACGGGAGAATACGAAGTCAGGAATGATGACTTGATCCCGTGTCACAAAGCAGCTATCAAACTACCTGAGTCATTCAAAAGCTTTTACATTAAGCATGTGCTTCTTTCCAAGAATACGCACACAGACACCTTGACATCATTAGCAGCTAACCTGGCCTAGCCACTAGGAACGAATCAGCGTGTCACTGTCGCAAGATGACGACTCTTTCGGCCAGAGGACGCTCTGGAAGTAAACACTACTCACCAGGCTTCGGATCAACTTGACCCGAGAGCTTGATGTTTCCTAATCATCGACTATGTCCTATACGATATACTGCCCAAAGACGTTAAGGAGTGAGAGTCTGTTCATAGACGTGCATCAAGATTCTACTATGACTTAACCATGAAGGCATTATATCATAGATCGTATGACGGCATACCGCTTTAATGTCTCTCAAAGATAGAAGCACAGGAGGCTGTGCGCAAAGCCCACGATGGTACTTGCGGAGCTCACCATCCCGGACCTAAGCTCTGGGATCGTTTACGGAGGATGTGCTACTATTGGCCTAGGATGGTTAGTGATGTCGTCGCTTACACCAAACGTTGCCACGCGTGTTAAGTCCATGCCAATTATATGCACCAACCATCTAAAGACCTACATCCGATGGCGACTTCATGACCGTTCGAAACATGGGGGATGAATATCATCGGACTGATATCTCCGCCTTCAGCAAGGAGTCATCGCTTCATCCTCGCGATCACCGACTACTTCTCCAAATTGACCAAAATTGTTCCATTAAAGGGAGGTCAAGGCCGATGATGTGATCAGATTCATCAAGCATCATGTCATATACCGATACAGCATCCCCAGACATATCATTCATGGCAACGGCACATAGTTTGTTAGTCATGCATTTACTCGGTTCTGTGATAGGTTCAGGATACATAACCTTTCCTCAATGGCTTACAATCCGTCAGAAAATGGTTTAGTCGAGGCCTTAAACAATACGATCATCAAAATCCTAAACAAGCTAACTTCTAGTAGCAAACGTGATTGGAACAAAAAGCTTGGCGAAAGTTTATGGGTGTATCGCACAACGGTTCGCATGTCGATCGACACCACGCCTTACTCATTGGTGTATGGCTACGAGGCCGTACTACCTCTGAAAATTCATATTCCATCCCTCTGTGTTGCCCTCTCAGTGGGAATGATGACTAAGGATAGTCATCGATGGCGTCTTGCAGAACTCAAAGCGCTAGATGAGAAGCGTCTTGAAGCTCAGCAGCAGATTGAGTTCTACCAAGCCCGGATAGCCAAGGCCTTAGACAAGAAAGTCAAGTGCCAATCCTTCAAGGTAGAAGAGTTGGTCCTCACTGTTCGACGACCGGTGATTCTCAATTCCAAGAAGAAGGGAAAGTTCCAACCCAAATGGGAAGGGTCATTCGTGATAGAGACAGTCTATTCGAATAGAGCTTATCACCTCGTCAAATCGAATGGTGATAAGATCATGATACCTATCAACGTTAAATTCCTGAAGAAGTACTACTATTATTCCTTTAATTCTCCCTTTACTCCGACTGGTATATGAGTATAAACTGCTTCTCCTTTTCCTCCAACTGGTATATGAGACTAAACTATTCATATTCCTCATTACTCCGACTGGTGTACGAGTATAAATTGCTTCTCCTTTTCATTCAACTGGTATATGAGGCTAAACTATTCCTATTCTCCATTTCTCCCACTGGTATACGAGGCTAAACTACTCCCTACATTTTTATTTTGGTCAAATCTTCCTAGAGTTAGGACCAAAAGCTAAAATCCCCTTCTCGATTCATTCCACGAATGAGAGGTCCACCAAATCGAGCAATTGAACCTTTGAATAGTTAAGATCATCTCGAACTCCCACTGTCACGTTAACAACCACCTTTGATAAAATCAGCTTACCAATCCTCTTCAATAGGATGGTAAGTCCTCAAAGTCGCTCTAATCGCGATAATCCAATTTTCCTACCTATCCTCTTCAATAGGACGGTAGGTCCTCAAAATCACTCTAATCACAATAATCCTATTAGGTTAACGATCACCTCTAATAGCTGACATCGTCATTCCCGTGAAAGATGTTGTCCGATCAGTCATCACACTCATACGCCCCTGAACGATCTGATCCTTTCCGAGTGTCCTAATATCCTTAGAACAATCGATGGGTAGTAGCCTACCATGCAATGGCTCCTATATCGATCAGTCGTCACACTCATATGTCCCTGAACAATCTGATTATCCCGACATCATCATTCCCGCAAAATGACGGTGTTCGCTGATGGCAGCCTACCAGGCGATGTGCTCCATCGACCCCCGAGCAGCAACTTACCAAATAGTGAGTCATTATTGGGATCCTATCTAGGTCGCACACAAAAGTCACCACTCTGTTTGGGCTAGGTTGTTAATGTTTAACAACATAACCCCACATAATTACGACTTAACAGTCATTGTTGACTTAACCCAACGCCTTGAACAGCTAAAGGGAGAGGAGGATTTTAGCATTAAGTCTAAAATAAACTCCTTGACAACTCACCACACTAAGGAAAATAGTGTGGCTAGCCCAACTCAAACAGTAGTTGGTAAAGACGAATCAAATTTGTTGACGGCTAAGGGTTTTCAAAAAAATCATAAACGCAAGTCAACACAAGAAATAAAGAAGAAAGAGTGCATGCACAAAATGATAAACAAAGCATCTGCAAGCCAAGTTTAAGACAATAACAGTACCAACAATGCCATAACGAAATGTAAAAACGCCTTAAACTAAATTCAGTAGACTAAAAGAGGCGATCTTGGCCTTAACAGTTGCGAGCTCCATCGCCTGTTTTGCATGAATCTTCTCTTCTTGGCCCTCCTGGAGCTTGGTGAGGGCAACTTTGGCATCCTCCTCTTCCTGACGCAGGGCCTGGAGGGCCTACAGTTCTTCATCGGTGGCGTGACAGACCCTTGCACTCTCCCTTTGTAGCTGCTTCAGGTTCATCTCCTCCTCAACACCATGTCGATAGCGTTGTTGTAGGCATCCATCTCAGCCAGCAGGAGGTGGTGCCACTCGCGAAAGTGTGCAATCTTGGCCTCCTTCCCTGATATGCTCTCCTCTCGAGCTTTATGCTCGAGCTCCCTTTGGATCTTTTCCGGACGCTGGTCAGAAGAGGCGTCAGTTCGTCGCTAGCCTCAGTGTGTACCAGCTCTTCCAAACAATACATAAGTTCTCCCAGTCGATCGAGCTCTCGTCCATAATGCTTGGCAAGCACCAAACTACCCACACATCAAAGGTCCTTGAGGCTGTCGGTCATGAAGGGGAGCAGGTCGTAGAACCTTACCCTATCTTGACTGATGGCAGAGGCTGTTTTGTGCAAGGCAGCTTCCAGCTTCTGGAGAAGGCCCTGTACTAAAGCAAAGTCCAAGTGTGCAGGCTCCCGACCAAAGGCAGTGGTGGCGAGAGGTTCTCCCCTCTGCTCATCATCATCAGAGATTATGATAATCTCAAGCCTCTCATGGCAACCACCTTACCCCGATGAGAGGAGTGCCTTGCCAAGTGATCTCAGGGCACAAGCTGTAAAACATAATAAGAGGTTTAGAATTTTGACCCAACAGTCGAAAATCATCTTAAAAGAAAATATACAACCTGTGAAACTCCCTAATCAAGCAGATTTTGCCGAATAGCCAAGCTAGCCTGATGAAGGAAGCAGCTCGCTAGACGAACGAAACCCACAGAGATCGTTGGAGCAACGCAACTCTATCAGAGCCGACAGCGTTTGCTGAAGAGGGTGAATGAAAGTAGTTCATCTCCCCTAGGTTCATCCATGCACAGGGCTGTTTTAGGCCCATAATTCCTTAAACTTACCACAGCAAGTTCGACACGTGACGGGGGCGGTGGTCACCGCGCCTGCAACCCGCAAGTGGAGGTCATCCTCTTCTTCTTTGAGCTGCATGACTTCACTTTAGGGGCTATTTCTGGACAAAATAGCTCAAGTTTCCTCTGACCAAAAGTTTGTGAGCACAAACAGTTTCACGAGAGAGTGGCGAGCACATTATATAGGCAAAGTCTCGACATTCGTGAGTCACAGGCTCAATTAAATCAAGCGGTTCTGATTACTCGTGCCGATTCGAATTCAACAGCCACGAACATCGGGGCCTTCAAGATCCCAGATTAGTGGTTCAGATCAAAACGTGGAAGACAAGGCACCTCATTGCTTCGCATTTAATGCGGGACGATGTGCCCACATCGCCTTAGTTGGCAAACACGTAGGCCCATGGATGGACATGTGGCTCGCCTACCCCAGACTCGCATGCGTTCGAGTTCACCTTATGCTTTGGACTCGCCCGTGGATCAAAGTTCGCATGATGATCGGAACTCACTTACAATAAGGATCGCCTGACAGCTTGAGTTCGCCTACGGCTCGAACTCACCTAAGCTTAAGTTTGCCTACGTCTCGAACTCGCCTAAGCTTGAGTTCACCTACGGCTGGAACTCGCCTAACTTGAGTTCACCTAAGGCTCGAACTCACCCATGCTTGAGTATGCTAACTACTCGAACTTGCCTAGCTTGAGTTCGCCAACTGTTCGAACTCGCCTACGCATGAGTTTGCCTATGGCTCAAACTCGCCTACGCATGAGTTCGCCTACGGCTCTAACTCGCCTATGCTTGAGTTCGCCTATGGCCTGAACTCACTTAATTCAAATCTACCTGCGGCTTGAATCCTTCCGATTCAAGCTCATTAACGGTCCGAGCTCGCCTACTGCGAACTCGTTGAAGAATATAGTGTTGGACAGCGAGAGGCAATAATAAACAACAAGGAGGAGTATATGCACAACACATTGGGAAACCAAGAAAGCATAAATTTCATCCATCAACCAGTTTTAAGACAATATATTCAAATAAAGTTATTGTTAGACCCTAGGGGGGTAATTAGGATCTTATGCTAATCTAATCTGATTTTATGCCAATTAAAACTTATTAAAGAAACTATTCTTACAAGATAGATATACAATATGTTATGAGCAAGAATAAGCAATATGAGCAAAGGGATATATCCTAGCAAAGAGATATATGATGACTTATATGCAAGGATATATAAACTAATACAATGGTGAAATAAATAATCTACAAAAGTGATAGGGTAATATGAAGAGTAATACACAAAGGCAATATAAGATATAAATTCAAGAATAAGTACGCCAATGCAATCACAAATAAAAGATATGATCACGGAGTTCAATCCTCACGACCTACGTCTCCGCTCCTCACCTCAAGGAGATCTCCACTATCACAACCGGGTTTTTTACGCTCACCCGAATAACGTTTACACCTCACACTCGATTTTCTAGTTCACCGAAAACTTTACAATCACTCACAATATAAACACACTAACTACCACCTCAAGTGTTGGTCTCAAGTCCATGTCTCCCTTAAGTATTAAGAATTACAACATCTCTCTAGGTATTACCACCTACCCTACTCCTCTTGGGATGACCCTGTCTCTCACCACACACTCCTCTTGGTGTACTAGTGTAATACAAAGTGAACTTCATAATTAGGCACTCTAATACACTTCACACCCTCTAAGTGTTGGCCTAGCTCGTGTCACCTTCCTCAAGTGTTCGGAATTACCACCTCTTACTAGGCTTTACTACCGACCCCACTCCTCTTGGAACCAACCCTGTCTCTCACCAACCACTTCTCTCGGTGTCCAAGTGTAATACAAAGTGCAACTCACAATAATAGCTCACAACAAAAGATTTGTTCTCTAATACAACTCAATGTCACAAACCACACAACCCAAATTATACTATAAATGTAAATACAATAAGCTCAATGGTTGTGTGTGAACAAAGAGATTTAATAAAATAATTAAACTCAATATGAAATCTAGCTTACAAAATTAAGATCAAACATATAAAATACTAGAATTGAGTTTAAGAAAAACTTCTCTATAAATCAAGAGAGAGGGAGAAGAGTTGAATGCTCAAACACCAAATAGATGATCTCCACTTGCTCTTGTGAAATTCTCTTCACAAACTAAACTTGTAAAAACTCTCTTAAACAAACAACAAACATCGTTAAACTTGTTTAAACAATTTTCTTAGTTACCCTTAGAAGTTAGAGGGTATGGGGTATATATAGGTACCCTAAGAAACCAAAGAAAAAGACCAAAAACCCAAAAGAAAATAAAATCTAAAAATAGCTGTTACTGTGCAACGGACACTTTATGGGTCGACGCATAAAAATCATGGGTTGACTCATAACCTAGCCGTTATAGGCTAAAAACAAATTATGGGTCGACTCATAAAATTCATGATATAGTTACAAGCTAAAGGGCTTGAGGGCTTGATATAGTTGCCTCTCTTACCTTTTATTCAAAAATTGGTTTTTATGTGATTTACTTGTGATTTATGATTTTATTTGAGTGATTTGTTTTCATTCAAAAACTATTTTTCATGTTCTCATGTTATTTTTTTCTTTTGATTTCATAAATCTATTTTGTTTTTGGTTTGTGCCTTGAGACACACTACTTTATAATGATATATCTATACGTGTTCTCAATTGTTTGTTGTATGTGAGTTATGCTTAGCATATTTTATATTTATGCTTGCTTATATGTTTGCCATGATCTTTTTTGCCATACTTTATTTGTTTTATACTCACCCATGCTTATTTGTAGGGGGCTTTCGCTCTCTCCATACTACATACATGTTTTGGTTTATATTTTTATATGTTTTTGTATATATATATATATATACCAAAACGTGTATGTGTGTATATGATTAAGCTTAAAGTACTAACACATATAATATAAGACCTAAACTATTTATCTAATCAATGATCTTGATCTTCAATAAGCTCTTCTTGGTAAACTTGCGGATAAAGCTTGAACTTGGATCTTCAACTTGAATTGCATGGCTTCAACCACTATTTCCATCAACCTCCATTTGATATGATCGTTATGGCGTAATTCCATCTAACCACCAACATATTGTTTGTCTACAATAAATAGAAAACCACAAATACTAGACAAACAACATTAGTCGTAAATTATTTGTTAAACATCATCAAAACAAGAAGGCCAACAATCTCCCCCTTTTTAATGATGATAAACAATTTACAAAAGAGTAATATATATGCATGAAAGAAATAAATATATAAATTAGAATATATCATGTATATAAATAAGAAAGGCTATACTCACAATATTTCTCCCTCTTTGACAACATCAAAAGGGAAAAACAAAAGAATAAAGAGAGCCAAAGCTCCCCCTACAAATAAGCATGGGTGAGTATAAAACAAATAAAAAGATATAGGGATTGCTCCCCTTATCAAAATGCAGTATGGAGTATGGCAAAAAAGATCATAGCAAACATATGAGCAAGCATAAATATAAAATATGCTAAGCATAACTCACATATAACAAACAATTGAGAACACGTATAGATATATCATTATAAAGTAGTGTGTCTCAAGGCACAAGCCAAAAACAAAATAGATTTATGAAATCAAAAGAAAAAAAAGAACATGAGAACCATGCAAAAAAAAATTCGAATGAAAAAAAATCACTCAAATGAAATCATAAATCACAAGTAAATCACGTAAAAACCAATTTTTGAATAAAAGGTAAGAGAGGCAACTATATCAAGCCCTCAAGCCCTTTAGCTTGTAACTACTCATATAAACATTTTAGCACCCTGTAAACATAATTTGGGAAATAAACACCCAATAAATCCGGAGGGTTATATAAACACAAACCTCTTAACAAAAATCAAAACTAATAATCCTGAAAACAAAAGAATTGGTCAAAGAAAAATTGTTTTCATATCCAAAAAAATTTTAAAACATAATTTTCAAAACCAAGAAAAAGAAAAATGAAAACACTAAAATTCTTGGTTTAAAAATAAAATATATTTTGGTACCCAAGTACTTGTGGCATCCAAAGATTTAGGAACATGACCCCTATCTTTTAAGCTCAAAGCCCTTGGGTTATAAACCCATTTCGGTGTATTTTGTGCACTAACACGCTCAAAACAAAAATCATGCAAATGACCATTTCGATTGCAATATGTGCAATAAAATGGGTGAAATGGTTTGTGTTGACCAAATACTTGTGCACGTGAAGCATTTGCAAATAAAGATTGTCTTTTAAATTCATTTTGCAAATATGAAACAATATTAAACAAACGTGGTTTATTTGAAGAATTTGGCAAAATTGAACCTTTTCTTAAATCAAAACAAAACTTTGCCAAATAGTCAAATCTACCACAAAAATTACATTGATACACATGAGCATGCTTATGATTAACAATAGGTGCATGTGCATGTGTACAAGATAATGAAGCTTTATTATATGCACAAGAAGCATTAATATTTTTGGATTTGTGTGCATCATAGTAAAATTTAGATAAATGGCCTTTAGGACCACAAATAGAGCACTTGTAAATTTTACTATACATATGTGCATGATGTACAGGATGTTTAGATGCTTTAGCATGAGGCTTAGCACACATGTTCATAAGCTTTTTATTGTTAAAAATACATGTTTTAAGAGTTGAATCTAAAGATGAAATGCGATTTTTAACATTATTCAACTCATCATTAGGCACAAATACATTGGAACTAGAAGTAGATGAAACATGATTATTTTTAAATGAATCTAACTTATTTCTAATAGTTTCTACTTCTAACATGGCATTATCCTTTTCATGAGTTAAACTAGTAACATTTGAGATTAAAGAAACATGATCCAACTTTAATTTTTTATTGTTTTCTTTTAGGGTCATATTTTCATTAGAAATAGTCTCAAACCTAGATGCTAACAACTCATGATCGGATTTTAAAATTACATGCTTGCTTTTAAATTGATAAAATCATTTTGCAATTTTTTTGTAGGCATGCGCTAATTTATCATATGCATAAGCAAGTTCACTAATAGATAATTCATCATCGGAATCGAAATCGCTTACCACACTAGGGTTATCCCCTAGTGGACGTGTGCATGATACTCCAATAGAACTTAAAGAGGAAGCCACCAAAGCTCGTCGGATCGCCTCCAAGTTCCCTTGATGTGCTTTTATAAATTTCCACAGTTTATAAGCACTATCAAAAGAATCAAGCTTGTTAGACATAGATGAATCAAATGCATTTAATAAAAACTCTAACACAAGCTTGTTCATTGTAAACATCTGTTTATCATTTTTGCTCCACTTAGGCACAATATAAGCATTATCGATAACTTCACACGAATCGTTATTCTTAGATTCAACAAATATTTTAAATCTAAAATACCATTGGTCATAAGGAAAAGCATTGAATTTAGGAGCAATACTAGGATCATAGCCTAAACAAGATGCACCATATATATCCATAATTATAAAAATATGCAAGCAATATAACAATAAAATCACAAAACTAGATTAGCATAAAATAAGATAATTTGGATCTTTAACTCAAGGTAATTAGACCTTAAATCAAAGAGCACCAAGCTCTGATACCAATTATTAGACCCTAAAGAGGAGGGGTTGATTAGGATCTTATGCTAATCTAATCCGATTTTATGCTAATTAAAACTTATTAAAGAAACTATTCTTACAAGATAGATATACAATGTGTTATGAGCAAGAATAAGCAATATGAGTAAATGGATATATCCTAGCAAAGAGATATATGGTGAATTATATGCAAGGATATATAAACTAATATAAGGGTGAAATAAATAATCTACAAAAATGATAGGGCAATATGAAGAGTAATACACAAAAGCGATATAAGATATGAATTCAAGAATAAGTACGCTAATGCAATCACAAACAAAAAATATGATCACGGAGTTCGGTCCCCATGACCTACGTCTCCGCTCCTCACCTCGAGAAGATTTCCACTATCACAACTGGGTTTTTTACGCTTACATGAATAACGTTTACACCTCATACTCGGTTTTTTAGTTCACCAAAAACTTTACAATCACTCACAATGTAAACACACTAACTACCACCTCAAGTGTTAATCTCTATCCCATGTCTCCCTCAAGTATTAGGAATTATAACCTCTCTCTAGGTATTACCACCTACCTCACTCCTCTTGGGACGACCCCATCTCTCACCACATACTCCTCTTGGTGTACTAGTACAATACAAAATTAACTTCACAATTAGGCACTCTAATACACTTCACACTCTCTAAGTGTTGGCCTAGCCTGTGTCACCTTCCTCAAGTGTTCAGAATTACCACCTCTCATTAGGCCTTGCTACCGACCCCACTCCTCTTGGAACCGACCCCGCCTCTCACCAACCACTTCTCTCGGTGTCCAAGTGTGATACAAAGTACAACTCAAAATAATAGCTCATAACAAAAGATTTATTCTCTAATACAAGGCGAGAACTCAATTAGGCATAACTCAATGTCACAAACCCTACAACCCAAATTATACTATGAATGTAAATACAATAAGCTCAATGGTTGTGTGTGAACAAAGAGATTTAATAAAATAATTAAACTCAATATGAAATCTAGCTTACGAAATTAAGATAAAATATATAAAATATTAGAATTGAGTTTAAGAAAAACTTATCTATGGATCAAGAGAGAGGGAGAAGAGTTGAATGCTCAAACACCAAATAGATGATCTCCACTTGCTTGTGAAATTCTCTTCACAAACTAAACTTGTAAAAACTCTTTTAAACAAACAACAAACATCCTTAAACTTGTTTAAACAATTTTCTTAGTTACCCTCAGAAGTTAGAGGGTATGGGTTATATATAGGTACCCCAAGAAACCAAAGAAAAAGACTAAAAACCCAAAAGAAAACAAAATCTGGAAATAGTTGTTACTGTGCAACGGACACTTTATAGGTCGACTCATAAAAATCATGGGTCGACTCATAACCTAGCTATTATAGTCTAAAAACAGCTTATGGGTCAACTCATAAAATTTATGAGTCGACTCATCATGCATGGGTCGACTCATGAAGTTATGGGTCGACTCATCAGAAATAAAACACACTTTCCAGCACAGTTTATGAGTCGACTGACAGGCATGAGTCGACTCAACCTGTCTGGGTCAACTCATGATGTTATGAGTCAACTCATCAAAAATAAAATGTAAACTACACAATAATTTATGAGTCGACTCAATACTGTTTATGAGGCGACTCAAGACATGCACACAGCTTGTTTTAAACAGTACATATCAACTTAAAACAGGGTTTAAAAATATCAAATAAATTTAAAAAATATAAAACTTTGGGAATTATTGTAAACATGTAGATGAACATGTTACAAAAAGAATATTTGAAATTACACTTCTCAAATGTGAAAACTCATCATTTTTCAAATATGTCCAAAAACATAAAAACTAAACATACATGTTTTTGACATTTGACTTAAACAAACTTTTGAAACTTTGTGAAATGTTTTTATAGACTTAATAAATTAATATAAAATATTATTATGAAGTCTATAACAAATAATTTAATATTTTCACAAATTCATTTTTGTATAAACTTAAAAACTATAAAACCAAAACATGTATATATATATATATATATATATATATATA
>BQKN01065155.1:72228-140601 GCA_022839385.1 Asparagus kiusianus
TATATATATATATATATATATATATAAACCAAAACGTGTATGTGTGTGTATGATTGAGCTTAAAGTACTAATACACATAATATAAGACCTAAACTATTTACCCAAGCAATGATCTTGATCTTCAATAAGCTCTTCTTGGTAAACTTGCGGATGAAAGTTGAACTTGGATCTTTAACTTGATTGCATAGCTTCAACCACTATTTCTGCTAACCTCCATTTGATATGATCGTTATGGTGTAATTTCATCCAACCTCCAACATGTTATTTATCTATAATAAATAGAAAACCAAAAACAACATTAGTCATAAATTGTTGTTAAACATCATCAAAATAAGAAGGCCAACATTTATGATCCTACAGTCAGATAAGTCATAACATTACATTTGGAAAAAAATTAGCCAAAATGTCCTAAAACTACTCCAACCCTACACGCTTAGTCCAGTAAGCTAAAGGATGCAAGCTCCACTTTAGCAACAGCTATTCTCCTTACATGGCCCACTCGAGCCCCGTCCTCTGCCTCCTTTTGGATTCGAGCCTTGAAGGTTGAGGTGACAGCAGCATCCTCCTGACGTAACGTCTAAAGATTTCGCCTCTCCAGCAGCTCTACAGGCATCCCCACTCTCAAACTGTAGCCCTCTCAGCATTGTCTCCTCTTGTGCTAGCTCAGCACTCAGGAAGGCAATGGTGGAAGTGGAGGAGTCCATCATGGCCTGCAGTAAGCATTGCCAGTCGATCAGGTGAGAAATATGGGACTCTAAGTCGGCTATGCCCCTCGCTAAAACCTCTTGTTCCCATGCCCCCCGACGTCGGGCCTGAGCCAAGAGTTGCTCTACGTCAGCCTCCAGGTTCGCATGCAGCAGACTCTCCAAGCGTGTCAGGCGTGACTCCAAATAAATGAGCCTCATCAGGCAACGCGTGAAAAGTTAGGATTCGCCCAACCGCCTAATGTCAGCCACGCGATCCAAGAGAGACTGTTTGAAATTCGCGTAAGTCCCCCAACCAAGGGTGATGACGGAGATCACTTGCTTGTCAGTGTTCTCCAACTCATTAACGCGAGCCTACATGGAGAGGGGGCTTGGAGAAGTAGGCTCCTGACAGGGAGCAAGTAAGGCAATAGGTGGGATATCAGAGCCAACCCCTATTTTCGACTGAGGGGTAGACTACGAAGTGGGTACGGTCACAGATTCCTCTGGTTCGTCGTCAGAAATGAAGATGGGTTTAGGCTCTGGCTCCTTAACGGTCGGCGCCCCCTCTCGAGCTGCACAACACAACAAAGAGATTAAAATTATAAACTCATCTCGTTCACGCGGATCTTAACTTGCCAGGAGGGTTAGAGATAGAGATACCTCTAGTAGCGGCCGCGGCCTCGGTAGCAGCAGCGGACTCAGTAGTGGTGGAGGAAGAAGACCCCCTCTCCTTCTTCGAAATGGGTGCTTTTGCTCATGGTGCCATCTTGAACATAGTAGGAGAAAGCTTGGGTTTTTTCTTTGAGGAAAGTAGTAAATGTCATGACCTCCCCAATAGGGAAGATGAATGGCTCAAACACTCACCCATCATTCGATTTGATAGTTCTAATTGAACGGTCGCAAGCGAGGCGAGGTGATTTGGAATCCCACACTAGCGGTCGAGATCTAGCGGTTTTTAGACACAATCTGTAGCCAACGGCTTAGATCAGGCGTGGAAGACGAGGAACCTCTATTACACCACCTTTAACGTGAAGCGACGTGCTCACATCATCTTAGTTGGCGAGCATGTAGATCCATGAACAGACACGTGGCTTTACCAATGCGAGCTCACCTATGACTCGAGTTCGCCTTATTACTCAAGCTCACCTCACCTGCGATTTGTGTTCACCCGACGTTTTGAACTCGCCCAATCCAAACTCGCCAGATGCTTTAACTCGATAGATGTTTCGAGCTCGCCTAATTCGAGCTCGCCTACATCTCAAGTTCGCCATATAAGTCGAGTTCGCCTGAGATTTGAACCCAATTAGAACTTGGTCGTGGCTCAAACTTGTTCAATTCAAATTCACCTAAGGCTTGAGCTCGTCCGGCTGGGTTCGCCTACGGCTAGAACTCGCCCAGTTCAAGTTTGCCTGCGTATAGGACTTGCCTGAGCTTGCATACTGTGGATTTACTAAAGATACCCAAGTAATAATCCGCAAAGAAAAAAAGTATACATGCACATGGAACACGGGGGACAATGAACGAAATAAAAACATGATTTCATTCATAATGAGAGACTTGGATACAACAATACAGCCACATAAAGTTACAAATCTCTCAGTCGCGACTCTACCTCCTGGATCTCTTGCATGTGCTCATGCTCTAACCTGCTCAGGACCTCTTTGTGGATGTCCACTTTAGAGCACGAGAGTAAGTCCTGGACGTCGGTCCTCAACCCCTTTAGGGCTCGGTATTTCTCCTTGATCCTATTAGCAACCAGTCATTGTTGAGACCTGAGCTCTTCCAATTGCCCTATCAGCTATTCACGGGCCTGCTCCTTGGTAGCTAAGAGAGCCTATGCCTTAGTGATGCCTTGCTTAACATTCGCTATCTCTGCTGACAGGTTGGATATACAGGAGTTCGCCTTGTGACACTCTTGGTCCACCTACTCATCCTCGGCGATAGTGCGCTCCAGCTCCTCCTTCAGCTGTGTCTCCAACGACATCTTCTCCTCAGTCTACGTTCCCGCTCCTTCAAGGCTGTTTGAACCTCGTCGGATGCAAGGTGGATGGTGTCAGAACCCTTGGCACGAAGGGAGAGCAGCTTTTGAATAGTTAACTCTGCCTTCTCTAAACGCTCATAATATGGAGTAGCAGCAGAGGCGTCGAGCATCTTGACCAAAAAGGCTATGTGATAGTTGAGGATCTCCTTGAACTCCTTGAAGGGACAACTCCCATCTAATGCGAGCTTGATACTGTCGGCGAGGGTATCCCGGAAATTGGCAATGGCTCGATCCACTGACTTCTTGTGCAAGCGGACAGGAGAGAGGTTAGCCTCATCAGCTGCCAGTGTCATCATCGGGGCTATGGTCGAAGTGCTGGTGGCCACGATGATGGGAGTGATGGTAGACACCGCTAAGGCCGAGGTCCCTGTCGGCACCATCGTTGTCCCGACCATAGATCTAGCAGTGGCCTCAACGGTCACCGAAATGGGGGACGATGGAGTGACGACCAGCTAAGAGGATGTGTCCTCTTGAGTAGGAGCCTCCACCTATTGGGCTAGCACTTCATCATGAACCAATGTCTCCTCAAGAATCAAAGCCTCCCCCTGCTAGGCTGGCACTTCTTCATGGGTCAGCGCCTCCTCCTCCTGGCTCGACGTCTCCCCGTGGGTCAAAGCATCATCTCCCTCGTCATCTTCTTCTTCTCCTTCATCTTCCTCCCCTGCTGACTAATCAGTCCTAGAGGGAGGATCCTCTTTACCAGTTGCTCTGAAGGTCAAGTCAACTGCAAATATGGAAAGTGTCAGCAGCAACTGCTGTAAAAGTCATAACTAGCGAGTCAACATCAGTGGGTCGACGAGTCTTAACATCACTCTCACCTGAATCGTCAAGCTCTCTTTCACCTTTGTTTCCTTCCTCCTCGGAAGAAATGGGGATCACCCCCTCCGCCATGACTGCATTAGATCAATGCAAATGTCAGGTGATACAAGTTCAACCATGTACTCAAAGAGAGAGCATTGAAAGGTTACCTCTTGGTATAGTCGGTGGAGCGGTCGGAACCCCCACTTGGTCCCTAGCAACAAGTGTCGATGAGGCAGCCTCCGAAGCTAACGGAATCGTCCCCAACGCTATGACTGGGGTGAGCATAGTGGCCTCAGTCATAGAGGCAGTTACCCCCAGAATCGACTCAGGAATATTCGTGGCTTGGCCCTCCGATGCTTTGGTGGTCTCCGCCACCTCTTCATGACAGACTTTCTTGGTCATCTCCCCTCTTGAGCTGCCAGCCTCGGTCTCCCACTGTTGCCTAGAAGGAAACAAGCATCCAGGAGCAAAAGCAGGCATCCCCATGTGCCCAACTACTGCTCCTCGGACCTATTCTAGGTGCGCCCCACCTGGGCCATCTCATCAAACACCCTTTGCTCACCGATAGGTTCCAACTAAGTGAAAGGTGGTAGGGCCAGGGCGTCAGATGTCCCAAATTCACCTAAATCGGCATAAAAGTCTATAGCATCTTTGACGGGAACATCTCCGAACAACTCCTTGACGGTCTGACGACCTCTCCACCTTGGCGCGTGGAGAACTACCCTCAAGCGGCGCCCCTGCACCACCAAACAAGAGCTCTAAGGATGGAAGACCTCAAGATTCGTACTGGCACCCCGATACCACCGGCAATAGTTAAGTGTATGATGGAGGTCGCGATCCCTGACTGGTAGCTCGAAGCGAGCGGTGGTGCAACCAACGTATGTCCAGAACCACCCCCGTGCATCGTCTACTAACCCTTCTTCATAATGCAAATGAGGGTTAATATTCCCTACATACAACTGGTCATTTCCGAATTGATGGGCAAACTTGCATGGAATATACGGTTCCAGATAACACACGGGGCCTGTCCGTAGGACATAATACCCCGGTTGGATGTTAACCAGCCATTTGAAGGCGCTGTAGGAAAGGACAGTGTGTTAGTCCGCCGTCGTTATATCTCGAAGGGCCTCACCATATCCTCTGTAGGTGAAATAAGAGAAGAACCAGTGGAAATTATAATGGCTAAAATGGGATAGTGTTTTCCTCATATCGGGAATGTCCCGGCACTTCCAAATGCACTTCTCTAGGCGTTGGACGAACGGAACAAACCCTTCTTCCTGAAGAGCTGTCAGAGCGCTCATCAAACATTCGCAGTGATAAATGAACCACGTCATCAAGTAGGTATACGACAACCCGACTCGAGGGTTGGGAGTCTTGGCGACTTCACTATCCCCCTCATCGAATATGACACCCGACAGAATTAGGTCATTAGTATGTGGAGCCCTCTCTGGATGCATACCACCGTCGCCGGCACCAACGCATATGGCCACTCATAAGCCAAGCATACCGCAGGGTAGACGATCTCTATTGGGATCGCCTCGAAGGAATAGGTAGGGACCACGCACCTCTTCAGCCACAACATGAGGTACCCCGCGAGCAAGCCTTTGCTGATATTGGGGACCTGGCCTGATAGTGGAAGGACTCAAAGATAGTCCCTACTTTGAACTCACCCTAATCATGCTTAATGATTTCTGCGATCCCACCTTCAAATATCCTCCTCTCCACCTCGGCCTGGTCGCACTCGCCCAACGGCAAGAATGGCCTCCCTTTTACATCATTTTTCAGGAACAGGTAATCAGCTCAATTCATATGGCTGATCCTCGGAGCCCTCTTCTTCTTACCCTTGTGATCCACTGCCCTTAGGCTATTTAGGCATATATGGTAGTGGCCGAGTAGCTCCTATAGGGTCTCCAGCACCTGAGGGAACTTAGTCAAAAGGTAGTCAATCTCCTCCTGGCCCGGCATATACTCCTCATAAGGGAATCCTCCTAACGGCAACCCCGATACGTTGTACATCTCGTGGAGTGTTATACCCAGATCACCGTTGGGTGTGAAAAATGTGTCGCTATCCGGACAATACAGTTCCAAGATATTATGGAACTGGGGAGCGTTGATCCTTAGGCCGTGTTGGGTGGCCCTGATAACCACGTACAGCTCTGACCCTTCAAGATCGGAGTTCTCCGCCAAGATGTACTCAATGATCATGGACCACCAAGTGTGGCTGCCAAGTGCACAATGAATCCACCCCGGAGCCCTAAAGTCCTTCGGGGGAAATTTCCCCAGCTTGGAAGAAGCGATGACGAAAGGTCTCCGCCACCACAGTCGTCTCCTCCACAGGTAATTCGTTTTGTGGCGGGCCTGGGCGCAGAGCGGTCACGCACTTGTAGGAGCTATTGACCCCATATCCAGCCGTAGAATCGGTAAAGACCCTGCAAGTCACCCCATCTTGAGTCAGGGTCAGATTCCAATTCATCATTCTGGGAACCGAGAGCGACCGCAACTCAACGATTGAGAGCCCTCTCAGCATACTAAGAATGTAGTAGGGGATCCCGCCCACGACTCAGAGCCATCTACTCTCCCCGAGCAATAGAGCCGAGGGGTCAGCCATAGCATCACTAAACAAGAACTGGGGCTTTTTCAATTCCGTTTTGGATACATCCGTCATTGTTGCGTCAGTAATCAACTCACGCAACATTAAGTGATGCCCGTCGGACACCCTCTTTACCAATTCGGTGGGCTTGTCAGCGAAAAACACATACACCGAGTCGAGAAACGGAAATCAGGGAGAAGCTGCATGGTCCGTGCTACCAGCAAGGCCAATGGCAATGCCCTTCGGGAGAGCCTCATCAGAAAACGTGGCTGCAAAATAAAGCAAAAGAGAGTTAGAAAACAAACGGCCTTCTATGCATAGGCAAACCTCACCTGACAAAATCAACTTCACTTCGCAAGGTCTGGGTTCGCATGACAAAGGCTGAACCCTCCTGACAAAGGCTGAGCCCGCCTGACAAAGGCTGAGCCTGCCTGGCAAAGGCTGAATTCACCTGACAAAGGCTGAACTCGCCTGACAAAGGCCAAGTTAGCCTAAAATCGCAAAGCATCGCCTGAAAGGGTAAAGCTGTCTTTGGAAGATGAGCAAGCAGTGCTCATCTTCTCAGTTCCGCCTCGTTCATTAACACGAAGTCATCCGATAGCCCCCTGGACTTACCCAAGTGTGTTCCAGAGGCACTGGCAGCCGTACAGACGACGATGCTACCAGAGGAGCGGCTTGAACCCTTTCACCTCGAAACGTACCTCTTGTATTTCGGCACCATAATGGTGTCAAAGAGGGACAAACGAGAAAATTCCGAGGAAAGTTGAGCTCTTTCTCTTTGAAAGATTTGGGCGAGCAGAAATCGCTAAGCACAGTAGTCTTCCAAGGAAGGAGACAAAGCCTATTTAAAGGCGAAACGCCGATGGTTGAGAGGCGTTGCCACGATCGAGACCGATGGCTCAAATCGCTCTCGACAGTTCGAGTTTGGCGGTTACAGACGAACGAAATAGGGAGTAGGTCAGGCGGATCGAATCCGAAACCCAAACCAAGAGGCGGTTCATGGGTGATCCAACAGCCAAATTCAAAAGATGTTTTTTGTAATCAATGGCCACGATTTATCGCCAGAAGAGGCACATCAAAATGAGGTCTCCTTATCAAATCGTATTTAATGCGACCTGACGCACCTACGCTACCACAGCTGACAAGCACAAGGCTCCACCCGTGACCCGAGGCTCACCCACCACTGCGCGGACCTCACCTGTGAGTGCGGATCTCGCCAAACATTTTAGGCTCGCCTGTCTCTCGAACTCACCTACATAACTCAGCTCACTTGTGGACACGTGAATCTCGCCTATTGACTAAGCTCACCTGCTACTTGAGCCCACTCTCCTGACTTTGCTCGCTTGTCGCTTGGGCTCGCCTGTCAGTTGGGCTCGCCCAAAACAAACCCACCTGGGGTACACATTCCCACCAATGGACAGTGATCCTCTTTGATTCAAAGTGTTCCATACTACACACGATCTGGTTTAGGTCTGAAAACTTTAAAGGGGGTCTTGTAGGCTATAAAACTGCCTTGACTACAAAAAGACCTAAAAACACCTGTAGGGGTACGCCTGCACGCAGAAGAGCCAAGCAAGCTCTCCTTAATCTCCGAGCTCACCGTCTGGTGCTCAATTTCGCTTGCATGCTTGACTCGCCAGCACAAATCAAGTCCGTTCAACCGCTGAGTTCGCTAGCACGAACGAAGCTCGCCTGAAAATCCAAGCAATCAGCAGTCCGCCTGCAAGTTCGCCAAGCTCGCCAGAATACTAGGCGGTTGTAATGTCACATACAGGGATGGACCTTCCTATTTCCCGTGATGTGAGGGGGGATTACAGTACTCCATACCCTTCAAATAGCCGCCCACAGCACTCAGCAGCGGTGCTCGCCTGCATACTTGACTTGCCTGCACGAGTCAAGCGCTGAGCTCGCCTGCACGACTAGGCGATCAGCAAGGTGCCTGCAAACTCGCCGAGCTCACTAGAATACTCGGCGGCGGTGCTGTCACGTACAAGAATGGGCCTTCCCATTTCCCGCGATGTGAGGAAGGGAGTATAGTACTCCGAGCCCATCAAGCAGCCGCTCACAGTACAAGTGAGAGGCATGACATCTCTTAATAATAGATGGTCATATCCCATGATTTAAGGAAGTGACCATGCTGCCTCTTCCCTATTTAAGAGCCCCTCTTGGCTACGTGATAGGGGTTCGGTTATGTTGGTTGGCTTTTTCCCGGTTTTCTGGACCTCTCAGTTGAGCTAACAATCTGCTCTTTGCATAGCTCTTGCACTGTAGCACCTTCTTTTAGCTTTCGGTCTTGATAGCCACTAAGCTCGGGAGCTCAAACTCGGTCAACACGAGCTTCTACTGCACACTGAAGCTCATCTACAACTTTGCTCAGATCGTCCAAGAGAAGCAAACTCAGTTTCGGCACTAAGGGAGGCATCCTATCGCTACCAAAGGAGGACATTCCCTCCGCTTCTGTTGTAACTTTGATTTATTAGTTTGTAATAAACTATTCTTATCAATACAAACGAAATCCCCATCTCAAGAAATCAAATTTTACACCTACATGAACCCCTTAGTATAACGGAATTGTGTATAGACCCCCGCTAGTTCTATGTTTGTGAACAAACCCCTGCGTTTTTTTTTTTTTTTTTTTTTTTGCTCTTAAAATCGTTAAAAGGTTTGAGGAAGCGAACAAACCCTCTATAGTTCTATTTGTGAGGATAGATCCTCATTTACTTTTTTTAAATTTTAAAAGATTCGAAAAAATTCATTAAATGATGCATTAGCACCAATGCCAATACTACAAGAAGTCTATTCGTCAAAAATAGAATTACATGGGTCTAGTCACAATTCAATGGTACAACAATGGTCTATTTGTAATTAACCCAATTGTAAATTTGCAAACAACCCCTTTAGATTTAAAATTACAAATGAACCCCTAAAAATCTAAAAATACAAATTGCATCATAATATTTAGAAAATTATAAAGTGCCTTTTAAATCTATAAATTACAAACAATTCCTAGATCCACAATTTTCAAAAAGTCTTATGAAAAATTTAAAAATTATAATGCCCCTAAAATTTTATAACAACCCCTTGAAAATATTTACAACTCCTTGAAAGTTTTAAAAATTATAAATATTCACTTAAAATTTTACAAACAGCCATTTGAAAATTTTATGACAAGCCCCATGTAATTATGAAAATAACAAACACCCGGGTAAAAATTTTGAAATGTTATAAATAACTCTTTAAATATTTTATAGATGATCCCTTGAAAGTTTCAAAAATTACGAATAGTCCTTGAAAATATAAAAATTATGAATAATCACATAAAAATTGCAACAACCCTTTAAGATTCAAAAAATACAAATAAACTCTATTACACATAGCACATAAAATTTAGAAAATTATAAACTAGCCTTTAAATTTCATAAATTACAAACAGTCCCTAGAATACAGTCTCTAGAAAATATGAAAATTACGAGCATTCCTTTCAAAAGTTCAAAGATTATAAATAATCCCCTTACAAACAAACACTTTAAAATTTTATAACCAATTCCTTGAAAGCTTTGAAAATTATAAATATCCCCTTGAAAATTTTGCAAATGGCTATTTTAAAACTTTACAACTAGCCCCAAAAATGTTGTTAAAATGATAGCTAAAAATTTCAAAACATTACAAAGAACTCCTTAAAACTTTTACAAATGACCCCTTAAAGGTTTCAAAAATTATGAACATCCCCAAGAATTTATAAAAAGCCCCCAAAAAGTTTTATAAATTATAAATAACCCTAGAAAAATTTTACAAAACATTCCGTTCAAAACTTTGCAACCCACCCCTTGAATGTTTTGAAATACAAACAACTAATATTCCGTTTCAAAACTTCACAAATAGCACCCCGGAATTCTAAAATTATAAATAAACCCCTAATTTAACATATTATATTATAATATATTATTGGTGCGGGGAATCGATGAAGTGGGAGGTACAATGGTCATGGAAAGTCCTACGTCCTTCGTACTAGGGGGTGATGGAACTTCCTACTATGCATTTTGGGGGCTAAAGGAAAATCCTAATCTCATTCATGTTCTAATCTTGGGTGAATTAAACAGGAGCATTGATTGAAATCTCGGGACATTGAAATCCCACTCATTTTTTATAATTTTTAAAATCATAACTTTTTATTAGATTTGTCAAGGAGATTGATGGTTAAACTATTTATTTGAATTTCAAGCTTAAGACTATAATTTATCTAAGAAAATCTTATCACTTAAACTATCTACTTTAACTGATAAATGCTAAATTGCACTAAATGCCTTATAGTTTCACTAACCTTGCACTTAAGTATCCTCTATCTTAAAATTGCACAACTAAATGTCCCAAAGTTTAAATATTATAGATAAATGCCGCAAAGTTAAAAAGAAGGGGAGAACCCAATTTCTCTACATATCCAAGAACACTACATAATAGAGGGTACTAAAGTGTAACTTTAGAAACTTTAGGGTGTTTAAGTGAGGAAATTTACAAACAAAGGGTGTTTATATGAAACATTGGATAAAAAATAGGGCACAAAAGTGCAACATTTTAAAACTTTGGCGGCATTTATTTGGTTCGGTTTTAAAATAGAGGTCATTTAAGCGCAATGTGGTGAAACTATAAGGCATTTAAGCGCAATTTAGCTACTGATAAACAAAATGCTATCCTCTTGTTCTCATAACATAGCGAAAAAAAGGTGTTCATTACCTCTTCCTCCATAAACATTTAATGTATTGGCTAATAAATAATATACAAGTTATAGTCTACAAAGAAATATAATTACTTATTTTTCTTACTACACACTAGGATAGCAAAACGCATTCAAAGGGCGTATAAACCAATATAACGTAAACCAAAATAGAAATCAAAGCAATCCGATCAAAGCACCGGCTGAGCCCGCGTTCTGTTTTGAGAGGAGACAGACCCAGCGACAGGAGAAGAGATGAGTCGGCGATTTCCCTAATATCAGGTGATTGGGTGAAAATTTCAAATCCCTGATTTTGGCTTTAAAACCCAATTTATCAAAAGAAAAAGCCCCCTTATTTAAACTTCGAGATCAAAACAAAGGCCCAAAGAATGAGAATTGAATTTGGGCAACCCGATTTCAAATCGAGGGCCCAAATCCATGTTCCAAACACACCCTAACATCGCTTGATGTCCCAAGTGGGATATTGATGTTTTTTTTTTTTCGGAAAATATGCATTGCCGTTTGCCACACGACATGCACCTCTCTAATTAGATGCGCAGTCTGAATCAAAATGTAGAATTGTAAACCCCAATCCAATTTATAAAACAGAGGTAAATGACATTGCGGATTAACACGAGAAATAACAGATGATCAAATTATCCTGTTCTATCCTCTTTAGAGAGGAACAATTTAGTTTTTGCTTGAACACTTCATGTGTATCAAATTCTTATGTATTTTCCTCTATATATGATCATCTTGACAAAACACATTTCCTGGAATCAGCCAAAACTCTTTAGAAAACATTTCAAACAACTTATTTTGAAGATTACAGGGTGAAGATGCAGAGCATTCACCATGTGTTTGTTACATAAAGAGTTTCTCATCTTGTAAATAAGTTACCGAAGGATCGTTATTACACCTCGAATTCAAGGATGTCGGAGAAAAACTCTTACCATCCTAAAAGTAAGAGCTTCAAAATAGCCATCCTAATATATAGCCCGTTTTTGGCCTGACGAAAATATGCAGCCCTAGGGTCAGCATCTACCTTCACTGTGATCTGCAGAGTAATACAAATATGTCAGTTATACAGCTCATAAAATACAATGTTAATCTGTTATGTTTTCTAACCCATCCTCTTATCTCCTCTTACTGACTTCTTATTCTCCCTCTGCTCAATGTATATTCTATCTACTTTCTCTAGGAGACTAATGGATATCATAAGTCAAATGGATATCATAAGTCAGTCAATGAAAGGATTCCCTCATAAACAATGATGCGGCTAAATCTCGTCCAAGTGTGCTTACAAGCGATTCTCTCCCCCTTTATCCACTTGGCCAAGACTCAGCCATATAACTTTATATGATAGAACCCCTCATATCTCAATGATATCCATTATTCTCTTTCTCTAGTTAACAACTATTCTGATATATTGCCCGCTTACTTTAAGAAAACATATTCAAAAGCGACGGAAAAATAAAGGAAAGATTGAGATTATTTACTTCATCAAGCCTTGGGAGAGGATGCATGACAACTGCATGCTTTGGCATCACACTGAGCACTCTCTGGTCGACTATATACTTGCCACGAGCTGCTTCATAAAGATCTATCCTCTCTCCAAACCTTTCTCGCTGAATTCTAGTCTGATATATAACATCACACTTGGAAGCAACTTGGAGTAAATCTGTGCTTTCTTCCCATTCCACACCTTGTGATGTCAAGTAAACTTTAATGTCGTCCTGCAAACATGAGGTTCAGTTTCAGTATCATTTCCAAGAGGACCCCAACTGCTCGCTGTATTCACTATAGCAGGTATTACAATAAAAGACCTTTCAGATATAGTTCGCTTCAATCTTTCATATCTTTTAAATTAGCCCTCAAATCCTACAATTTACTCCATATTAGTCCTCATGGTAAGTTGTCGTCCGATTGTGTAGTATATACCATCAAACTTTACATTTTTGACATGATCTTCCAGTTATTCCTTAAGTTTGACATTCAAGGCATAACCGATTCCAAAACTCAACACCAATTAACCCAAGCCCAAAATTTACATCTCACCCCCCCCCCCCAAAATTGTCACTTTTTTTACTTAAACCCGTCTTTCTAAAGGCTCTTTCTCCTCTCAATCCTTGAAAATCCCCTTTTAACTCATAGACAACTCCACCTCAAAGTTTGAATGAATTTGACTGAATGGTACAAAGACAATGTTCTGTGTTGGGCTAATCACAAATCCAACTCCATTTAAAAATTGGATGGAGAAACTAACAGGACTAATTTAGAGCAACTTATTGGTGAGGACTAAATAGCAATTTCAAAGTTTTGGGTCTAATTTAAAATTATGAAAGATTAAAAGGACCAATATCTAAAAATAACTACAATCGAAGAAGAAACCACAAGCTTTCAGTTTCTTATAAAATTCTGGGAGAGCTCAGAAATAACCTTCATCATTATCTATGATGAGAATTAATTGTTACCTTCATCTTTACAACATCTGGAGAAACAAAGTAAATCTTGATGTCTTGGTACTTGGCAATTAGATAAGCCAACGATCTAACCGTGCGGCCATTAGCAAGATCTCCAACCAGGCCCAGTCTAATTCCGTCCAACCTGCCAATTTCTCTTTCAATGGTGTAGACATCCAAAAGGGCCTGTTCACATACAAGAACAGTTAGCGAGAAGAAACGGATGCATTAAAAGTTAAGGAAAGCAGTCAATTATAAAAGTTGTAGGTTAGAGAGTGCTATATTTTGTATCTATATGTTTCATTAAACGTTTTTTAATGAAACATGAGGATCTCTCGCCATTTTTATCAAAACAACAACAACAACAACAACCACCACAAAAACAAAGCCATTATTCCCAAGCCATTATTTAGGGTCAGCCACGTGTATCCGACTCTTCCACTCAGTTTCCTTGAGGATTATCTCCTCCACTAAGATAATCATTATCACATCTTTCTTAACTTTCTAACCAAATTCTCTTAGACCTAACTATAGTCCTCACCTCTCGATTAATTATAATCTTGTTACTTCTCCAAATTGGCGGATTTAATGGCCTCCATTGTATAGTAGGTTGATTAGGATCGCACAAAAATCATTGTTCATCATGCAATGTAGAATCATTTTACTGCAAGTCTGCAACTAACACATTGAAGAACTAGTATTGAGGAAGATATTCGCTGTGCTATAAAGTCCTTATGGTTGCTAAATGGAAACACAAGAGAGAAAGAGGGAGCATGGCTGCATGTTGATAAAACTAGTATGAGGAATAAAGGCCACACAGATAGTTTCATCGACATACAATTTCTGATGTTAGACAAATAAGAGAACAGAAAAGAAGAAAAAAAGACAAAAAAGAGAACAGATGTACAATATACAGACATCACATTGTTGTATTTGAAATGAAAGGTTTATCTCAAGAAGTGCAAGCACACTGATGTTTAGAAATGAACGTAAAACATCCATGTGGACAAACACATCTCTAATGTTAGAACCAAAAGCACTGTTGAAGGCATAAACCCTGCTCTAACTAAAGTTTGTGTACCCATATTGTTAAAATCTGAGGTTGCTGAGGATTGCAGGATACAATTCCAATCAAGCATGCATGCAGTGCTACTTGTAAGTAATATGTGTTTGAACAAAAGATCTGACTTTTGCATCAGTGTTATAATGATAGTTTTGATGAAATCCATCTTGATTTAAAATAATGTGATAAAAGAATTTGCCTGATAAGGTAAAGAAGCAAGGATCATGGTTTGATTTTTATCTATATTGTGGTAAGGGTAAAAATTGTCACCAGTCAATTAATTCAGAAATGCACAATCATCTACACTTGTAGTGAATAGTCAATAGTAAACACATACTGTTCGTATCACACCTTACTCTTAGCCCATCAATCAAATGGTTGCGAGCTGTAAGAATACTAAGCTTGGATTAGCATTTCGTGAACTCACAAGTAAACTTGACAATTTTACAAATCAAACATGAGACATCTATGTTTTCATGCTATATCTGTAAACCACGAATATAACGTCTTTTAAATATGACTGTTTATTTATTGCTCACGCCTTTCTTTAAATATAGAATCCTAAAAATGTTAAGCAAAACACTCTCGTGAACACAAAGGAGTCAGACAGGTTGACATCCTAGCTCCTTGTTCTTTCTTTCCTCTACTCTCAGAAACATTTCACATGGTGTAGACCATTTGGATAAGTCCTAGGTTTACCTGAGGGTGGGCACGTGTTCATCGCAACCCAAGATTTATGTATCCACTTTATGTAATTAGAATTTTTACATAGTCTGGAACTATGTGTAACGGCTAGCTAAGTACCTAACCATAATGACAGATACCCACTCTTTAACGAATAAATAATAACTTTAGCCTTTTCTTCTTAGTTTAGTAAAATTAATAATTCAAAAATTACATTATAAAAGAGATGAAATAAGTATATATAACCATTATCCTATAAAAGGGTACACACACACCCACACGGGCCACCCCCACCAACGTGAACCAACATAAGCCCCTGCAGGATAAGCAGACATGCCTAACATTTTTAAAAATAATTAATGTTCAAGACATGTAAAGTTTGATGATATTTGGTCTGCCTCTGGGCCTCCGGGGCAACAATAACACAATGTTAACCTAATCTACCAATAAGTGTAATTGATGTGCCACATGTTTCAAGGTTTTTTTATAGATTATGATAACCTTTTTCCAAATAAAAGATGTATATAACTTTTCAGTCAGAGGCTTTGCAGGAAGCCAATCTTCTGGCAAGAGTATATGCTACCGTATCATAACTTACAACAGGAGAAGATTCCATAACCACTCTAAAACAAAAAAGAAACAAACAAACAAACAAAAAAACAAAAAACAAAAATTATACCTCAGTTTTATCAAGCACATTACTCATTCATTTGCAACGTTTGCAGGAATTGCTAAGGCTTAAAATCTTGCTCAAAGGGAAAGGTGAAGACTATGTTGAACATATGTAACATCCTCATGAAAAATTTTGGTAAGAAACAACAATTATTAGTTATATTAAGGCTTATTTGCACTTTTATACTCTAAAATTTCAACTTTCTTTATTTCTTATCTTTGATACCCTAAAGTTCTATTTTAACTACTTGATGCCCCAAAGTCTCATATCGATATTAATTTGACAATTTGATGTTCCAAGGCCCTGACATTGTTTCTCCCTTCCCCAAACTCAAAAAATTGAAAGAAATTTGGTAAGAGAATTTGTTTCTCATTAACTTTTGTACATTGATATTCTTGGACAAAAGTAACATCATTTTTTTGTGCTTTGGATATCAAATTTGGAACCTCAAGGTATCAAATTTAAGAAAGGGTGAAACTTTAGGGTATTAAAGTGCAAATAGCCCTTAGACTAATACGTGATTTAAATCAGTTTTAGGTACCTGTGTTGGATGCTGTCCTGGACCATCTCCAGCATTAATAACAGGAATAGTAGCAGTAGAAGCTGCTCTTCTTGCAGCTCCACTTTCAAAGTGCCTCATAACAATTATATCTGAGTACCCTTCGACAGTCCTTATAGTATCTGCAACTCAAATTTCCTAAATCATCAAAAAAGGGAGATCATAAACTATGTATAAATCATAAAAGTTGAGTAATATAGTGTACCTTCAAGAGTTTCTCCTTTAGCTGCTGAAGAAAACTCTCTTGCATTCTCGGTTGTCAACACTTCTCCACCCAATCTTTTCATGGCCGACTCAAAGGATAGTCTAGTACGAGTTGAGGGCTCATAAAATAAAGTGGCCATAAGAAAACCCCTTAACATTTTGCTCCCAGATGAATTCTTTTCAATCGATTCCATTTCACATGCGACTTTGAATATTTCATTTAAAATGTCCCTATCAAATTGTTGAGCTTCAATAACATTGTCAAGTCCAAATTTTTTGCCCGTCGAGTAGGGAAATCTTTTTTCAGTGACAGAATAGCATTTAATTCCACTTCTGTATATAGAATTCGCTGAATGAAACGTTCGTAAGGGACCGACAGAAGACAAGCGTTTACAATTAATGCTTGAAGGAAAGCATGTTTCGTAGTGTCCCCCGTAATATTTGGAAAAGGAACTTCCCGATGATCTCAGCCCAGACAGATTATCATTCATAATACAAGCTGATAAAGCGGATAAAGCCATTGCAATATAAGAAACTTCGCGAGAAGTTAAGATCTTGTCTTCCGATGACCTCTAAACTTTCGAGAAGGTAAGAATATTCGAGCACTGCAAAAGACAGCAGATCAAATTAAATGGCTTCTGATAATACATATACAATTTAAAAAAAAAAAAAACAAGAGTACGTTCATCAAAAAAGAAACAAATATGCAAATATTCTGAATTTGGGATCTGGCTACATGAATCCTACTCCTCGCTTCAGTTGTATTATGGGTCATCTCCTCTGTTGAGTTAACAGTCATCGTATTCTTCTTAATAGCTTCAGCCAAGTTCTTTTAGGAGTACCTCTATTCCTCTTCGCCCCCATTGACTACAAACGCAAATATTCCGCTCGAAAGGAAATAATTGTAAGAAAGATGACCAATCGAAAGTATGGTCACATAAATTATCATAATATACGCTGGAAAGTGAATAACAAAGGAATACCAAAATGTTGTAGAAACTGGGAGATCAAATAGAGGAGTTCCGTAAACTCATTAGAACTTAACAAAAGAAATGTGGATCGTAAACAAGTACTACAAAATAAATGCTAATAAAATCGGAAATAAATTGAATGAAGGCATATTAAATTTCCAACTTCCATGATACAATTAACCACTCCCACACAAAAAAAAAAGGAGGGAAAAAAAACTCATTACCTCTCGTCGTCTCCAGAGGGGGAATCGTCGGCGGCGTCCAAGGATTTTCGGCAGCCAATCAGGCTACAAAGAGCGGCGGCGGGCGGGATAGGGTTTTCCCCTCGAGGGCGCAGTAATAACATTTTCCTGGTTTTTACCGATATGGATACCTTTTAATTTTTGTTTTTTCATATTTTGCAATTAGTCCCTCACATGGCTGGAAATTGCGACAACGTACCTCAATTCTTCAGTTACTAATTAGTCCCTCGTTATTTGAAATTGCTATTAGCTCTCTCAACTCAATTAAGTTGCTCCAAATTGATCCCTTTAATAGCTAGTTTTACTCTTGATTGAAGAAATTTATCTAAAAATAGCTTAAGAACTGGATAGCTAATAGAAATTTTAATAATTTGAGGGAGTAAGCAGAATAACTTAGGAATTGGGAGAACCTATCAACAAGTTGAATGATGTGAAAGATTGATTTTAAGGGGGAAATGTTATGGCGCCCCAATATTATTAAGACAATGTGATGAAGCATGAAGACTAAGTCACTGAGCGTCCAAACCCCTAAAGTGAGAAAGAAATGTACTTAACCTCCATTATTGGTGCCACCTCATCGAGCATTCAGAAAAGAAGATATTCTACCTCTCATTATAACCCCAGATATGTCACCCTTTTATTGGAGTTTGTGCGAATTGTTCTCTCTCTCTCTCTCTCCTTTTTCTATTAAGGTTAATTTATAAACATTGCTGGGGCCTTTTGTTTGGGGTGTTATTTCAAATTTTTTAGGGGGGGTTTTGCAACTTTCTGGGAGGCATTTGCAATTCAAAAACTTTTAGGAGGTTATTTATAATTTTTGATGTAAATCTTTGTTTTAACAATTGACTCTTAAGCTTAACAAATAATACTTAAAGCAAACATATAACTCATAATTTTAACAACAAATCCTTAAGTTTAAAAACTGACGAAATTTGGGTTTGGGAGTTGATTTTGTATGAGCATATTTTATAATGAAGTTTGTTTGTTTCTTTGTTGTGTTAATGATAATTCTATCTGGGTGATATATTTTGTTTGAAAATTAGAAGTTGGATGTTAGATTTATAGATTGGTTGTTAAATCTGATAGTTATTTTTTATATTTTACGCTTCGATATTAAAAATATTAGTTAGTTGTATAACTTTAAAGTTGGATGTTAATTTTATAAGTTACTTGTTTAAACTTATTCATTGGATGTTAAACTTACCATTAATTTTAAAGGTTGGATACTAATCTTATGAGTTACTTGTTAAACTTATTTATCGAATGTTAAACTTATTTATTAGTTGTTAACTTTAAATGTTGGATGTTAATCTTATGTGTTACTCGTCACGTTTATGTCGATTGGATGGATGTTAAACTTATCGGCTAGTTATTAGACTTATCGCTTAGATGTCTTACCAATTAGTTGTTAAAATTTAAAAGTTCGTTGTTGAACTTATAGGTTAATCGTTAGATTTACAACTTGTATGTTATTTTTTATCAATTTTTGTTAGATTTACAGGTTCGATGTTAAGAAAATACAAAAACATCCTTTATGTATATGAAATATTACATAACAGTACACACAATCACTTAGTGTTTTTCAACCATACTAAAAGAAGTAGCTAAGTGTTTACATAATATGTTTACCAACAAGATAACAAAGTATATATACAACCGTGATAATGAAAGAGACTACGTTCACTAGGGGTGCTAAAGCGTATCCGTATCCGAGAAAATATCTGTAATCGTATCTGTTAGGATATGAATATGGTTACTCAAATCTATAACCGATAGGATATGGTTACGGATATGGTTTTGTAGTGAAATATCTATATCCATATCCGAAATATCCGAATACATATTAGTCATACTCTTATGATACTTTCAATTCTTAGATTATGGATTTATGGTTAATTTTGATGATCAAGATGTCTAATCTTAACTTTTCAATTATAATGGACATATTAACAAACTCTTTTTTTTTGTCAATGAAATAATTTTATTCACTAACCAAGTATGAAAATTGTATGTACATCTACTCAGTATTCCTTAACTGAGATTACAGAAGAAAAAGCTAAATGAATATCCTAAAAAAACAGATACTCAAAAGGCAAAAAAAACTCAATACAACATCATTGCTTGCAATTGAAAGGGGTGTTGAGGATGGATGTGTAGACATCAATCTTGATATCTCTAACCAAGTCTTCAGTACTTCTAGTCTTCTGCTGAAATAACCTCAAGTTTCGCTCTCTCCAAATAAAATATATAGTGGTAATCAAAGCCATCTTCTTGAGATGTTGCTTTAACCCCCTACCCTTCAACCTGTAAGCATACCAATTCACTAACTGAAGGCAATTGCAAGATCTCCATTTAAAGTTCAGCCAGCTCATGATACAATTCCAGACATTTGCTGAGAAAACACACTCAAAAAACAGGTGGTTTCTTGTTTCATTTGCTGCTCCAGAGCAAAGAATACAGGTATTTGCTTTGATGACACCTCTCCTATGAAGTCTGTCCTGTGTGAGCAGTCTATCTTGAAATGCAAGCCAACTAACAAATGAATATTTAGGAATGTTTAATCCCCCCCAGACTATCTTGGAACATGCCACATCATTTGCAATAGAATGTATTGCATAATATAGTGCAGACAGTTTAATTTTAGCATCCTTGCAGCATGAACTGATCAGGCATTTTAAATTATCCACTCCACCATACAAAACCAATGCTTTATCCCTTACTTTTAACATTTGCTTCCACAACCAAGAGTCTCCAGCTCTTACTTTGACCTGCCAAATATCCTCATGCTTTAAATAGACACCATGTATCCATTTAATCCACAGAGACTCCTTTTTGACATGAATATCCCAAATGCATTTCAGAGCTGAAGCTGTATTCTAACTAGGAGCTGAAAAAATCCCCAACCCTCCTTGCTTCCTCCCCATGCATACTCTCTCCCACGCAACCAGAGGAATTCTGAGATTTTGACCTGATTTACCCCACAAGAATCTCCTACATAACCTATCCATTTCCTGGAGAACACTGGCTGGAAGAATATAATTTGATGTCCAGAATATTTGAACACCAAGAATTACACTCTTAATTATTTGCAATCTACCTGCATAAGACAAATACCCATGATTCAACCATTTTTGAAATTGTCCTGAGATCTTTGAGAGGAGGGAATTGCAGTCCATGTAAGATAATTTTCTAGTTGTGAGAGGAACTCCCAAATACTTAAATGGCATAGCACCTTCAGAGAATCCTAAATAGTTGCTAATGGAGGATTTGACTGATTCATCTATACCACTATAGAAAACAGAGCATTTCTCTGGATTGGCCTCAAGTCCAGATACAACACTGAACTCTTTAACACATTAAAATAATTTGTGCACTGAATATACATCACCCTTGGCAAACAGGAGGAGATCATCTGCAAATATAAGGTGAGTAATTTTGAGTTGACTACACTTGGGATGGAACTTAAAGAGTCTGTCATTCTTTAGCATCCCTAATTTCCTTTTCCTAGAATAAACAGATAGGGAGAAAGGGGTTCTCCTTGTCTTAAGCCATGTTTGCCTTTGAAATAACCATGGAGAGAATCATTAAGAGATAAAGAATACCTTGGAGAGGTAATAGAAGCCATTATCCAACCAATCATGACCTGTGGAAATCCCAGACCATGAAGGAGCTCGGACAAAAAAGACCAACTGATGGTGTCAAAGGCCTTCCTTATATCAATATTAAGCATGACCCTTGGAGAGAGATGTTTCCTGTTGTAGCTATTCACCAGTTCATGAGCCAATTTGATATTGCTAGAGATCTGTCTACCCCTTACAAATACACTTTGAGCATCATTTACAATATACCCCATAACAGTCTTGATTCTATTTGTAATAATTTTTGAGATAAATTTGTAAAGACTATTACAACATGAGATACGCCTATAATCTGAAGGAGTTTTAGGACAATTTACCTTTAGAATAAGCGTAATTGAGTGGAATTTACCATACCCAAGAGTTTACCAGATCTGAAGAACTCCTCAATAGCCATAGTGACCTCCTCTCCAATAATAGCCCATGCAGATTTAAAAAAGAAACATTGTACCCATCTGGACCTGGAGCTTTATTTTCAGCCATAGAGAAGATGGCAGTTTTGATTTCATCCTTTGTAGCTTGCTTAGATAATTCCCTGGCTTGAGATGCATTCAAAACAGGACCAGAATTTATGATATCCACATCAGGAGGAACAGTAACAACAGCAGACCCCATAAGCTTCTTATAAAAGGAGACAAATTCATTGACAATACCCTCACCATCAGTGATTCTATCTCCATTGGTGTTATATAGAACCATCACTCTATTGTTGTGCTTGTTGTTTTTTTATAATTCCATGAAAACAAACTGGTACCCCTATCACCCTGTAAACTCCAGGCTATTCTAGCCTTTTGTTGATAAAAGGATAATTCACAGTCTAATAATCTTTTATAGGAAGATAAACAATCCTTTTTCTGATTTATGAGAGAAGAATTGAAGGGGTCAGCTTGGAGATTCCTTTGCACTTCTTCTAATGCAACTCTGGTTCTTTGGACTTGTTAATTGATATTATAAAAGTGCTTCTTATTTAACTCCTTCAGATTACCATAAGTAACTTGAGTTTAGTGCAGACTGAGAACATTTTGTATCCTTCAACAGTAGACTGCCAAGATTTTGAAACTATAGGAATGAAGCTAGGATCATTTTGAAAATTTTAAAAGGCTTTTTCCCTTGAACACAATCATCATAAATTAAGACTAAAGCAGGAGAATGGTCAGATAAACCTGGCTGCGGAAATTCAACATGGCTAGAATTATATAAATTGATCTATGAGCCATTAACCAAAGCCCTGTCAAATCTACACCAAATTCTTGAACCAGATTCCTATTTATTACTCCAAGTATAGAAGCAACCCAGAGTTTTCAGGTGACAGAGCTGAAAATCTTCAATGAAGGACTTGAAATCATTTGTATCAATTGTAGTTAGAGCAACCCCATCCAGCTTTTCTTTATTGTTAATCATTGTGTTAAAATCTCCACACAGAAGCCATGGAGTATTCCCTAAATTTTGGTGAAGATAGCAGAGATCAAGCCACAAATCTTGCCTAGCCTCCAAATGATTGAAGCCATATATAGATGAAATGAAACAGTCTAGTTTCCCATCAACAGATTTTACTGAGCAAGTGATATGTTGATCAGAAGTTTTTACTACTTGAACATCCAAAATATAGGGATCCCACATAACAAGGATTCTAGCTTTTCCTGAATTCCCTACATTAGATAGCCACTGCCAATTTTTCTCAATTTTCTTTGCAGTGATAGACAATTTTGCATCCTTGACTTTAGTTTCAAGAAGAGCAAGAAAAGAAAGATGATATTGCAACAAATAATGTTTAACCAAATGTTGCTTAGAGGATTTGTTTAATCCTCTAATATTCCAAAATGACAAATTCATTTGGCTATTCCCCCTCTATCAATTGTAGAAGGGTCGAGTTCAATGTTGCGCAGAAGAGTGAAAGAATTTGCATGAGAAAACTCCTTTTTAGAACCATTTCCATGAACAAAGGTCCAGGGACTTTTAACATTGTTAGAACTTACATGATCTTCACCAGTACTAGAAACGTCACAACATGCACAGACCCGTGCTCTGCACTCTCCCTGCAGTTTCTAGTTTCATCATGTATTTTTCCTTTGCCTTTTGAAAAATTTATATCAGGAACAGATTCTTGAATATGTATAATATGTTGCTCAGGTTCTTGAGTACCACTACAATTACCCACATTCCCATTTCCATCAAATAGGTACATTATTATGACCAGCATTACTAGAAATTCCAAAAATTTTATTTCCTCCAACCCCAGAAACTGTATTCTGCACTACAACCTTTTGATTCTGATTGCCTGGAACAGCAGTGTTCTTAGGAACCCATCTTTGAGTCCTAGATTTCCTCTTACAGTAGCTGGATTCATGGCCCACTTGGTTACAAAATTCACACCATCTAGGCTTTAATTCATAAATCACTTTTTCGATAAAATTTTTACCACTTGGCCCCTGTATAGAGATTTGATCAGGGAGGGAGGAAGGCAAGGTCACTTCAACAAGCACCCTAGCATAAGCTAACATTTGCTTATTTGCAGTAAGTTTGTGAGTGGTAATAGGTCTACCTACAACATTAACAATTTTGCTAATTGCTTTAGTATTCCACAAATTCAATCTTAAACCTGGCAGTTGGATCCACATAGGATATATACAATCCTTTATCTTATCAATATCCTCATCAATAGACCAAGGCTTTAATAGAAAAGGTCTAGACCCAAAAACCATGATCCATTTTCAAGAATTTCACACATTTCATCTTTGCTCTTAAATTTAAACAGAAAGATACTACCAGCCTTTAAAAGGCAAACTTCAGGAACATTCATATGAAACCAAGTTTTCTGCACAAAAGTCTCCGTAGCCTTAAATTTAACTGTAAGTCCTAGAACCTGACCAATAAGAAAGAATTGCCAAGTTGATATACCTTCATTCCACTCTTCATCCTCAAACATCATAGTATCCTTTGTCCCAGGGGGAACATAGGAAAAATCCAAACCCCTACCTGGTTTCCTATTATCAGCAAATAAGCTGGACCAGCTTCTTGTAGCATTTCCATCAGGGGTCAAATTTTGTTTTTCATTTGAAGCAATTAAAATTGGTATCTTAGAACTCTCTTTTTTAGGAATTGCGGAGGAGGAATTACCTTTAGGATCAGAGCAAGCCTCTTCAACAATAAACTCCATCGGTTTCAATGGAACAATAATATTATCAGGAGCTGATACTGAAAACACTGAATCAGAGCTAGTTTTCTTCATATAATCAGTAGAATAGAGATGAGACATATGAGATCTAGGAGATCCAATCTCATCAGCCTAAGAGACCCTAGAATAACTACCATCACCATTAGAGGAGCTTTGAGACTTACAGATATTTCAAGATCTAACACCAATCTGAGAATTAGCCTAAGAAAGATGAGGATCAGCTAGAAAATCAGTAGATCTGAGAATTTCCATCATTGATATTTTCTTCTTTTCTCCTTTTGGACCCGTTGACCCCATCACATTTGAATCAGAAACTTCAACATCTTCAACAAAACCAGCATCAAAATGATCCTCTGAAGATTGCAGACTCGAATTTGAAGCTCTCAATCCAATATTGAACAATTTTTTTCCCACTTTTTTCTTGTTTTTAGCCATGAAAAACTAAGGGGGGTGCAAGTTAGCAGAGAAATTTTTGCCTGCTAACGTGCACCATGGAGAACCCGCTCTAACTTTATATTATTATGCATACTTCATATTTGTATTTTGAACCAAAACTATTATTAACAAACTCTTTTGTATCACATGAACTATGTTTTTCTCAATACTATCTAGTTTTCTCATATCTGTTTTGTATTTGCATGCATATCCGCTTATATATCCGCATGTATATCCGTAACCGTATCCGATTTTAGCGAATATAATTATAAATTTTTCTTACCGAGGTATATCTGTATCCATATCCGTATCCGAGATGGGTAAGCGGATATGGATATGATAAGCATCATATCCGAACCGTATCCGGACTGAATGCACCCCTAACGTTCATCATCGCGTTTATGAACATTTGGATTGTCTTAATCAAGTTCTCCCTTCATTTTTTTCCCTCTCTCCCTTTAATAATTAATTAAACAGCAAGTCTTCATCTTAATACCCACATTATTTCATTTTCTATTGTAAGCTTCATAACACCACTATCTTGGAGTATAACCTTGATAAACATGTAGACGTAAACACAATTGTAGCTATGAAAACAAGTAAATATCTAAAGCTAGAGATAAATTTAACATTTAATATCTAACTTCCATCTTTAACATCTACATTATATCTTCAACAACTAACAAATAAATTTAATGCCTAACTTCTAAGTTTAACATCTAACTTTAAATGTTAACAACTAACCTCCAAATTTAACATCAAACTTTGAATATTAAGGTCGAGAGAGAGAGAGAGAGAGAGAGAGAGAGAGAGAGAGAGAGAGAGAGAGAGAGAGAGAGAGAGAGAGAGAAGAGTCACTCACCTAGCCTGCATGATCCAAGAAAAAAATGACAATGCAGGAGGCAAAATTAGGGGTGCAATAGGGAAATAAAAACATATTTGAACTATTATTGAAGTGCCAACCTATTTTGGGGCCTAATTACATTTGTTTTTCACTTTTATTTTTGGGGAGAAGTGGGGGAAGTGGGATACACTGATTAAATCTTAAGGGGTGGGCACATTTCCTTTATAAGAAAGTGACATCGAAGCACTTTCCCTAATTTTAAAAATGAAAGATTTTAAGGATATCAAAACACCATTTTCCATTCATAAATAAAAGAATTTTGTTAGTGCTTACATGGGTGAGTTCTACGTGTATAATAGGTAATATGAACCAGATATCAGAAATTAAACTTGTATCGTTAGTTTAGAAGGGTAAAAGTCCGATATTTTTATATATTTGATGTTTGGTCTTTAAAGGTTTCTTCTTTAGTCATATGCATGTACATCTAAATTGAATTGAATAGAGATTTTTAACTATTGCTTCTCTTTTCCATTTTTTAAAATAAATACTTTATTTTTTATGGATACGAGCATACAAATAGCTTATACCAATAACTTATAGCATATGAATTATTAAAATTTATATCATATAAATTGGAGCAAAAGAAATACAAAATAAGGGGGGTGTGACTTTTATTTCAAAAATTAAAAATCAGAGTTAGATAGTTTAACCCATAGCCTTTCGTTTACAATATTTCTCTTTATTTATAATATTCTAAGATAAAATAAGAAAAAGAAAAGTTTAGTTGCCAAATGAGCGCGAAGATATTTTTAATTTTAAAATTTAAAAACTTAAAATTAGATAGTTTAACCATGAAACTTCCCTTTATAATATCTCTCTTTTTTATAAAATTTAAAAAATTAAAAAAGATATAAAAAGTCAATGCTTCATGTGATCACAACACTAGAAATATCTCTTCGATGTATGAACTGCGAAGATTTTGCTAGATGAGATATGTTGAGTTAAACCGTACAACATGAATCAGTCCAATAAAACATTGTAGTTGCTTAAACCTCAATTTTGTGATGGTTGCATTAAAAGTTGAACTTTTTTGTGGTTTGGCAATAAAACTTTCCTACAATCCTTTGGACCATGGTATCAAACCCTTGGGAATGGCTAAGGGGCATCCCTAACGTATGGTTTTGAGTATTCCAGAAAATTAAATTCTTGTGGGTGCTTCACAAGAGAGTCGAACTTGAGACCTTAGAGTACTCCTCGTAGATAGCTTATCACCTCAACTAGGCCCTCTGTGTGAATTTCAACTTAATTAGAAAACCGTGGTTTTAAATTATTCAAAAAACATTTTGAAAATATAAATATTTATTCCTAGAATAATCTTAAGGACTAATTAGAATTTCATTAAAATTATTAAAAATTATTAGATAAAGCAAGGAGAAGTCAAGATAATATTTTGTGTAGTTTGTGTAAATAATTTGTTTACTTTTTAGGTATCACAGGGAATATATTGATAATATGAAAGTTTTAAATTTTATAAATCTTTACATGTTATATTTTTTTATTGTTCATTGTGTTCTTTTTTTATTACGCCTTTGGCGTGCATGGGAATCAAACTCAGGTCCTTCACAAGGGAGCGATACATCTTTGCCATGTGACTTACTAAGCTGTCTGCATTATGTTCTATTAATAATCTAAAGAGAGACATGTGAGAACACCCCTCTTTATAAAAATTAGTAAACATGATATCAAATCAACAAATAATAAAAACATTGGTAAATTCATCAATATTTTTTATGAGAAAGACTAATTTATCAACTTTAAATATAATTTGGCACATGTATAATTTTGCATATATGACTTTAGGGTTAATTTTAGAAAAACCCTCTCAATTAAGTTGGGTGTCTTAGAAAACCCTTATCAACTATTTTAATTAATAAAACCACCCTAAATTTTGGGCATATTATAAATAAGCGTATTCAACTTTAAAAATAAAAGAAAACTCCCTCAACTATAGGGTGTCTCACAAAATCCCCCAAATCTTTCGCAGTGTTCTCACCAAATTCCATTGATATCATTTTAAAATACAAATAACTAAAATACCCTTCTAAAATCAACTCATTCAATTACAAACAAACCCTCAACTGGTAAGAAAAGAACTATTTTCAATTTACAATGCTTTTGCCCTCTTTCTTCTCTCTTACCCTTATCCTAAAAATCAGAGTAACTTTTATGATTGAGGGGTATTTTGTTTTTTCTCTTTATGATTGAGGGGTATTTTGGTTTTTCTCAGTCACCTACTTATCATGTGATATACTTGACCTAATAATGTTAGCTCTCAGGGCATAAAGTGAGAAGAGTTCATGAGAATTTCTTGAACTTCCAAACGTGAGAGGAGTTATCTACAATAAGCTCAAACTTAAGGGGTTTCTCAAATTAAAATAGTTGAGGGGGTTCTCGAGGACGCGCCCCATATTTGAGGGGGGTTATGTGAGAAAAAATCAAGGGTTTCTGAGAAGAGTTTTCTCAAATTAAAATAGTTAATGGGGGTTTCCAAAATTAATGATGATTTTATGTAGAGAAGCTCTTTTACATGTGTTTTTTTTATTTTTATATTTAAATATATAATTACAATATTTTTAATTATTCGTAGCTATAATCTGATAAGGATTACAAAATATTTGATAATTAGAATTTTCTAATTATCAATAATTTTATTTTGATGAGAATTCTTAGGTTAATATAAGATTAGGTGTCCACATGTCATCTTCTGAGAGGTATGTGGATACTTATGATATGACACATCTTAACTCTTTGTGTACTTATAATATGACACATGTCAATTTTCTGTGCCTTTAGGCTACCAATTTCTATTTACATATAAAGGAGTGATATTAGTGTTTTTATTATAACAGACCTTCATATCTATGTTAAATCTGTTTTAACACTCTATATCTTCTTTGTACTATCTTTTTTATGCCTTTTTTTCAAAAGCGAAATTATACTTTTGACATTTTACCCAGTTCATTAAAAGTTGGTCACATTAAATGATAGAGTGTCATTTAAACTTGACGTGAGAGGATACAAAGATAAATTACCCAGTCCAAGTCTTCTTTCACGTTGTTTTGCGTTCTTCTTTGTTTCCTTTTGCTTTGGATGATCTCCTCTGACTTAGATGATAACGTTCTTTATTTTTCTTTATTTTGAGCTAAGTTTGGGACCTATAGATAATTTTTGACACCTATAGATACCCCTTCCAAAGTTTTCAGTCTCCTCAATATTTTATCGAGGAGTTTAAAATAATTTGGACAAGATAGGCCCTGATTTTGCCTAACGTTGGACTGTGTAGAAAGACTCATAAGTGGCTTCAGTTTCTAAACTTCTGGTACTACGACATCGCTGACTATTAACAAAATCTAGAAAACTGGAGCTGATTTGTTGATATTTGAGATGTTGAATTTGCTCGTGTCATTGAGTTGAAGTTGAACTAATCATCTTTGTTAGGAGCTCGTAGCTGAATTGTAGTTAAACTCCCAGGGGTAATTTTGGAAGAAGACTATCACAACATGTGCTGGATATTGGTGTAACTGCTGGTGTGTAGCCGGATGTTAGCTTAACTGCTGGAGTATCGCCAAAAGTTTAATCACAGTTTAATCTCTTAAGGCGTTGGGGGCACGGAGAAGCAGATTATACTCGTATACTCATTAGAGTGTTTATTTCTTCTCCTTTTCTTGCAGCGCCTTCTTCATCATTATATAATTCTATCAAGGAATTAATGTCAGATAAAGATCCGGATAGGGGCCATGATCTACTTAGAGCTTCATAGCTTCACCTCCTTCCTAAACATAATAATCGACCAAGTTCTTTACAAGGGATCGCCCTTTCACTCTTTCAGGCGACTTCTCGATCAACATGTGACAGATATCAGGGAAGAAGGGTATACAGACTTGGTTGATTCCATTGTAGCGGACTTGTCTCACTTAGAGCAGGAACTCCAAGAGTTGAAGGAACTTCAGACTGCTTGTGCTTCCTCATATGTAGCTACTCACATGGAATCAAAGCTAAAGGCATGGCATGATACGTAGACGTCCACTAGGCTTGAACTTCAAAAACTATAGGGTTATGTAAGACAGATGGAAATAAGTCTCTTCAAGAAGGCAAAAACCACGATCGACTTGCTCCGATCTTTAGAATCAAGCCACGCAAAAATAACATGCCTTGAGAAAGCCCTTGAGTACGCTTAGGATGCTCGGGCCATCCTGGAAAGCGACTTGGCCGGTGTGTAGAGCACTCACACGAAGATGCTTGAGAAGCTGAAGCCTCAGAGAGAGAAGCTTGCTGAAATGGAGAAGGTGGTTGCAAAGGCTTTGACTACTACTAAAGACTCCCTGAAAGCTGATCTGAAGGTGGAGCTTGAACGAGCTTACGCAGAAAAACTTTCTAAGCTAGAAGAACAAATCTGTAGTCGCAAGCTATCTGTAGAGTGACAACTGTAGGATCTGAAATAGATACACTTGAACACTAGAGGGGGGTGAATAGTGTTCTTTTAAAATTTATGCAAAGTATATTATAAATTGCAAAGAAAAATGGCAATCTCAGAAAATCACAATCACAAACACAATGATTTATACTGGTTCCACCAATCCGGTGTACATCCAGTCCCCAAGCAAATCCCGCTTGAGAGTTTCCACTATGATTTTGAATAAACTTACAAAATCAAACGCAAACCTGACCAATTTGCAAGTCCCTGCAAATTACAACACCAATTGACAAACACCTTGCCAATTTGAACATCAATCTCTAAACCAAGAGATCAACCCTCTCAAACCCGAGAGAAATCCTTTTGAAGCAAGAACACAATTGATCCTATAAGCCTTGAATGTGTAGTGAAGCGCAGCAGTGGCTTAGGATTCTTTTAACCTCTGTAAATTGCCTAAATGAAAGGTATTTGATGAATGTTTAAAGGCAATTTCAGAAACTTCTCTTTTTCACAAAATCTGAATATTTTTCACTTGAAAAATTACACAAAGATCAAAGCTTATGGGTATGTATATCTCTGCAATTTTTCTGAACAAATAACCTATTTATAGCCCTTGAAAAGACAAATTTTTGAACTTTAAAAACGTTTAAAAACGGCTATAAACAGTCATAAATTTAAACTTTGAAATCTAAAAAAACTGTATCTGTAGTCGACTACAATGAACATTAGTCGACTACACTGAGTTCAAACAGACTCTGTGTATTCAAAAAATTTCTCAGTAGTCGACTACAAAGCTCATTAGTCGACTACACTATATTTTGACAGAAACTTATAAAAGAAAATTTACGTTTAGTAGTCGACTATAGTGTAGATTAGTCGACTATACTGTAAAAAGACTGAAACTTATGTTTCTGTAAAACACCTAAGTAGTCGACTACAATCACTATTAGTCGACTATACTGTAAATTGACAGAAACACATATTTAAGATTTATGCATGAGTAGTCGACTACTATTCTAATTAGTCGACTACTAAGAGTAAAAATTATGATATAACATATTTTTATACTTAAGTTTTAACTATATTTCTAATGGTTAACATAGGGGATTTCTATAGTTAACCAACACGCTAAGCCTGTGTTAGTGTGTTCTAATTTTGTGTGTGTGTGCGTGTGTGTGATCAAGGCTTGTACAAAAATTCTAAGTAAAGAAAATGTAAAATACATTATCTCATCTGTTCTTCATTTTCTTCACTTCATAATGCCTTGAAAACATCTTGCACTTGTTCATATTCTGATATTGAAATCTGCATATAAAAGTTAGTGCACACACTGTATAAATTGTTATCATCAAAATACTATCATGGAGATATGATACTCAACAACAACACCACTTTGTATCTTTTTTGTGTCTTCATTTAATGAATAAAATGAATTTTTTTGATAGTTTACACTCTATTATGATTACTCATTCTATTTGGAATAAATAAACATAATACTCATAGGATTTTTGGCAAATCCTCAGCCATCAATGGATTTGATGAGCCTTTACTGACTACCATTTGAGTCGGACTAGTATGCATATTGTCTAACTCTGTTCCACATGTAACGTTGTGCTAAAAAGTAAACTCTCTTAGACTTAGTGCTACGATGTTGAATACATAGGCTTTGTCATTCTTACAGGAATAGACTATCCGCCTACGTATATTAAACGTAGACTTATCTCTAATTAAGAATCAAGATAAAATCCACTATGCATGATAGGCATAGGTTTAGGTGCCATTAAGTCAGTAATAACAACCGGCTACACGTGTAGACTTTTGGAATTTTGTGTCTTCTCTTAGGGCAAAGACGAACCATGTTATGTCTCCTCTTAGGAAAGAGACGAACCATGTTGTGTCTCCTCTTGGGGCAGAGATGAACCATGTTTTGTCTCCTCTTGGGTCAGAGACAAATCCTGTTTTGAAGGGAAAGAAGGTATTTTTTTATTTTCTCTTCGGGGGGATTCCTTGTTCACGTGAACTCAGAGTTGAAGGATTCTGGATGCACGTGCATCAGAGAATCTGGAAGGCAACTCAGAGTTGGATCTTCACTTCGAGAATCATATTTGAATCATGTTATGTGGCGTTGACTCAGAAGGGACCTTTTAACTCACGTGAGAAAAATGTAGAATTTGGATAACCCTAAACTGACTGAAGGTTTAATTACCCAATTAGGAGTTTGAGATGACCCTAACTGTCTGAAGGTTTAATCGCTCAAGTTTGAGTAGACCTCTTGTTCATGGAAGGAATCAAGAGGAGATTTTTGTTTTGGCCCTAACTGTCTGAAGGTTTGACCAGGTGGGAGTTTGGAACGACCCTAACTGTCTGAAGGTTTGATAGTCTAATTTGAGTGGACCTCTCGTTTATGGAAGGAATTGAGAGAGGATTTTGATTTTGACCCTAATTGTGTAAAGGTTTGACCAAGTGGGAGTTTGGAATGACCCTAACTATTCGAATGTTTGATCGTCCAATTTGAGTGGACCTCTCGTTCATGGAAGGAATTGAGAGGGGATTTTAGTTTTGACCATAACTGTCTAAAGGTTTGACCAATTAGGAGTTTAATATGACCCTAACTGTCTGAAGGTTTGATCGTTCAAATTTGAAAGTGGTCCTTTCATTCATGGAAAGAATTAAGAGGGGATTTTGATTTTGGCCCTAACTTTCTTAAGGTTGACCAAGTGTGAGTGTGGAGGTAGTAGTGATAATAAGGATAGTGTTGATTGTCAAAGTCACTTTGTCGATGAGGACATAGTGAGAGTGTTGGTGTCATGTTCTCAACGGTATTTTCTTGTGAAAACCTGACATGAAAAGCTTGATAATTGCTACAGATTAACAATTAATGTAAAGTGGAACATGGAGTACCATCTTAGGACTTTAACAGTGGGAGGGTTAATGAAGTTAATCATGTCCATTGAAAATAACCAAGGATCATGGATGAATGAAAGAAGGTATTTTGTTATCTTTCACTTCACGAGAGGATTCTGGTTATCAAGAAAATACCGATGACCAAAAAATTTGTTTCAAGGTAGATTTTGAAAGGATTCAAAAGATTTGTTCTAATTGGATTGAAGTCAATGAAATGTGCTTCATCTCTAAAGGAACTTAGAACCACAGTGAGAGAATTTTAATCATCTCAATAATGATTAAGAACAAAACTATTCAGATGGTTAAATTCCATCTTAAATAGTCAGTTGATGTTGGGTTATCATTAAGAATACTATGTGTAGTATTCTCCAGAAACTTATCGTTGGTGGGCAACGCTGCCATTATGTGCATGAATATGTACAATGTGTACAATAATTCAAGTTGTATGTATCAAATATGTTATCCTAAATGCACTAAGGGTAGTACTTCTTTAGGAGCTTCCTATTAATCGGCATTATGATCTTGTCACCATCTTGTGTGATCAAGCGATATGCTCTATTTGAGTATACTGTATCTACTACAAATGGTCCTTCCTATTTAGGTTGGAACTTTCCTTTCTTCTTTGAGTTGAGTATCATTAGTCGCTGAATGGCAAGTACCAAGTCTCCCTCTTTAAAGACCCGTTGTTGAACCTTTTTGTCAAAGGCTCTGGAGACTCTAGCTTGGTATAGATCAATTTGTTGTTAAGCTTCTAAGCGTTTCTCGTTTGTCGTCTAACATCTTAAGTTCTTTAAGACATTTTTGATGTTGTTCTTCCTTCGTCATTCCTGTTGTGTGAGCGATGCGAAGGGATAGAATTTGAATCTCCAATGGAAGGACGACTTCGCATCCATATACTAGAGAATATGGAGTCTCTCTGGTAGGTATGTGAACTGTGATACAATAGGCCCAGAGAGCCTCACTAAGTTTGTCATTCCAATCTCGCTTATTGGTTTTTACTAGCTTTGTTAAGATCTTGATGATGGTCTTGTTGAAGGCCTCAGCTAAACCATTTGCAGTAGGATTATAAACTGTTGATGAGACGTCTTTAATTCCAAGCTTTTCACAGAATTTGATGAATGTGTTGTTGACAAACTGAAGGCCATTGTCATGTACGATTCATCTTGGAATACTATATCGGTAGATAATATGGTATTTAATGAATTTAATAACATCGCTCATCTTTACTTCTCTAAGCGGAATTATTTTAGCCCACTTGGAGAAATTATCGGTGATTGCCAAAATAAAGTGGTCACCTTTGGCTGACGGAGGGAAAATGGGACCAACAACGTCCATTCCCTAGGTTTTAAATGGCAAAGATATGGCCGAAGGGTATAGGTGCTTCAGTGGTTGATGCATGTAGTTAGCATGTATCTGACATGTGTGACATCCTAGAGCATACGTGACTGCATCCTTGACCATAGTGGGCTAATAATAGCCCAATCTCCTAAGGTGATCACATAACTTGGGACCTGGTTGGTGTGCACCACAAGTTCCATCATGTGCCTCCTTGAGGGCTTCTTCTGCATCTTTGCTTAAAAGTCATCAGAGTAATAAGCCATCATATGTGTGACGATAGAGTGTCTAGGTTGTCGTATTGTAGTAAAACCTTAGCACTTTTCGTTGGACTAAGTCCCTTTCTTTTATGTCTTCTGGCAGATACCGTATAAGACAGAGTTAATAATAGGGAAACATCAATCTCGAGGTTCGAGTTCGATCCTGATGGCGTACACCTCTTTGATGTCTAGGGAAAATTCTAGTTTGAAAAGCTGGCGAGTCTTCATATTAACCAGCTATTTAGTCTCAGGAGGTTGCGCCAAAGAGACTGTCAGTGCCGCCAATGTATCTGCATAAGCATTTTGAAGGTGCGAGATGTATTCAATGAAGAAGTCTTCAAACGATTCCGTCATCTCAATAGCCGCTTTATGATACGAAATTAGGTCTTGATTCCTGACTTCGTATTCTTCTTGAATTTGGTTGATTATTAACTGGGAATCACCAAAGGCTTCAAGGTATTCCACACCCAGCTCTTTGGCGAAACTGAGTCTAATGAGGAGCGCATTATATTCAACCATATTATTGGAACATGGCCCAATCAGTGAATAGGCTCGAGGTATTACATTATTCTCTAGGAAAATTAGGACAACTCCGACTTCTGAAGAAATCTTTGAATGTCCAAGAGTGCTTGCCACATGAGTTATGATGCCGGTGTTTTCAATGTTATGATGTCGGCATCAACCAAGGCTTGGATTCTGTCTTTGAGGATAAAACAAGTCTTGGTGGTGTGGTGAACCCTCATGTGATATGCACAGTACTTTGGGTCTGAAGTCTTGTTGGCTTCCTCTTGATTTGTAATAGGTGGTAGCTTGATTTTGTTGTTGTTAAGGATGTACTTAAAGATGGCCGGAACCTCGTCATCTTTGAAGGTGTACACCCTTTGGAATCTCGAATCAGGGGTCTTTTGTTGCCTCTGAGGTTGTTGTTGTGATATTTGATGAGCGTCAATAGCAGTCACAGGTGCCTTTCCCCTACCTCGAGGAGTAAAATTAAGCTTCAAAGAATTAACCGTTAGTTGGCCTCTCTTAATCTTCTTTCTTTTAAGAAAGCATTCGGCTTGTTCTCTATGCAGTTTTAACTCCTTCCATGTTGTTGATAGTACAACCCCCATGACTTCCAACACATCTAGGGAGAGATTATTGTGACATGTTTGGAGTATGAACTCTTCTATCATCGGATCCTGCAATTCATGGCCCAGTTTCGGAAGCATTTGACGAAATCATCAACTGATTCCCCATCTTTCTACTTCTCATCTAAAAGAGTTCTGATCGATACTTCAGTGTTGTCGTCAAAGAAATTGATGAAAAACAAATTTCCATGTCATTCTAGCAGTTAATGCTTACTGGCTTAAGATGTCGATACCAATCGAAAGTAGCCCCACGAAGGGTGCCCATGAATGACCGAATCATTAGGGTTCGTTTCTAGATATCATACCCAAATGAGATTTGAAGTAAATCATATGTTGGGTTGGCGAGCTTCTCCTATCAAATGGTGTGAAGTTAATCAGATTGAACTTCGATGGGTACAGAATTAACTTCCACTCTCTTGGATATGGACACGAGATGCTGGTCTTCTTTACTTCTTGAGCTGACATGAAGGCATTGACCTTACTTTCAAGTTCTTTCATCATTTCATTGTCTTCGCTCCCATCTTTCTTCAGGCGATGTTGGGAAGAATCAACTGGATTACCTCCAGCACTAACTATAGCCTTAGTGTTATTGGGAGGTGTATCGACAGTAATAAATTTGTCCACTTCTGGGTCACTGTCATCTATGATGTTTTGAGTGTGAAGACTAGACTCGGCCCACTGACTGGACTTAGGTTGTGGTGGTCTTTGAGCCTGTAACTCTCTTATTTGTTGCATAGCCAACTCTATCTCCGTCTTCATCTTAGCTCTAAAATCTTCTCGTTGTTTAGCTAGAGCCTCTTGAAGCATTTGAGCCATGTGTTCAAGAGTGATCATGAACACTTCTCTGGCTTGCCTTATGCTAGACATTGTATCATTAGAAGCAATTGTGGAGCATGCATCTAAAAGTTCCTCATCTAAAGATGTTCCTTCATGAATCCTCATATAGTCTCTGTGTCTAGTACCTCTTAGCTAGAGCCGACACATTCTCTAAGAGATTCTAGGATCAATTCTCCCTCCTGGAGTAAAATAAGGATTGGAGTCAATTGAATGTCGTTTAGACTTTTCTTTTCCTTTGCCGGCCATGTTAATGGTGACTTCAGGGAACTCATCGTCTTGGACGATGGATCTTCTCTTTTGGAAGCATCTTGGTTTAGGCTTTGACGCTTCAGTGGAAAGTCTTTAAAACACCGAGACTCTTTGTGGGATGGATTTGGAGCAGCTACATTCAGATAGTACTGCTTTAATTAGCCTCTCGCATCAACAATAAGAGTATGTTTGTTGAATAGCCCTCTTTCGAGTTTTGCTCACACCCCCAGTCTGATGGTACAGCTCATCGGCATGATGATCGAACACTCCCTCATTTGTTGGTGTGATTCCCCAAGTATAACATTATCTTTTGATGGATGCATCTTCTTTTGGGGTCGTTGAGCCTTATTGATATTTTCAGGACAACTTGTTATTGCCTTTGAAAGATCCAAGGTCATATCATGAGTCACACATTTAGAACTACCACCTTGCGAGAATGGAGTCTTAAAGGGCTCATGGGCTTCAATACGAACCCCAGGCAGGACGTGATAAGAATTCTCCTAGAAAGGGAGACCTCCTTGTCCCTTTTGTGCACTGCGCATGAATAGATACATTAAGGTGCCCTGGTTTGTTTGGAGGTGGTGGGACACCTTTGAGCAGTGGTTGGCTTGATAGGTACATGTATGACCCCTAGTCTGAGGAGCTTACTGGGTTTTGATCACCGGACCCAAGCGCTCTTTTATTGGTGCTTTGTCTTGATCTTCGTGCCTAGGACCAAGGCAATCAGCCATTGTAATTTAAACTTTGATAGGTCAGGGCTGACCCAAGGCTTCACTGGTGATGTAGTAGAAGCGGCCGTGAAAGATGGACTTGGAACGGGCGTCGATGGAGGAGAAGTAGTGGTTGCGAAAGGCGCCCTTTGCATGAGACAATGGGAATTGTCTCGGTCAAAGGATCCTTGGGTGAGACAGTTGCCACTGTCTCAGCCAAAGAGGATAGTTTTCTATTACCTCTGAGTTTTGATTTAGCGCAAGTTTGGACTTTGGAATCCAAACTTTGCGGGATTTTGGTGGTTCTTCGGCCACCTCTTTCCTCTTCAATTCTTATGCTTTTCACACAAGGGAACGAGCATGTGAGGCACGTGCACGATGCTTCTGGATATACTCTTTCTTGGTAGAATGAGTCCTCTTGATGAGAACCCATTCTTCGGTCAATAGCTTGGAGGAAGTGTCAGCGACACACTACTGTAGGAGTAAAATTTGATTTTTCAAAACGGGGATCTCGTTTGTATTAATAAGCATAGCTTATTATAAACTAATAAATCAAAATTATAAATGAAGCGGAGGGAATACCCTCCTTGTTTAACATGGGGTCTTTGGTAGCGATAGGACGTCTCGCTCAGTTCTCGCACCGAGTTTGCTTCCCTTGGATGATCCGATCAAAGTTGCAGGTGAGCTTCAGTACACAATAGAAGCTCATGCTGATCGAGTTCGAATCTCCAAGCTCAATGGCGATCGAGGCTGAGAGCTAGAAGGAGATGCTACAGTGCAAAAGTAATACAAAGAGCGGGTCGCTAACTCAGTCGAAGAGTGAACTGATCAACTGAAAAGCAAGCCCCCTTTTATGTAACCAGGAGAGGCTTTTAAATAGAGGGGAGACAACATGATCACTCCCCTGAATCATGGGATGTGACCATGTCCTGTTAAGAGATGTCATGCCTTTCACTTGTACTGTGAGCGGCTGTTTAACGGGCCTAGAGTACTATACTCCCCCCCTTCACATCATGGAAAATAGGAAGGCCCATCTCTGTACATGAAATTGTAGCCGCCTAGGACTCAGGCGAGTCTGGCAAATTTGTTAATAGCCTAGCTGATGGCTTAAACGTGCAGGCGAACTCAGTCACTTGGATGAACTTGACTCGTGTCGGTGAGTTAAGTATGCATGCGAGTTTGGCGACTGCGTAGATTTGACTGGTCACTTGTACCGTGAGGCGGATTCGAACTAGGCGAATCCCGGCCATAGGCAAATTCCACCCGCAGGCGAACCAGAGATGAGTTTGAGCCGTAGTCAAATTCCAATTGGGTTCAAGTCTTAGGCGAACTAGAGAGTGGGGGAAAATCCCAGCCGTAAGCGAACTCGGATTAAGCGGGTCGAAGTTGCATGTGAGCCCAGATTATTAGGCGAGCTCAAGCCAAGTGAGCTCGAATTGTATGGCGAATTCGAGTCATAGGCATGCTTCGAATTGGGCGGGCCACGTGTCTATTCGTGGATCTATGTGCTCGCCAACTAAGACGACGTGGGCACGTCGCTTCACAATTAAAGGTGGCGTAATGGGGGCTCTTCATCTTCCACGCCCGATCTGAGCCATTGGCTATATATCACCAAATCTCGACCGCTCATGCAGGATCCCAAATCATCCCGCCTTGTTTTCGACCACTCGATTCAAACTGTCTAATCGAACGGCGAGTGAGCATCTGAGCCACACGTATATAGCATTCATCTTCTTCGTTGGGGGAAGTCACAACGTTCATTGCTTTCTTCAAAAAAAAATTCAAACTTTCTCTTACTGCGTCTGAGATAGCACCGCGAGTAAAGGCAAATGTTTCGAAGAAGGAGAGGGGGGCTTCCTCCTCTGTCGCTGTTGAGGCCGCTGCTACCGGAGGTATTTCTGTATCTAATCCTCGTGAGTGGGATGATTTCACAATTTTAATCTCTTTGTTGTGTCGTGCAACTCGAGAGGGGGCGCTGACCATCAAGGAGCATGCGTCTAAACCTATCTATGTCTCGGATAACAAATTCGAGGAAGCTGCGATCGCATCCACCTCGTAGCCTGCTCCTCAGCCAGAAGCAGGGCTCTACCCCGAGATTCCATCTATTACAGTACTTGCTTACGGTCAAGAACCTGTCTCTTCAGGCTCCCTCTCTCTACAGGCTCGCGTTGAAGAATTGGAGAATGCTACAAAGCAAGTGATCTCTATTGTCGATCTCGGTTGGGGGACTTATGCAGATCTGAAGCAGTCTCTCTTGGACTGTGTGGTCGACATTAGGCATCTGGGCAAATCCCGACTTGCTATGCACTGCATGACGAGGATACTTCATCTAGAATCATGCCTAACACGCTTGGAGCATTTGCTGTAGGCAGACCTGGGACCTGATATGGAGCGATGCTCGGCTCATGCCCGGCATCGGGGGAAGTAGGAGCAGGAGGTCCGAGCAAGGGACATAGCTAATTTGGAATCCTACATCGTCGCTCTGATAGCTAGGCAGCATTTACTGTAGGCCCATATGGATGCCTCTACTTCCACCATCGCCTGCCTAAGGGTGGAGCTAGAGCAAGAGGAGACGACTCTGAGGGGGCTCCAGTTTGAGAGCAGGAACACCTACATGGCTATTGGAGAGGCGACCCGAAACCTTCAGATGTTACGTCAGGAGGATGCTGCTGTCACCTCAACCTTTGAGGTTCGGATCTAGAAGAAGGCGAAGGACAAGGCTCGGGAGGACCACACAAGGAGGGTGGTCGCTGCCAAAGCGGAGCTTGCGTCCTTCAGCTTGCTGGATTAGGGTCTTAAGGTTCGGGTAGTGTTAAGACATTTTGTTTTATTTTGTTTCCAGTGTGATTTTACGACTCCTCTGATTGTAGGGTCACAACTTTGTTAAAACGTATTGTCTTAGAACTGGTTGATGGATGAAATTTATGCTTTCTTGGTTTCCCAATGTATTTGTGCATATAATCCCCCTTGTTGATGTTGCCTCTTATTACCCAGTACTTACTACGAGTTTGTCGTAGGCAAGCTCGGACCGTTTAATGAGCTTGAATCAGAGGGATTCAAACCACGGGCGGGCTTGAAATAAGCGAGTTCAGGTCGTAGGCAAACTCTAATTGCAAGACGAGTTCAAACCGTAGGCGAACTCTAATTGCAGGGCGAGTTCCAGCCGTAGGTGAACTCTGACTGCAAGGCGAGTTCAAGCCGTAAGCAAACTTTAATTGCAAGGCGAGCTCAAGCCGTAAGCGAACTCTAATTATAGGGTGAGTTACAACGTAAGCGAACTCTAATTGTAGGGAGCAATCGAGTCGTAGGCGAGCTTCAAATCGTAGGCGAGCTTTGACTCGGGCGAGCCACGTGTCAGTTCGCGGCCCTATGTGCTTGTCAGCTAAGACGACGTGGGCGTATCACTCTACATTAAAGGCAGCATAATGGAGACTCTTCGTTTTGCATGCCCAATCTGAACCGTTGGCTAGAGATCGTGTTCACTCGTGCAGGATTCGGAATCGCTTTGCCTCCTTCGTGACCATTCGATCTGAACTATTGAATCGACCGATACGAGAGCACTTGGGTCGTTCGTTATATAGCGTCATTCTTTCTTGTTGGAGAGACCAAAGTGTTCATCGTTTCGCTCATGTTCAGGATGGCACCGTGAGCAAAGGTACCCGTCTTGAAGAAGAAGGGGAGGAGAGTCTCTTCCTCCGCTACCGCTGAGGCCATCGTTGCCGGTGTGGCCGCGGATGCTGCTAGAGGTATTTCTATTTATAAACCTCTTGGCCGGTTAACAGACACGTGAACGTGATAAGTTCATGATTTTGATCTCTTTTGTCAGCTCCAGAGGGGGCTTCGAACACAGAGGGGCTAGGGCCTGAGCCCAAATCCGTGGTCATACTCACTTCACGGTCTGCCTCTCAGCCAGGAGTAGAGTCTCACCTCGAGATCTCTTCCATCTCTACACTTGACCATGGCCAGGAGTCTAATCCCTCAGACTCCGTTAATCTGCAGACCCATGTCCAAGGATTGGAGAATGTCGTAAAGCAGGCGATCTCCGTTGTTGACCAAGGCTATGGCACCTATGCGGATCTAAAGCAGCCTCTCTTAGATCGTATGGTCGACATCTGACTCCTGGGCGATTCTGAACTTGCCATACACTGTTCGATGAAGCTTTTCAATTTGGAATCACTCTTAATAAGGTTGGAGAACTTACAACAGGCGGACCTGGAGTCTGACGTGGCACAGCTCTCGACTTCGGCCCATCATCGTGGGGCATGGCAGCAAGAATACCGAAGGAGGGACATAGAAGACTAGGAGTCTCTCATCGTTAACTTGGATAGCCAGCAACGTCTGTTGCAAGTCGAGGTGGAGGCTACTATTTCCTCGGTTGTTTGGGGCAGGATCCCATATGTTGAGGGGGAATCGACTCTGACGAGCCTACGTCTCCAGAGCGAGACTGTTCAAGGCGCCCTTGCGAGGGAGAGGCGTATTCTTCCGACGCGACGTCAAGAAGCCGCTGCAATCAGTGCTTCTTTTGAGGCTAGGATCAGGCTGGAGGCGGAGGACGAGGCTCGCGCTATCCATGCTGAGAAGATAGCCGCGGTCAAGGTAGAGCTCACATCTTTTAGCTTTCTAGGATGAGCTTGTAGAATAGGAGTAGATTCAAGATATCTTGTGCGATCTTTTGTTTCTAATTGTAATGTTAGGACTTGTTTGATCGTAAAGTTGTAACTTTGCTTGAATGTATTGTTTTGAAATTTGTTGACGAATGAATTTCATGCTTTCTTAATTCCTCAATACATTGTGCATGTACTCCTTTCTGCTTTTACTGTTTCGTATCGCTATTCAACACTTTAGCTCTTTTAGTTGAGTTTGTAATAGACGACTTCGAGTTTAGGCGAGTTCACACCATAGGCGATCTCACGCCACGGGTAAACTCAAGCTTAGGTTAGTTCATACAATAGGGGAACTCAAGCTTAGGCAAGTTTATGCCACAGGCAAACTCAAGCTTAGGTGAGTTTATGCCACAGGCGAACTCAAGCTTAGGCGGGTTCGTGCCACGGGCGAATTCAAGCTTAGGTGAGTTTGTGCCACAAGCGAACTCATGCTTAGGCGAGTTCAGGCCATAGGCGAACTCAAGCTTAGGTGATTTTATGCCACAGTCGAACTCATGCGTAGGCGATTTTATGCCACAGTCGAACTCATGCTTAGGCGAGTTTATGTCACAGGCGAAATCATCGGCGCAGGAGAGCCTCGAGCGAGCGAGCCATATGTTGGCCTGCGGTGTTAGACCCTAGGTGGGTGATTAGGGTCTTATGCTAATCTAATCTGATTTTATGCTAATTAAAACTACTAACAAGTTATCCTAGCAAGTATGAAATACAACAAGATATATGAGCTAGGATAAGCAATATGAACAAAGAGATATATCCTAGCAAAGAGATATACTATGAGATATATGCAAGGATATACAAATTATTACAAGGGTGAAATAAACACAAACAAAATAGTGGATGATATAAATAATGAGCAATGGACAATGGCGACAAGAAATATAAACATAAGAGAAGTGCGACAAAGCAAACTCAAACACACGATATGATCACGGAGTTCGAACCTTCCATCCTACGTCTCCGGTCCCCACTCCTAGGGAGAAATCCACTATCACAACCGGGTTTTCTATGCTCACCCAAATAACATTTACACCTCACAATGTTAGTTTTCAACACTCACCGATCAACGTCCACACCTCACACTCGGTTTTCTAGTTCATCAAAAACTTCACAATTCACACTCTCACAATATCAGTTTTCAACGCTCACCGATCAACGTCTACACCTCACACTCGGTTTTCTAGCTCATTGAAAACTTTACAACACTAACAATATAACAATAAATGATTTGTTCTCTAATACAAGGTGAGAACTCAATTAAGCACAACTCAATGTTACAGTCCCTCACAACCCTAATATACTATGTATGTAAATACTAAAAGCTCAATGTGGGTGTGTGTAACAAAGAGATTAATCAAATCTTAAACTCAATATAAAACTAGCTTTAATAAAATGATAAACAAACAAATAGATATAAAGCTAGAAATAAAGTTTAGAAAACTTCTCAATGGATCAAGAGATTGAGGGAGGATGGTTGGATGCTCAAGCACCAATAGGATCTCCACAAGCTCTTGTGAAATTAATTTCGCAAACCCAAAACTCTCAATTGCTTAAAAGCTTCTTAAACACTCTTTTAAACAAACAATAAACAAGTTTAAACCCTTGTTAAACTTTTTAAAACATTCTCTTGGATTTCCTTGAGAACTAAGATCAATGGAGTATTTATAGCCTCCCAAAACCTCAGCCAAAAGCCCAACAGAAATGACCAAAAAACCAATAGAATCAAAAATCAGATTTTATACAAAATGACTGTTGGAGTGAACGGCGGTTGACCGTGAAAATCTCGCGATCGACCGCGAGCCACTTTCGAGCCTGAGAAATTTCCAGAAAGTTAGACGGTCGACCATGACAGTCGACCGTGGGAATTTTCGAGCTGACAATCGACCGTGACGGTCGACCGTGAAAGTTGTTGATGGCTCCGCAGGGAAAATCAAAGGCGTGGTCGACCGTGGCGGTCGACCATAATTGGCATATGAGAAAACAGGTTTGAAAGTTGATTTTCTGATTTTAAAACCCTGTTTAAAATATCAAATAAATTCTAAAAATATAAAACTTTGGAGAATGATTATAGATATGATAATAAACATGCTACAAAGACTGTTTTCAAAAAGGACCTCCCAAATAAAAAATAACATTATTTTGCAAAATAGTCTAAAACATGAAAATGTGAACATATGAGTTTTGACATTTAAGCTTAACCATGTTTTGAAACAATACAAAATGATTTTATAGATTTGAAAAAAGATGTAAACTATTGTTATGAAGTTTATAAATAATGAATATAGTATTTTATCAAAATACACATATAATGCACTAAAACATGATTTCATTGAACTGAATAAAATTGATATTGATGAAATCATATATATGCATGTAAGTATGAAACAAAAATATGTTTTCTAATTATATTTAATTGTTTCATAGTAAACCTTGAAAACTATCAAACCAAAACATACATGTATATATATAACTATATATATACATGGAAACCAATAAATGTGTGTGTGTATTATATTAAGCTTAAGGTACTAACACACATAATATAAACTCCTAAACTAAATTACCCAAGCTTGATCTTGATCTTCAATAGCTTGACTTGGTAATCTTGCGGATGAAGCTTAAACTTAGATCTTTAACTTGAATTGTACATAGCTTCACCTACTATTACGCCAACCTCCATTGGATATGATCGTGAATACACAATTCCATCTATCCTCCAACTTATTGTTTGCCTAGAATAAATACGAAAATACAAATACTAGACAAACAATATTAGATATACATTGTTTGTAAATCATCATCAAAACAAGAAGACCAACATGCGGGCCCGTGTGCTTGCCAACTAAGGCAGTGTGGGCGCATCAATTTGCATTAAGTGTGAAGTGGCGGAATGTCTTGCCTTCTGCGCTTAATCTAAATCATTGGTTTGGAATCCCATAGGCCGCGACTTTTATGGGCGTCGATTTCGAACCGCCACAGGGAATCTGAGCTGCTCGATTCATTTGAGCCTACGGATCTCGACCACCGAGTCCCCAGCTATATAATGTGTTTGCCACCCTCCTGGCAAAGTTCTCGCGCTCCTAGAGGTTCGACTAAAAAAATTTGAAGAGCATTCCCTGTTTCAAAGATGGCTCCTAAGACCAAGCCGTGCGCCTCTAAAGGGAAGAGGGTCGCTTCTTCCTCCGTCGTCGCTGGTGCTATCGTGGCGCTGACCGTCGCTCCTATCGCAAGCCGAACTCGGCGCGGTAAGTTATCAAGTTCTATTCGTGTGTCTGAAATGACCTCTTGAGTAGGCAAAACTGAGGGAGGCGAACATCCGTCATTCATCTGTTGCTATGAACACCATCGATTTCGGCGGGCGTTTGGTTGTTTCGGTGAGCTTGGGCGAGCTTGGTTTGCCTATCGTCATAGGGTTCACCCTTGTCTCGCCGATCGTAAGTCTTTATGATCATCCTCAACTTTTTGGGCTCAAGTTTCTAATTTTTGCTTGTTACGATTTGCAGCTCTTGCTCTGAGGTCGTTTGGAAAAGCATCTTCCTCGGTCGGGGAAGGAAGTCGTGATCGGGCGCCCGGGGTGCCCGTCGCTGTCAACCCGACCTAAGGGTCTGCCGCTCCGAGCCCCACCCTAGCGTTCGATATCCTCAAAAAGCTGGAGGCTGACTTGCATAGGACGGCCACCATTATCAGCCAGGGCAGCGGTAGGTGCTACGACATGCTTTCCCATATAGCTTATCATCTTGAGGAGATTCGGTGAATCGGGAGCACCCGGTTGGCCCAATGGTGCAGGCAAGAGCTCGATCGTTTGGAGGAGCTCATGTATCACTTGGAGGAGCTAGTCCACACGAAGCCTAACGATGAGTCGACGCCACTTCTGACTAGTGCTCGGATCCAGTGGGAGTTCGAGCGCAGGGATCGGGAGGAAAGCATATTGGTCAAGGAGGCTCTCGTCGCACATCTGCACAAAAGGCATCACGACTTGTTGGACCAGATGGATGCCTACAATGATGCTGCTTTCTTCTTAGACGTCGGGTCTCTCCAAGGAGAACAAGACTTGAAGAAACTCCAACGTGATAACGCAAGGGTCCTCCGTGTCGCTAATGAGGAGGTGAACGCTCTTTAGGCTCTCCGGCAAGAAGAGGAGGACGCTGAAGCTGCTCTTGACAAGCTCCGACAGGGAGAAGAGAAGAAGGTCAGGGCTCGGCAGGCTAAGAAGCTTACGGCTGTTAAGGCAGAAATAGCTTCTTTCAGTCTGTCGAGGCTAATTTAGAATGTTTTTTCATGTTTTGCTGTAATTTTGTTGACGCTTGTCCTATCTTTACTCGGAACATGTTTCATTAAAACTCAGTCCGGAATGGCGCTTTACACTTATGGTTATTTATTGCTTTGCGTATGTAGCTTTTTCTTCATTTTCTGTGTTGATCTATGCTTAGGACTTTTAGCAAATCCTTGGCAGTCAATGAATTTGACCCGCCTTTACCAACTACTGTTTGAGTCGGGCTAGCCATATTATTTCCCTCCATATGGTGAGTTGTCAAGGAGTTTCTTTTAGGCTTCACGCTAACATTTCTCCTCTACCCTTGACTAATTGAAGCGTAGGGTTGGGTTAACTCCGACCGCCAAGTTGTAGTTAAGCTGGACAATTTAGCCCAAAATGACCGATCACCTATGCAGGTGGTCGAGATGGGGTCCGAGTCATGACTCATCGCTTGATAGGTCGCCGCTCGAGAATTGACGAGACACATCTCTTAGTAGGTTGTTATCAATAACAACGTCACTCGGGGGAATAACGGCATGGAGGTAATCAAATCATTCAGGGACGTAGGAGTATGACAATTGATTGTTGTAGGAGCCATCGCATGGTGGGTTGCTACCCGTCGATTGTTCTAAGAAAATAATAGAACGTTCGGAATAGGTCAGGTTGTTCAGGGACGTATGAGTGTGACGACCGATCGGAGTAGCAACATGTCGCATGATAGGTTACTACTTGGGTAGTGTCATTCATAGGAATGACGGGGTCGGCTATCAGAGGTGATCATTAACATGATAGAATCTTGTTACGATCGGAGCAACTATGAGGACCTATCATCCTATGGGAGAGGATTGATAAGTTGATATTTGTCAGAGGTTTTGACGTTAACATGACGGGACTATTTATTGTGTTTTGAGTAACTCTGTAGGCTTACCATCCTATTGGAGAGGATTGGCAAGTTGATTTTGCCAGAGGTAATGGTTAACTTGACAGTTTTAGGAGTTCCATCATCTAGTTGAATAAGACTGGCGGAGAAATGACTATCAGAGGTGGAAATTAACTTGATAGTTGGCTTTGGTCCTAACTGTAGGAAGGTTTGACCGAGTGGAGATTTGTGTTATCCCTAAGAATATTATATGTAGTATCCTCTGGGGGTTTCCCATAAAAAGCGGCTCATACTCATGTGTATGTCGGAGTATATGAGGTAGGAACAGTTTAGCTTTGTGTACCAATTGGAGGAGAAAGGGATAGTTTAGACTCGTGCACCAGTAGGAGTTGAAGGAGGACTAAAGGTAATACTTCTTCAGGAAGTTGTCGTTGATAGGCATCATGATCTTATCACCGTTTGGTTTGACGAGGCGGTAAGCTCCATTCGAATAGGCAGTCTCTATCACGAATGAGCCTTCCTATTTGGATTAAAATTTGCCTTTCTTTTTGGAGGTGAGAATCATCGATCGTCAAACAGCAAGGACCAACTCTCCTTCCTTAAAGGATCAGTGTTTAACTTTCTGGTCGAAAGCCTTGGCCATTCGGGCTTGGTAGAACTCAATGTGTTGTTGGACTTCAAGTCGCCTCTCATCCAGTGCTTCGAGTTTCACGAGACACCACCGATGATTATCCTCGATAGTCATTCCTGCCGCTAGGGCAACACGGAGGGATGAGATTTGAATCTCCAAAGGTAACACGGCCTCATAGCCATATACGAATGAGTAAGGCATGGCGCCGGTTGGTGTGCGAACTGTCATGCGATATGCCCATAAACTTTCGTCAAGCTTCTCATTCCAATCGCGCTTGCTATTAGAGGTTAGCTTAGTTAGGATCTTAACGATCATCTTGTTGAAGGCCTCTGCTAAGCCATTTGCTGAGGGATTATAAGCCGTAGAGGAAAGGTTCTATATCCTGAACTTGTCATAGAACCACGTAAATGCATGACTGACAAATTGTGTGTCATTGTCATGAATGATATGTCTGGGAACACCGTATCGGTATATAACATGATGCTTGATGAATCTGATCATGTCATTGGTTTTGACTTCTCTTAAGGGAACGGCTTCGGCCTATTTGGAGAAGTAGTCGGTGATTGCAAGGATGAAACGATGGTCTCTTGCTGATGGCGGAGATATTGGTTCGATGATATTCATCCCCCATGCTTCGAACGGCCATGAAGTTGCTGTCGGATGCAGGTCTTCGGGCAGGTGGTGCATGTAATTAGCATGGATTTAGCACGGGTAGTAGCGTTTGGTGTAAGCGACTGCATTGCTGACCATTCCAGGCCAATAGTAGTCTATCCTCCATAGACAATCCCAGAGCTTAGGTCTGGGTTAGTGAGCCCCACAAGTGCCGTCATGGGCTTCACGTAGAACTTCATGTGCTTCTGCCTTTGAAAGACATCGAAGCAGCATACCATCATACGACCAACGATACAATGCCTTTGTGGTTGAGTCGTAGTAGAACCTTGAGGCGCGCCGACGAACAAACTCCCGCTCCCTAACATCCTCGGGTAGTATACCGTAAAAAACATAGTCGATGATCAGGAAACACCAGTCTTTCGGGTCAAGTTGATTCGAAACCTGGTGAGTAGCATTCACTTCCAGAGCGTCTTCTCGTCAAAAGAGTTGTTAGCTCATGACAGTAACACGCTGAGTTATCCCTAGTGGTTGGGCTAAGTTAGCCACTAATGACGTGAGGGCATCTGCGTGTGTATTCTTGGAATGAAGCACATGCTCAATGTGGAAGTTTTCGAATGACTCAGCTAGCTTGATAGCTGGTTTATGAAGTAGGGTCAGGTCATCATTTCTAACCTCGTATTCTCCCGTCATCTGTTTGACGATGAGCTGAGAGTCACAGTAAGCCTCGAGATGCTTTATCTCTAATTCTTTAGCTAGTTCGAGTCTTATGAGCAGTGCATTGTACTCAACCACGTTGTTGGTACATGATTCTGTTAAAAAAAAGGCCCGGAGTAGCACGTGGTTGTGTGGGGAAGCCAAGACCACCCCCACTCCTGTAATGATAGACCCGCTCATGCCGACTCGAGATGCACCACGAAGAACATCTGCCAAACCTCCTCTGGAGAGGTGGTGTTGACTTCGGGGGGCTCATCTGGCAAGTCTTCGAATAAGTCAGTTTTTATCCCTAGCGGATGGCTGGCCATGAGGTCACAGATGGCCTGCCCTTTGACTGATTTCTGTGGCATGAAGTAGATATCGTATTAAGACAACAGGAGCGCCCACCTGGCCAGATGCTAGTTTATGGTTTCGGGATGTGTCATGAAGACTCGGATGGGGTTCATCTGGGAGATGACGTGAATGGTTTGACCAACCAGGTAGTGTCGCATCTTTTGGACGGTGAATACCAAGGCTAGACATTCCTTTTTGACCATAGGGTACCGTCACTCGGCACCTTATAGAGTCCTACTCAGGTAATAGATACCTTGCTAATGGTCATCATCGTCATTTTGTGCTAAGAGAGCACCGGGAGAATGCTTCATGGCCCGCACATAGATGAGGAATGGCTTCCCTGAGACCGGAGCTGCCAAACCGGGTGGGTTCGAGAGATAAGCTTTGATCTCCTCGAACACTCGTTAGCAGTGCTCGTCCCATACAAAGAAGATGCCTTTCTTCATTAAATTGGAGAAGGGTTGGCACTTACCTGAAAGATTTGAGATGAACTTTTGGATATAAGCCAAACGTCCCTAGAGACCCCTCAATTCTTTGAGATTCCGGGGTGGCTGAAGCTTTTGGATAGCTCATACCTTATTAGGGTCAATGCGAATTTCCTTTGTCGTGACGACAAATCTAAGGAATTTTCTGCTAGACTTTCCTAAGAATGATTTCATGGGATTCATCTTGAGTTGGTGAGATCGCATGAGTTCAAACATCACTCTCAGGTCTTGGAGGTGGGTGTCTTTGCTATGACTTTTTACGACCAGATCGTCCACGTAGCATTCGTCTGTTTTCCGTAGATAGACTCAAAAAATCATGCTCATGGCGTGTTGATAGGTTGCGACGGTGTTTTTAAGTCCGAAGGGTATAACCGTGTAGTAGTATACCCCTATCGGAGTTCTGAATAGGTGTGTTTTTCATCATCAGGGTGCATCTTGATTTGATTATACCCTGATAATCCATCCATAAAAGACATTCTTTCAAACCCGCACGTGTTATCAATGATGACATCCATGATGGGTAGAGGAAACTTATCCTTTGGATACGCTGTATTGAGGTCTCTGAAGTCGATGCAGATGCAGATCTTGCTATTCTTCTTCAGGACTAGAACTATGTTGGCTACCCAATCGGGGTGTTGTTCCTCTCTGATGAAGCCGGATTCGATCAACTTTTTCACTTCGGCTTCGATTGCCTTCATAATTTGTCGACGAAACTATCTCTGTTGATCTTTGATGGATTTGACATCTGAACCGATGTTGAGGTGATGCATGGAGATCCGAGGATCGAGGCTGGGCATGCCCTCATAGTTCCTTGCGAAGACATCGATATATTCTAGTATGACGGATATGAGGTCTTATTTTTCCCAAGGAGTTAAGCTATCACTGATAAATATGGGCTTGGGGTTGGTCTCATCGCCCATGTTTACCTGGAGGATTTTATCCTCAGTGGGTGGTTCACGCTATTCGAAGCGACTATTCTACTGAGCGTTGATATGGTGGTCTTATGCTTCATCATAAAGCAGGGCATGTTCGTCCTCTGCTATTTCGGTGGGATCAATTGTAGTCATATTGACTGTGAGGTCCTTGAACAAGTCTCCCACACTGACGTCTGAGTCCTATGCCAAGGATGTTGATGATTGATCATCCGAGTGGGTGTCATCAGAGTCCTCACTGAAGTTGCAGAACAACTCTAATGAGGAGGAAGTGTAACCCAAACCTCTTCGAGTCTTGTTGAAGTAGTTTGAGGGCCTTCCTTTAGGCACATAGACAGATCGGATGACCATCTTCTGCCCTCTGCCGTAGTTCAGGCCCTCTTGACGGGTGAAGTCATAGCCCATGTCTCTCATCATGCATTTCGCTATTTGACTGTATTGCAAAAACATTCCTCTTCTTCGGATTCGTCCCACAACATGCACAAGGGGTGATCGATTCTTCCAAAGATAACATTCTTCTGATAACCATCTTGGGCGGGCATGACGAACACAGCCTACGAGGACTCGATCGTTTGTCTTTTTGTAACATACGATGAGCACACATGCAAGTGTAAGGAAGAGTCATTGTACAACCCTAAAATTGAATTATCGGGCCTGTCATCATTAGATTTCGGATACGATGAAAAGTAAGCACAGTCAAACTTCTCATTCAAGTTAATCCCGTTTGCCTGATCAGCGTCGGTTATTTAGGGCTTTCGTAGCCGATTACAATCAATTCAAAATCATTCAGGATAAGGTTGTTGCCGTATTCGGGTTCGCTATCTACTTCACTGCCGCTCCCGGGCTCCTCGATTAGTGGTTCGTCAAGGTCTTGGTACAGTAGGGAATCCGTGAAGTAGTTCTCGACTCCCTTGAAGGATTGTTTATCGGCAACCACCATTTTCACCCGATCGTAGTCATCCACGTACTTCAGGCATTGGTGTAATATGGATGGGACTATGTGGTTGTTGTGGATCCATGGACGTCCTAATAGCACATTATAGGAAGGCTCGGCATCGATGACGTAATAGGTCACCTCCGTCTTCATGTCGCCTATATGGCACTTTAGACGAATCTTGCCGAGTGGTCGGGTTCCAGTAGCATTAAAGCCAAAGATAGTCATGGTTGTCACGGATAAACACCTCTGAGGTACCCCCAGGTGCTTGATAAGCTTCAAGGGGACAATGCTCAGTGCGGATCCTAGGTCAACTTGGATCCGATCCACCTTAGAGGAACTGATGTACCCTGTGAAGTATAAGGGTCGATCATGGGAGCATGTCCTCAGGGGTAAATGTGATGTAGGGGACCCGCTGTTCGGCAACCTGACTGCATTGTAAACACTCCCTTCCCATATCTCCCTCCCTAGCAGGTGAGAAGTGTGTGACAAAAGCTTCTGAGTTAGCTAGCGCCTCTTGCAGAGCTTCCCGGGTAGATCTGGACAACCGCAGGAGTTCATACATGGTGATTCTGGCAGGAATGTTTTTTAATTGTGCGAGCACGTTGAATCCAAAGGGTTGACTACTCAAGCTTGGCCCTTCAGGATTTAGATGGGCTTTTGCATGTGGCCCTATGGAGGGTCCTGTCGGATCCTCTGTCCTTAAAGGGTAGTTCTTAGCGAATTCCCTTCTCGCTCTAGTGGCCAAAGTGGCTACCTCTTCGTCAGAGTCGGTGAGGGCGGTTACCCTCGCTTTGTCTCCATCTGGGATAGCGGAGATGATATTGCAGGGCTTACCTTTGGTCTTCCTTGAAGGCTTTGAAGCCCACTGCTCATCACTGAGAAGGTCTGGGTGGACCCACATCACCTGCCCTGATGGCAAGGTCTGCGATACTAAGCCTTTTTCTCGTTGATTGTGAGGATCATCATTAGTAATCTTTAGTACCACCTTGGGGATAGGAACTAATCCTGCTGGCACCCGAACTTCTGGGAGATCTGTTCTAAAACTCAAGGTGATCATGTTCGTGGTTACCTTCTTTTGCGCTTTCTCCTTTTTTAGGACCCCCGCATCGTAGAGGGCCTGAAGCTTATCTTTGAGGATATAGCATTTGGAGATATGGTGACCGAGGAATCTGTGGTATGTATAGTAGCTTGGGTCGCCGGTCTTGTTGGCCTCTTCAGGCTTGGTGGCTTCTGGTAGCTTAATCATGTTGCTCTTAAGAAGAGTGTCGAAGGTTGCTACTACTTGATCCTCCTTGAAGTCGTATTGCCTGGGAGGGCGCTGCTCAAATGACCTAGGTTTCGGTCTTTGGACTGGTTTGGGTGCCAGAGCGGAGTCAATAGCCATGATCTCCTTTCCTCTTGATCGAGGGGGATTCTTGGATGCATTCGGTTCTGCAGCTCCCTTTTTAGGGTGAGGCTCCTCGGCCTCCAGCCTTTTGATCATATTCTCAACCTGTTCGCCCTGGCGAATGAGTTCTTTCTAGGTTCGGGATTCTACCGTGCCAACCTTGGATAGAATGTGGATTGAAAGATTATTGCAGCACATCTCAATCAACATGGCTTCGGAGACTTGGTCTCTGTAATGAATTGATCGATTCCTAAACCTCTTCATGAAGTCATTGACTGACTCCTACTTCCTTTGCTTTTCAGCAAGGAGGATGGCCATCGACACCTCTATGTCATCATCGAAGAAGCGGGCTAGGAAGAGTCTTTCCGCATCGGCCCATGATGTAATAGAGCCCAGTTCTAACTTGCGGAACCATTCGAACGCTACTCCTTTGAGGGTGTTGATGAACAACTGAGTGAGGATAGCATCATTCCCTGTGAGGAATCCAGTCTGAGACATGAAGTAGTAGATGTGCTGTGAGGGGGAGCCCTTGCCATCAAGCTGTACCAAACTGATGGGCTTGAACTTTGCTGGGTAGGGGACTGTGTCCCACTTGATAGGGTATGGCCTGACCACCCCTAGCTTGTTTATATTTTGCTGGAGCTTCAAGGTATTAAGTTGGCTTTGGAACTCATCAAGCCTCTTGTCTCGGGCAGTACCCCCAGTACGTGATGTCCCTATCGATGACTTAAAAGAGTGATCCGAATGCAGCTCAGTGTTATCTTCCAGTTCAGTCGTCTGATTAGGATTAGGTTCCTATTCCTTGTTTCCTGTCGGCTTCCGCGGGGTATGCATAGCCCTTTTCTTCTTTTTCTTCTATATTTTATGGACTCGATGGCGGCTTGATGTTCTTTAAACTTTTTGGCAATTGTTTGATCCTCCGCGGTTTCTTCTATGTGCACCCTCACTAGTTCGTCTTGAATCAAGTGCGAGGTTTAGGATGTGGCTGCTGCTGAGCAAACCTCATCTTCACCATTCGAAGGAGATGCTAAGAGTGCATAATCGAGCGGGACGGTCGCTCCCGTATGAGTACGGGTGTGCAAGAATATACCTTTGCGCTCATGTTGAACAAGTGGGTGATTAGGTCCCAGGAAAGAATCCGAGTCTAGGGAATTTGGGAGCATAGTATTACCCTTCCCCGTCATGTTGACTGTAGCAGATAGGAGCTCCAAATCATCGACAGCGTGCCTCGTTTGGCGGCTATGCCTTTGACGAGAAGATCTCGGCTTTGGAGGCTGTTGAGCAAGCCTTTTGAATACTGAAGGTCTCATTGTTCCTATACACCAGCAGTCGGTGAGTACCGCTTGGATAAGCCTTTCGCAGTGACACTAAGGATTCGCCTCATGGATGGTGCGCTTGCGGGCTAGATGATCCCAGAGATCTCCCACAAGTCGCTGGTGAATACCCTCGAGATCAGAGAGGCCATGCATGTGATTGCATGAGAGAGTTTTGAATGAACTCCCTTGAGTATACTGGGTGGGGCGGTTAAGCGTCGAAGTCAAGCAAGCTCGCCTTGACGGGTGAGTTCTTGCGTTCGGGCGAGTTCCCGTCGCTTGACGAGCTTCGACCATTCATGTATTCAGGCGGGCCTGATGGGGCTCTCCTGTCGCCTCACCAAGGCTGGTTTGTGTGTGAAGTCTATCCGTTAGACGGACCTAGCGGGGTTCACCTTTCTTCTCTAGCTCGCATGTTCGAGCAGACTCGCCTGATTCGGGTAGTTTACTTGAATCAGGAGTATGACCCGAGAAACGAAGCCCGCCTAACTTAGTGGGTTTGCCTATCCTGATTGGTTCGCCTAGGTGGCTAGGCTTGCCAGAAGTACCAGGCTCGCCAAAACGGGAAGTGTTGCGATCAGAACGAAGCTCGCCTGAGCGCCAGGGCTCGCCTGATTTGGTGAACCCATCATCATTGAGAGGGCTGCATCTCCGCTTAGCATTCTTTAGGCCTGAGTAGAAATTCAGGCCGTCATAAGAGGTGAGGGTTCGGGCCTCTTGTCGGGCGAGAGCCTGTCGTCGCCGCTGGCGGGCCCTCATGGAGAGAGGGGCGTCTACGCGAACTATAATGGCGTAGTCCGCGCCAAGGCGAACAACTATCTCTTCCGGAGCGGGGTCTACGAGGGTCGTTTGGTGACCCATCTGGCAGCCTTTCGCCCTGTACTCTTAGCCTTCCGCTCGACTTGATTGATTTGGGGGAGATAGGACTCCTTGCCATGACTCGGATAGAGTCCTCAGGCGTGGAGGCCTTGGTCGCTTGGGGTCAGGCCCTATGCACAACTCTATGATGTTTGGGGGATGCATTGACATTAGAGGAGGAGGAAGACAAGTACTTTTCATACTTGGCTTGGTCGAACTCGATTACGAGGGACTCCACGGTTGTTTTGACAGCAACATCGTTGAACTATGCTACCACCATTTCAGTTGAAGACACGGTATCTCCCACTATGGTCGCCATCTTCTGTAGGAATAAAATTTGATTTCTCAAAATGGGGATCTCGTTTGTATTGATAAGAATAGTTTATTACAAACTAATAAATAAAAATTATAACAGAAGCGGAGGGAATACCCTCCTTGTTTAACGTGGGGTCTTTGGTAGCGATAGGACGCCTCGCTCAGTTCTCGTACTGAGTTTGCTTCCCTTGGATGATCCGATCAAAGTTGCAGGTGAGCTTCAGTATGTCGTAGAAGCTCGTGCTGATCGAGTTTGAATCTCCGAGCTCAATGGCGATCGAGGTCAAGAGCTAGAAGGAGATGCTACAGTGCAAAAGTAATGCAAAGAGCGGGTCGGTAACTCAGTCGAAGAGTGAACTAATCAACTGAAAAGCAAGCCCCCTTTTACGTAACCAAGAGAGGCTTTTAAATAGAGGGGAGACGGCATGATCACTCTCCTGAATCATGGGATGTGACCATGTCCTGTTGAGAGATGCCATGCCTCTCACTTGTACTGTGAGCGGCTGTTTAACGGGCCTGGAGTACTATATTCCTCCCATTCACGTCATGGAAAATAGGAAGACCCATCTCTGTACATGATATTGTAGCCACCTAGGACTTAGGCGAGTTTGGAAAATTTGTTAATAGCTAGCTGATGGGTTGAACGTGCAGCTCAGTCACTTCGACAAACTTGACTCGTGTAGGCGAGTTAAGTATGCAGGCGATTTTGGCGACTGCGTAGATTTGACTGGTCACTTGTACTATGAGCGGCTGCTTGATGGGCTTAGAGTACCATACTCCTTCCCTTCATATCGTGGGAAACAGGAAGGCCCATCCCTATACGCAATAGCGTAGACGCTAATTACTTTGGCGAGTTTGGTGAGTTTGTTGATCGCCTGGCCACGCAGGCGGGCTCAGCTCTTAAATAGACTTGACTTGTGCAGGCGAATCAAGTGTGCGGGTGAGTTTCTGGTTGCCTGGCAAATTGTCTGGCTACGCAGGCGAGTTCAGCGATCGTGTGGTCTTGACTCGTGCTGGCGAGTCAAGCATGCGGGCGAGCTCCTTTCGTGCTAATGAACTCGACTCTTTAGTGGATTTGACTCGTGCTGGTGGGTTAAGCCTGTAGACGTAATCGAGCTCTTGATGGTGGGTTTTTTAGGTCCTCCTGCAGTTAAGGCAATTTTTATAGCCTACAGCTGCTGAAGTGATTCAATTGCTTAACGCTTTCTTACCTCCAAGTCTGTGTAGTAGCGAACTCAATCTATCTGTTCCAAGGCCTTTGCAAATTGATGAGCCTGACACTAGTGTTGTCTCTGATGAGCTCTCTTCGTCAGAGTTGGCGAACTTTTATTGAATGACTTCTTAACTGGGAGGAGTCATTACGAGCAGAGTTTCTGGCCTTATTGAATGTCGGAACAACGTTACTAGGGGAAGCCTCAACAGCTATTGGGTGAGAGTCATCGCCTTGAGTTATCATTGGCATGGAAGACTGAAAAACCTTCTTCAAAAATGAGATCCTCATGTACTTACGGGGAGAGGAGGACCTTGATGAAGATGAGGAAAGATACTCCTCAAACATAGCTTGGTTGAACTCATATTCGACCATTGATCCGACTTGAATGATGATCAGCTACGACACTATAGTATTGACATCGGGACTGATGGCTCCCACTGTGGTCGCCGACGTGTTCGCTTCGGGAAAAATTTTCTTTGATGTTTCCATTAAATCATTCAACAAAAACAAATGAATAAGCTTTACACGTGTAAATCTCTCATCTTTACAAAGAAAATAAAATTGTACTCCCTAGAAACACACACAGAAACTCCTACATAGTAGCTTCTGCTTGCGTGGGATATTTGCCTATGTCGGGGATACGTTATCCTGGACCACCGAGCAACGTCTCCAAGTCGAATACGAAGAAGGTTAAAAGTTAATGTTTTGACGAGGAAACAAAAACAGAAGTAAGTATCTTAGCAAAGTAAGATAAATACTCTTCTCAAGAATAAGTCAAAGCTTGAGTCAAGGAAACACCAAGAAGGCTCTTGAGAATGCTTGAAAGTGGACGGGGAACTCTCTTTTGCTCTCAAAGTTCGCCAAATGCCAGTTTGGTTTTGCTCTCTGCTCTCCAATACCTTCCTTTGTATCCTGCACAAGTGTGTAGGTGGGTATTTATAGCCATTGGGAGGCATAACCATCGAAAAGAATGCAAACAACCCCTTAGCCACTGTCTCCTTTGAGAGATAGTGTCCACTATCTCGGTCAAAGGAGACAGTGGAAGTGGTTTTGTAACTGCCGTCCACTACCTTAAATTACGTTAAATACTGTAATTTTCATGGGTAGTGGGTGTATTTCCAGAATGCAACCATCCATTAATGTTAATGAACGTTCCCAAGTAGTTATGGAGCCAAGTGGACCACGCAAAACATCACAAAACCGTCAAAAAATATGGGAAGCTGTTTCGCAGTTCGTGAGATAGCTCCCACTGTCTCACCAATTGTGAGATAGCTCCAAGTCTTCTTTCGCATTGTTTTACGTTCTTCTTTATTTCCTTTTACTTTGGATGATCTTCTCTGACTTAGATGATAACGTTCTTCGTCTTCTCTCTGTCTTGAGCTAAGTTTGGGACCTATAGATAATTTTGGACGCCTACATTACCAAATTTAAAAATGCACATAAACATACATAACATGGAATCAACATATAGAAGTCTACAATACATACCATGCAAACCATATTACCATAATCAACATCAGAATGTATACATGCAAATCCAAACACATCCATCCATATTGTACCACAAAAGATGGGCATAAGCAAGCCTGCATTCTACAATCTACATTTCAAAATATGTACATAAGGTGTGTTATTGGCAAAAACAAAAAACAATTATGTAGAATTGTAGTCATGATTATCAGAGGTCTAGGAGGGAAAATTATATGTCAATTGTATCATCGTTGGTTGACTTTTACTTAGAGCGCTAAATACGATCTCACCATTCTCCCCTTGTCATAAACCATACACTCCACTCTGCCTCTCGCTCTACTTCTTCCTCCATCACTTCTTCTACCTCTTCCTCCTTCATTTGTAGCAGGTGTAAGCCTTCTTCTTTTTCACTTAATATTGATGCTAAATTGGGAGCATTTGTTTAGTAGGGTGTCTTCTTCTAAAACTCCAATCCTATTCTTGCTTCCCCTTAGGTCTACCCTTCTTTCCTTTAATATGTTCCTTCTTCAGCTCTAATTGATTGTGATTCCTGGAAGATGAATACAACCAATAGATTGTGCACATGAATATATAGACAACAAACAAATAACTTGATAGTATATAGTACTTGTGCAACAACAAATAAATAGTGTACATGAATATAGAAGTAATAAACTATTAAGTTACCTGTGAAGTTTGCTCCCTTAGTGGGTCAATAGGGCATCCATGTAAATTATTTTTTCTCAGCAATCTTTCTCTCCTTCCCTCATGTTGATGCTTAAATTCATCAAAAAATCAAAACCCTCACTTGCATCATCATCATCCAATTCCTCTCTAGGGTCAATTTTATAATTTTTATCCTCCACAAAGTCATCACTTTCACTAGATGATGACGATTGTTATTGTACGTTTTTTTATCAAGAGGAACTAAAGCTGCCTCATGGATCACTCTATCATTTGAAGCAGCAACATTTGTTGACTTCCTGTTAGGTCTGAATTTTCTCCTTCTAACCACATCATGCATGTTGGTCTATTTTATATGAGTTGAGTACATGATGGGTATCTTCATGGACCTGAGCCTCACTTAGAACATCTTCTTGCACTAGAGCATCAGCTAGGATATCTTCTTCTTGGACTTGAGCATTAGTTGAGACATCTGCTTGCACCTATAGTTGTAGGTTATCAGATAAGAAATCTAATCCGCACTTGAGCGTTACTTAAAATATCTTCTTGCACCTGAGCTTGACTTGGTTGAGTTATTGGTTGACTAACACTCTCTAGTAATAAGACCTCGGATTTATCTAATTCAATAGCCCCATCTATGCCATGATCAATAAAATCCTCTATCGAGTTATCCCTTTCTGCATGTTCTACCATATTTTTAAAGGAATTTTATGATTTTAAACACTTCAAGCCACCATTGCCCAAGCCTAAACTAGGAATGTTGTAGTAGAAACACTCTACATTTTTATACCCATATGCTCATATAATATCTATCAGCATTGCTATATTCAGAGCTTCTTTCTCTATGAATACAATATCAAATCTACCATCACTATAATATTCCATAAGCCAATTGCAAAATGCCCTCCACGTCAGAATTTGACCATAACATTGACAACCATCTACATATAATTTAACCTACATTACTCACAAAGAATCACATATAAATCACACACGAAATCATAGTAAACCCCCTAATTTATATAACAATAATCCAATAAACAACAATTACAACAGTAATTAACATACACAAACACAATATACCTACAAGTAGATGAGATTTCAATTTGAACTCTTACAAGTTATGAAACACTAAACCTTCATTTTGAAGTATATTCGATCATCTTCAAGAGTTCAATATAACTCAAATTTTTTACTTGCACATTTTATACAACTAATCAGTTTAGCATTGATTTTAACATGAATGAAATATTTATACAACTATTTGTTTGCATGAACAAATATGGGAGAGCAAAGAGAAAAGGAAAGCTCAAAAAAGAAAAAGAAGAAGAAGAAGAAAGCAATTAGTCATTTTTTTCTTCCATTTTTCACTACCCTAATATGAGAGAAAATGAACATGAAACTATGTCTATTTTTTCCTTTTTCCACTTGCCAATTGAAAGAAAACATAAATTCCTGACTTTCATCCTTGCTCTTCTAAATTATAACCAAACAATTGTTCAAAAAAAATGCAACCAAATAAAAATATTGTATAATTTCTAATTTGTTCACTTGAATTATCATCATTGTACATTATACATCATGTTTGAAAAACCCCAAATTGCAACCTAGGGGGAAAAAACCCGTAACTATCACAAATAAAAAACATCGTACGAAATCTAGGTTTCAGTCCCATAAGCACCCATAATAAACATTATTAACACTTAATTCATCAATTTTTTTTATTTTTTTTGAAATTTCAGAATCACCTTTGCACCAAACTATAGTGCACAAATCACTGCAAAATTAGGGGCTTTACGAGAGAAGTAGGTCGACAAAATCACTATTGAGAGGATCATCATCATGGAGAACTCTCCAATTTGTGAAGCAATTGTATCTCCTCTCACATGATCAGAGAAAGGGGGAAAAGATGGGAAAGGAGAAAATTTTAGGGCTTTTTACTAAGTTAGGGTAGTTAAAGAACTCGCATATACAGTCCACCTCAGTAAAAAAAAAGCCACCTAGACATCACATGACTTGCTTACTTGACTAACCAATGCCAAAAAAGGGCTCAGATCAAAATTTATGCCTAATTATCATCAAACTCTTGTTCTAATACTTTATTATCGCTAGGTAAATAAAATATACCAATATGATCATTAGGTGTAGCAAAATATATTAATTTGATAATTTAGCACATTGGAAAGCCATATGAGATTTACTTTTCTCTTTTTGTAAGTATATTTCCTCCTTGTTTTTTAGGAATTGCGTTTATATCTGTTTGGAGTCTAATAAACTATTCATATCTTTATACATGAGTGTCAAACATTATTTTTATTTTTATTCTCACTTCATATCTCAACCAAACAAGATAGGTGGAATTTAATCATTGACTTTCCCCTTAGCCCCTCTTTCGCCTACTTTTTTTTTTTTTTTTTTGAGCGGGGCAACCACCCATGCTAAAATTCCAGCCCGTACCCACTGGCATCAAAGAATCCACAATTTCCCACTTTCATCGAGGGGATTTTAGCAAAACTCTCCTATCTCGTTCCTCGCGGAGACCTCACGACTTTCGAACTCCAAGCCCCTCGATCGATCGAGATCAAACGAAAGCGAAAAGAGATGGACGATCCCTTCATCCAAGATCACGACGCCTCCGAGCTCGAGATCGCTCGCGAGTTCCTCACCAACTGGCTCCCCTTCCTCACTCGAGATCTCTGCGATCGCTGCTCTCAAACCCTAGCGGACCGCGTCCGGTCTCTCCGTCAAGGTCCCTCTCTCATCTCCAAACCTAGGGGTTTTCGGTGTTCTTGCTTCTTTACTCACAGATCTATTGCTCTCAGATTCGATGCGGTCGGAGTCTCCGAACTTCACCGAGCAGATTGAGCCTAGCGGATCCCCAAGCCGTAGTCATCGAGATTCTCTTACCCCAGGTGCTTGTCCCTTCGAATCTGCCATTTCTTCGCCCTTTTTGCTTATTTTTTAATGGTTTTCCTCCCTTCTGTAGATCCAATAGAGGAATCTCCGAGTTGGAGCGAGCATATAGAGCCTAGCGGATGGGGAACGGATCCTGAAATGGAACCGGATCGGAGTTCGGGCTCACCGAAGGTTCGGATGTCGTGGGCAGACATGGCACAAGAGGAGGACGAGCTAGCAGAGGAAGAGGAGAAGGCGAGAGAGACGAGCGAGGAGGCAAAATATGAAGGGAAGAAGAAAGTAGAGCTGCCAAGGGAGCAGAGGGAGTGGATTAGATTCCAGAACGTTGGGAGGAAAAAGGACTTTATTTCTTTGGAGAGGGTGAAGGGGAAGATTGTTAATATTTTGGATGGATTGGAGCTGCACACTGGGGTTTTTAGTGCGGCGGAGCAGAAGAGGATTGTGGATTTCGTGTATGAGTTGCAGGAAAAAGGGCGGAAATCGGAATTTAGAGGTAAGGTTTGAATATTTTTTAAGCTGTCTCTTTGCCTATCTGATTATTTGTCACACCTCAACTGTTTTAAGTCATAGGAATCTACTCGTGATTTACATATAGGAATCCACACATGATGCCTTCTTTGAGTTGTGACATACTACTGCGTGAAGTATTGTTAAAAATATACGACGATGAAGACTATCCAAAAATTTGGCGTCTGCTACACAAATCATACTCTTCGATTTGGTTTTGTTTAGGCTACCTCTCCCGTTTACGTTAATCATTATCACATACTTCTTAATTGCTTAAAACCAAGTTGTTGAGCCTACCTCGAACCCTCGTTGCTCTTATCACCTCTCTAATGAGTGCATCTTGTGTTCTCCTGCATGCGGTCAAACCATCTCAATCGACTTTCTCTCATTTTATTCTCAGTAGGAGCAACGTCTAGCCTCCTAATAATGCACATTTGTTATTTTACCTTTAAATGTCTATCCACAGCTCCATCGCAACATATCATTTTGCTACACTCATATGTGTGAAGTATTGTTAAAATTGAATTTTTGTGTTGATCTCCTCTTTAAGAATTATGTCATCCCGTGATTTCAATGTTGTTCTTATAGTATTTTTGTTAACATTTGAACTCATCACTTGAATCTATTAGGCAAATCATGCAGCTGTCTTCCTTTCTCTTTTCACAGTTGAAACATCAACTACACTATTGCTTTTAGTAATTTAATATAAGTTCCAAACATTAAACTCTTTAGGAAGAAGCTTGGTTCCTCTTGCAACCTTACCAGTCTCTTGATTCCTACTTTAACTATAAGCTAGCATAACTACCAATTATGATTTGGCAAATGTGCGGTGCCTCATTCTTGATATAATGCATTGTTTGAAGCTCTCTCAACAGTGCAATTGCCATTAGTCACTAGTAGAATTCATAATTCAACTCTTGGTAGGACGTTGCAGAGACTATGAATATGATCTGCATTCTACAATATGAGATTGCCTAGAATACTTTCTTAAAATGATATTCATGGTGTTCTGGCAATTAGTTCAAGTGAAATAGTATTGAGGCTATGACTAAAATCGAGAACTAGAAACTAATAAGTTTCAATGAAGTATATGTAATTTCATCCCAAATTTACCTCCAATAATCTGGATGCAGGAATTTTCCTTCATAAAGTTGAGGTTTTTTATATATTGGTCCCTTTAGTTAATCCTGTTTTGATATTTGCCCCTCAAATCTTTGCAATTGTTATTTAATACCTCAATTTATTTAAGTCAAGTCAATATATCAAGTACATAGATTTCATCCAAAATTGAAGGAATATTTCTTTTAACTGTAACAATGTTATGTGTCATTTCCATTATACCCTTGGTGTATACTGATAAATCAAGCAACTCAAAACCCAATAAAGCCAAACAAATTTATACTTTCATTTTGCCTAAACCCAATCTAAACCTAATCCTATATGAAACTCATCAATATTGTTTTCGAATAGTCTAGCATTATAGCAAGTGCTTTCTCTTTTAAACAATAAATCACCGTTTTGTTTATCATCTACTCTTTCGTAACCTAGTGAACTATAGTTTCTCTTAATTTTTATCTCAAGCATCTTTCTCTCTGTCAATATTTTCTTTATTAATTTTCCTTTCTCCTCTTAAAAATCATCAATATTTTAATTTTGAGCATTGAGTTTTTGAATATTTTGATTTGGGTTAAGGGAAAATTTAGACTCTCCTTTTTCCTTTGCTTGAGGAGAAAGAATGAGTGAGGAGAGGGTGAGAGGGAGGGGGAGTGGGAGAGGAAGGAAGAGAGGAGAGATCCCTAGCTAAGGAAGAAAAAGATTAACTAAAGATATTTTGGTAATTGACTATGCCTAGGAAGTTTTTCCCTGACTATGGTTAGTTAATTTTAAAAAAATGTTAGCACAAGGACTAATTTGATATAACTTAAATAAATTGAGTGAAAGATTTGAGGAATCAATATAAAAATAAGAGTAATTAAGTGATTGATCTCTAAAAAAAATCCTCAAGTTTAATCAAAAGAATAACCTGGATACGATTCGAGCTTGTCAGCCATAGTTTAGCGTATCAACAGATTAGGTATGATTTTTTATCTGGTCCATAACCCTAAGTTGGCACCCTACTCCTTGCTTCTGCCATAACTTCAGCCTGTTAACTTCCAAATAGCACATTACAGTTTTTGAACATCAAATTCATGTAATGTTGTTACGTAATGACTCATAGAAGGTACTCATATTCAAAGTATAAGCTCTCTCAAGTATATGCAACTGACATTAATGTTAGGTTTGTAGTCTTGAGGAAAAACAACGGCAAAATGGCCAAATTGGTATATTTTGTAGACACTTAGTGACAGAATGATATATTTTCTTAACTTTTGACAAATCTGTATATTATATACTCCGGCGCTATATACCCCTTAAGTTTGGTCGAATCTATTTTTTCGATTAGTTTTCTCACGCGACAGGCTCACGTGATGCCTAGCTGGCAAGATTTATTGCACAAAATACCCTCATAAAAAAACTTTGCTCCTAAACCCCCCTTCCTCCTCCTCCCCTCGCCTCTCCCTCCTCATCCTCTTCAACCTCACCTTCTCCCTCTCCCTCCTCATCCTCTTCAACAAATGGTCGTCATCATGATCATCATTAACAACGGTCTCCTCTCAAATCCAATCTCCATCAACAAATGATCGCCAAAGTCGGAGGCCCATCATCCCTCAGAGGCTCCGACATCCTCATCGCCCTCCAGAGAGCAGTTACTCTCAAAAAGGAGAAGAAGAAACAGCAGCAGAGGAAGCAAAAGACTGCGAGGGGGAAAGAGGGAGGTGAAAGTGAGGATGAAGAATTTGAGTATGACAATGTGAGACCCATAATCGTTCGTAGTGATTGGAAGGAGAGGATTAATGAGCTGGAGACCCGAGTTCAAGAATTGAAGTCCCAGTATCACTATTGAGTTTGAGAAAAATGATTGTATAGAAGGTGTTTGATGAAATGCTTATATGGGTTTCCATCACTATTGTTAGTTAGTTAATTACATATCATCTTGTTTCTCTTCATGACTTCTTATTGAATAATTAACAACTGAATAGAAGGTGTCTAGCTCAGTATTTCAGTTCGAAGGATGCTCAGGATTCACATCATGTTTTTTGAAGATAACATTTTGATGAATCATTGATTTGGTTTGTGTTTCTTGTTAATGCATCTTTTGTGAGCTAAGAGGAGGAAGAGAATGAGGTAAGTGCAGTGTTGGTAGCGACAACAAGGTAATGGTGGCAGCAACAATGAGGACGACAAAAGAAAATAATAATTATAGTGAAGACTTGTTGTGGTGTCGGCAATCACATGCTACAAATACAATTGCACTTTGGAACAAGGAACAAGGATGACAATAGCGTTGCTGGTGATGGTGAGGATGATAATGACATTGTTAATGTGAAATGAGGTATTGTCATCAGTGGCAGGGGCTATAGACCATGAGGATAATTGTGTTGTTAATGAGAACAAAGATGTCCCAGAAAGGATTGTAAAGGATGAAATTCTAGATGGCATTGGTCCTATTAATCATGAATGTTAAACAGAAAATGTATCAAACAATTATCTTTTAATGGATAGGAGGAATCCTAAACATTGAACTCCTTGTACTACACCAGAAAATGAAAGAGGATGAAAACTTTCTTAAGTCTTAACAAAGACAGAGAGAAGTATGTGGACACATTTTAGTGAACTTGGGGGCATGAACATCGCGGCGGCTGAGGCGGCGGAGGGAGGGGTGGTGGATCTGGTGAAGGGATCGACGGGAGAGACGGTGGATGCTGCGGAGGAGATGATTCAGGTCGCGCTCCTATGCTGAGCTGGTGGGCGTGAGTGATGTGGAGAGGTTGAAGAGGATGAGGAGGGAGAGGGGGAGGAGGATGGGTTTTTAGGAGCAGAGTTTTTTGATGAGGGGGTTTTGTGCGATAAATCCCGTCAGCTGGACATCACGTGAGTGTCATGTGAGAAAACTGGCCAGAATAATGGATCCGGCCAAACTTAAGGGATATATGGCATTAGAGTCTATATAATATATCAATTTGTCAAAGTCAAAAAATATACCATTCTGTCACTAAGCGTCTACAAAATATACCAATTTGGCTATTTTGCCGAAAGACAACCTTTCAATATCTTCCACAATTATAAAAATTGGAATTGTCAGTCTTTGAGTTGAGAAAGCCACTTGTACTCTTATGGAGTATGAATTTGGTAGAGAGAAGTTTGATTGGTTAATTAAACACGTGGAGCCTGACGACTTTCTTTTTTAGATTTGGTACCTACAAGGTATTTATTAAATTGGGTGAGAAAACTTTTGACTGATTGTTCAACCATAGAGTGCCTGAGAAGTTATAGGTGATGCATTTGAGATGTGCTTTTCTTGTGCTTTATGGTATATTGGCATTGTTTGGTACATCTGGTCTAGTCTTTTTCAATGTTTCTTTTGTTACTTATGATTTGTATTAGTCCCACTGGATTCATGAATAATATAGGGGTTTTCCATCTTAACAACTGTTTTCATGCTGGCATAATAGACTACTAGTGCTAATATATTTAATGGGTTCCAGATATTTCAGAAATAAGGATAAATTACACGTAAAACACCCTATTATTACCTGATATTGTACCGAAATACCGTAAGTTTAAAACGCTACACTTAAGTTTCTAAAAAATTGCACTTTGGTACACTAATTAGGGTATTAAAGTGTAATTTTTAAAAACTTTAGGGTATTTAAGTGTAGGGTTTTAAACTTAGGGTGTTTTGGAGCAATTTCGGGCAAAGAATAGGGTATTTAAGTTTAATTTACCCCAGAAATAACAAGGGGTTTAAGCTTTTAGGATAATATCCTGGTCAATTCTGTGTGATAATCGTCTGATTAAAACGGAAACTGTATACCATATTAGATCTCGTGTGTAGTAACGAGTCGAATGACTTCCTAATCTATTTTGTGATAAATTTCTGATTAATACTGAAAGCTCTACACTATAATAAATTTAGCTTCAATAGAGGAAAAACCACTGTGTTACAAACTACTTGTTAGATACAATCCTAGAACTCATTCTCATTGTACACTATCATTTTCGAAGTCCTTTTGATCTTCTCCGTCACAATATTTCAGAATAACTCAAGGAAAGAATGCTGGGACCTTGCTATGGTTGTAATGAAGAATAAAGTGTAAAAAACCTATTGGCTGGAGGGCCATTCAGGTTTAGCTTCTTGGATCAACCATAAAAAAACAAACTATTTTGTTTCTCAACCGTTTGATGTCAAGGATAAATTGCCAAACCTCTGTACCGTAAGAATACCTATCATTTAACGGACTCTTCTTCAAGACCTTTCTTTGATTGTTCGGTGTATCCTCCATTCTCTATTATTAAGTCATGTGACGCGCACACGACATACTAGAGTCTTGAGAGTCCAAGCACTCGAGTTATATTTTCAATTAAAAGCGTTGTATGTTGTTTAACTTCCACTTATCTCTCTTTTATTCCATTCGCACGATAGGTCTTTGGGGCTTTTATAGTTATCTCTCTTTTATTCCATTCGCACGATAGGTCTTTGGGGCTTTTATAGTT